>JANZLC010000202.1:41167027-41184938 GCA_026413385.1 Erythroxylum gracilipes
GAGCACTAGATAAAACAAAGTCCAAACTATCATATATACTCTAGTAAAACCCAAACAAGATTAGTGTTTTTTTTTTGAAAGTAGAAGATCCCACACTTGAATTAATGATAATGAGAGTGGAGAACTGCAGGAATAGTTTCCCAAATACACAGTGGTGAAAATTGAATAGATGCTCAAGCAAGAGAGTGAGCAGCGTCATTTATAATATGGCGTATCCATCGAACATGGATATCCAGTCGTAGCTCTAACAATTTCTTACGTCCAACACAATAATACCAAACTTAGAGAAGTCTAAGGGTTGAGAATTAAGGGTAGAAAATAAAGCTTGACAATCAATAAAAATGTAACCGTTGGATGGGTAGTAGGCCATGACGAATTGCAACGCCGTTCTTAACGCCAAAGCTTCAGCCGTTGTTAGAGATTTACAGCCTACAGAGTGGCTGGATAAAGCTTGAAGAAATTGCCCTTCACTATCTTTAAATACCACGCTACTGCCTGTGGCATCTTCAACTTGAAACAAGGCGCCATCACAAAAAGCTTGCCAACTGAAGCTTTTAAGATTAACACAAATAGGGTGGCTAGAAGTACCAGCACTGCTGCCATATCCAATACCTACAGAATCTCGCAGACGTGAGAGAGACCGCTAGTTAGCAATCTGGGCAGTGGCAAGATGTACAATCTGGTTTGGTGGGACAAATTTTGCAGACCAACAGAAGTCATTCCTTGACCGCCACAAATTCCATGCGATATAGGCGGCAAACTCCGCTCTTTCTTGACCATGGGACTCTCAAATCTGCATAAACAAATCAATAAAAGTGACAGTTATTGGAGGTGCAGCAAATTCAGCAATCCTCCAACACAGTGATGCTTTATGACATTGACCCAACACATGATCGTTAATCTTAAGAGATGAGCAGAAAAAACAATTTAGATTCACATCAAGCCCTCTTCTTAGAAGATTAAACTTGGTTGGAAGCACATCCCTACAAGCTGGCCATGTAAAATCACGCACTTTGGGAGACACATTAAGAGCCCAAATTCGTCTCCAAATATTTGAGTGCACAGGATGTTGAGCAGCTCCGTCATCACCTAAGCTCACCCGATAACCGGACTTAACCGTATACACTCCCCACTTCTCAAAGTGCCACAAGAGAGAATCTAAAAAATTGTGAATAGATAAAGGAATGGCGAGAATAAACTTCACATCTCTAGCAGAGAAAGATTGCATTAGTTTACCCACATCCCACTCCTTTTCCCCATTGACAAAGAAATCACAAACGTGTGACACTGGGTTAATAGAAATAGCACCATCCTCGACCTTGAAAGAATCCGGTTTAGGAATCCATAGATCAGTAGCTACCACAATACTCCTGCCATCACCAACACGCCACCTAACGCTTTTTCTCAGCAAATCAATAGAAGCATAGATACTCGACCATACAAAACTCAGGTTATTACCTTTATGACTTTAAAAAGATCCCCCTCGGAAAATATTTAGCTTTGAAGATGCTATGAAATAGAGTATCTTGCTCCGTAAGTAACCTCCAACCTTGTTTAGTTAACATAGCAAGATTGAAGTGTTGAAGATGCTTGAAACCCATACCACCCTGTCACTTCGTATAAGACATTCTGTCCCATGATAACCAATTGATTCCTTTACCTTGTTCTTTCCTGCCATTCCACCAGAACTGATTCATAATAACCTGTGAGTCATGGCATAAAGTAGAAGAGAGCAAGAACACTGACATGCAATAAGAACGAATCACTTGACAAATTGACTTGATAAGTACTTCTCTATCAGCTCTAGATAACAAGATTAGTGTTGTGTGACTATATTTAGCACCATGAGCATAAATGGTAGAAGTGCAAGTCTTAAAAAATAAAGGAAGAAAGATAAACAAAAGAAAAAGCTTAGAAATATAGGAGAATAAAAGTAAAAGATGTTCAAGTATATCTTGATGAGTTATAGAGATAAGTTGATCTACTTTCATCTTGTTCCGGGCCATATAGTCTACTACTTTTTCATGTGTCTTGCTAAAGATAAATATGGTTTTGACATAGCCATGAGAAGTTGACGGAGAATAAACTACATTAAATGAGAGGAAGTTATACAAAAAGGAATAGGAAAAATAAATTAGAAAGTGTCAAATCTTGTTAATTTTTTAAAATTTTGAACCTTTGAAAAGTTCAATTAAGTGCTCAAATTTTTAAAAATTAAACAACTTAATTAAAAAAATTCTCTTAATTTATATTTTCCTTATGTGACTAGTGAAATAGCATCAATATTGGCATTTTTAGGAGCTATATGGCTCTTTGTCTTTGTCAATATGGTATTGAGTCTCTTGTGGCGAATTAACACATTAGTGATTATCTATTTAAAATGTGCCACTTGTTTTATATTAAAAAATCATATGAGGAAGAAAATGTCACGTAACACTTTTAAATATTAACCTTTGTATTGCTCCATTAGTTGTATAAGTAAAATATTAAAAGAGACAATCGTTTCTTTGGAATTTAACAAAGACAACCTTTTAAACTAAATTATCCAAAATTTAAATTTTTGTATATTTAATTAAAAATTTAAAAGATTAGGTATTAAAATTTAAAAATTTTAAAAAAGCTTGAAACTTTGTAATTTGTTATCCTAGAGAAAAATAATAAATACTAAAATCATCATGAACAAGGAGAGCATTAGATAAAAAAAATCCAAACTATCATATATACTATAATGAAGTCCCAAAAAGATTAGTTTTGTGTGACAAAATGCAATATGTTTTCTTGAGAGGTTTTAGGGAGAAATTGAGGTAGAATAAGCTCCATTAAAACATAGAAAACCATAAAAATGAAAATTAATAACTAACAAAATATCCAAGAACAAGGAGAGCATTAGACAAAACTTAGTCCAATAAAATAAAAAACAATAACCAGCAAAATTTCCAAGAATAAAGAGAGCATTAGATAAAACTTAGTCCAATCTATTATCCTTGATCCATTGAAACCTACCAAAAGTTGTTACCAATGACATAATTGAACGAGAAAGGTTGATAACATACTACCTTAAGAAATATGTAGGTAACTAAAAGAACTCAGATATATGAAAATGAACCTAAGATTTCAAGATGAACCATGAAATGAAGTATAAGATTTATCATAAATGGATAAAGAAAGACCAAATATAACACCAAAAGTACAAATAGTAAAGACATAAGTCTAAAAAGTAAATATATATATATATATATAAAACAAAAAATTAAAAGGAAAGGAGTTTGAAAAGCTCAAGCGGCCAATGAAAATCAAAAGAAAAGGGAGTTCTTAAAGGTTTGAATGAGGGCTTGATGTATAATGAACTTCGTTAAAGGAGCATTTAAAAAAAGCAATAACTACCAAAATAGCCATTAATATGGGGATAATTAAATACAATTGAGGCCAAACTACTATATTTGCTTTATTGTAACCTATGTTATGAAACTTGGACCGGACTGGTCGGTCCGACCGGTCTGATCGGTGACCTGTCGGTTGATCGGTCTGGTTTAAACTATAAGATCAGTCTCAAATTGAATCGGTCAAAATCGGTCCGATCATTGATTCATTAATTTTTTTTTATTATTATTAAATATTATTAATATTAAATATAATTAAATATAATTATTGTATAATTATGACTTCACACCGGTCAACCCGGTCAAACCGGTGACCAGTAAGACCTCCGGTTCGATGACCGGTCTGATTTTGAGAACATTAATTGTAACCCACTAAAAGTTACTATTTCAAACCTTGTTAAAAAGCTAACGTTGATAACATACCACCCATAAAAACATTTTCTTGAAAAGTTTTAAAGGGAAATTGAAATCTTATCTAAGATAAAACATAGTTGCAGATAAGAAGATTAGAAGCATACTAAATGATATGTCTCATAAACTAACATTCAATTAATTAAAGATCCTCATTACATATGGTATTTTATTCATGTACTAGTCCTCTAATTAAGTCACTATTATTATTTTTAAAGATACAAATCTTTTTTTCTATTTTAAAAAATATGACTGTTATAAATTATGAAAAATCTATATTGACATTAATTTTTTTAAAAATCTTTTGTTAAGTGTTTGTCTAGTTATTTTAACAAAATTACCATGTCACTAATTAATACATGAATGCTCTGGTCCAATCTTAATAACAATGATTTCTATTAAAATAATTTAATATAAAATTATTCTAATATTTTAATATTATAAAGATATTTTAAAGTAAATTTAAATAATTAAAGTATTCTTTAAAATAAGTAAAACCACAAGGAAGTGGGTTGTATGTTAATCCTTATTATAATTCAACACCATAGGAATGCACAAAATACATGTTTCATGCATTTATGAAATTCAAACAATAATAAATGAGGAGTTCCTAAATTCCGTAACTAAATACTGCTGTAACACCTTCTTCTGTTTGCACAACACATATGGACAGATCAAACCTAGGAAATGAATAGCTTATATTCCTTTGACTCACTTTTGATTAACAAGTTAGTATTCTAAGTAGTTCTGCTTACGAGTAACTAAAATTTACCCAAAGGATATTATTTAGTTCAGGACTAAACGAACGCATGTTATATTACATCTTAACATGCTTCACTCTGTGCCAATTGCATGCCGTTTTTCTTCTCTTTTGTTCATTTTGAATCAGCAATACAGACATTAACTGATTAACTTACATTGCTGAATTTAGTACTTACTTTTATCTACATCATGCTTACCTTTTTTTTTTCACATTTATAGACCTATCCATCTCTTGCTCATGTAACATTGTTACGTAGTGTTGTTACGATGTGAGGTCTAGAATGTTATCATCTCCCTCGGAGCCGCATCATCGGTTAATCGCATGTTAGGTTTCGAGTTTAGTATAGTTTTGCTCGATCTTGTCAAATCGCTGACTTCGCTAGCTACCAGAGATTGAAGGTTGGATTCAATACCTTATTACAGAATCCAACTTGACCGACGACCGTTAAAACATTTTCTTGGATTCTTACGCTTTTAGGAGGAAGCTTCACCACATGCTTGAAATTCAAGTTGAAGGCTTATTTCCACCACAAGTCAACTAGTTTTGTGTTCAAGATTCGTATCACCTAATTATACAAGACTTAACTTGATCTAAAATATTCTAGCCAATGTTGACCAAATCGTCTGGTTGATGATTATGTATAGTTAGTCATTACTTTAGTTTTTAAAAGAAGACTGACTTGAACTTGTATTGAAGTCAGTTGGGTTAATAATTTTTTTGCATTAAACTAAATTGACTAAGGAACTAATTGGAGGTAATTTCGGTCTTTAATTAAGAATCTTGCCCGTTGATATAGTGTGAAAGCATGGCTCATGCAAACTTTTAGTTTAATTGCTTTCACATGTATTGTTGGTTTCCTAAATTTGTGCCCATTCAAACTGCAAATCTTGCATGTTGGTTCATTAAATAACCTTAGTTAACTTAATTCAGCATGGTTTGGTGCTCTGATTATGGAGAATTAATAATTATAGTGATACTAACCATAAATGTAACACAAATTAAACTATAGTCCTACCAAAAATATAAAAACTACAAAAATGTTCACCTCTTATCTTATCGATTTTAACTACTTATCGAAATGCTTCAAAATGAGCCGCCGAGCTCAACAATCACAATTAAGCTACTTTACCCTTTGCTCGAAACTTTGATTATAAGGAACAACCACTTTAAAATGTTGAATTAGAGCAAGTATTTTATCTTTTTGATGTTTGACTATAAGGTATGTTTATTCAGTTACGATACTAATGCTCTTTCGGATCGACAGCAAAGCAATCAAAGCCATCTTTTTAGGATTCGAATCTTATTATTTCCATTTAGGGTAATTTAGAGTGTTCGTTTATGGCAACTTATAGATGGTAAGATAAGGAACTAGTGTGAGGGTATTATTTGGTATGTTAGTTGACCATCAATCGCACCGAAATCAATGCGGATTCTTGGTGGAATGCTTAATAGTTAATACAAAAAGATTTATGACATCTAAGTTGCTGGAGGATGAGGAAAGAGAGTGTTAATTAATTAATTAATTACGAGTGCAATTTGGTGACTTATATTTAGTGTTATAATATATACAGAATGAGCTTAATTTTATATTAAGAGAAGAGGATGGTAGACCTAAGTTCCTCACTGTATTAACCTTGAAATTAATGTCTTTATCAAGGAAAATTACACAACTTATATATTTTTACTAATATTATAAATTTATAATTATTTACGATTAAAAAACTCAACCAGCTTGATGGTTCAACTGTAAAAACTTTGAATCGTTTAACTTTTCAATTCGATTTTCAGTTTTTCTTTTCGATTTATTTAATAACTCTTGTTGTTAAAAATAATCAGTTTCTTAATTAATCCGTCAATTTTTGTAAATTAATAAGTTCTTATAAATTAAAATAAAATCATTAATTTCATTTAACAATATCTCTTTTCAGTTAAATTTTAAAATTTTCGATAAGTAAGAAGAATATCTTTCAATCATATTTCAAATTCTTTAATTTTATTCAATATTTAGCAAGTATTATCATAGTCTAATATCGGTCGAACCTTTTAAATCTTAAACCTCTTATCTTATTGATTTAAATTTTGGTCCATTTTTTTAAAAACAGTGATAATTAATGTAAAAAAATTAATTAGGAATAAATATATTTTCAATTTTTAAGTTTAATATTATTTCTTAGTTCGGTCTCTTAACTTCTAAATTCTTAATTCAAAATTTAAAATTTATCCATCACTCGACATTACAATTCTATCACTATCATTGTAATGATTTTTGTACCGTACCAACCAAAAAACGGTACAAAATAGAATATTTTGATACGCTAATACCGGCCTTTTTTACCTGGTACCGATCGATACTACCGATATTTAGAATACCGACTAGTATCGAAAATTTTAAAAAACAGGGGCAATTTTACAAAAAATGAAAAATTTAAAAACTCAAACCTCCCAGCCAAACCCGATTATGCTACCTTCTTCTCTCTTTTTTTTTTCTCTCACACTCTCACTCTCTCTCTTTTTCACCATCATCTCTTTTTATTATTAATAATATAATATTTAAATTCATATATTAAATAATAGTTATATTTTTTACAAAGAATAATTAAAAATATGTTAAAATGAAAATTAAGTGGCCTCAAAATTTAGTATTTCTTTTTAAAATTGTTAATATAAATATATCAATATTTTATTATTAATAAAAATTACATATTAAGATAAAAATATATATTTTATTATTAAAATTTTAAAATTAAGATAGAAATTATATTTTATTATTGATAATAATTATTCTTTTTGTTTGATCTTTTGATGTAATTATTATTTATTATATGATAAAATTATAATATTTTAAATACTTTATATTGTTCTTATCTTTATATCTCTATGATGATAAAATAATCTTTTTCATATTAATTGTGTTTATTATTTATATGTGGAATATGTGAAAATAATATTAAGAAAAATAAATAAATTGTTGCTATTTTAAATTTTTATTATTATGATTTTTTGAGACAGGTTGGTTTAAATTATACAGTACAATATCGAAGGATTATTTTGCAATTATAAAAAAAAATTAGGGACTATTTTATAAATTTAAAAAATTGCCCAAAACAGTACCCAGTATTGACTGATATTGGTACAGTATTTTACTAGAATCTAATCTGGTATTAGGTCTGATACGGTATTTGTAACATTGATCACTATTCTTTAACAAAAAATTTAGGTGACATTCTGGTTAGATGGGCACATAATTCACAAATTATAAATTTAATAATATTAACAATAAAAAAGTTGTCTTTAATGACGATGATAAAAGTAAAAGTAATAACATAATGTGATTAACATATTTCAATGACTAAATTAGAAGTAACAATTAGAAAGAAATAAAAACAATGCTAAGCTAAAAAACTAAAATATTTTAATTCCAACTCAATTGTTAAACCAAATCAGTTGAAATAAGGAAACATCACTAATTTGAATATATTTCTTGATTTGAGCACTCTTAGATACACATGACATGTTTGTATTGATTTTGTTATTAAATTCAGTGAGACGATTTCCATGAATCAATGGATGTCCATATTCATGGAAGTCAGTCGGTAATAAAAATAGCCTGTGGAAGTTGCTTCGTCATCTTCCAGTGTTGTTGGGCTATAAAAGGATGTCCAACCTCCAGACTGTATCCATGCAGAGTGAAAGATCTTAAAGCCCTTCAACGTGTGGCAACGTGTGGCAGTTAGCTTGCATTCACTCTCACCCACCAGTCCCTTTGTCTAACTCTCTCAGTTTTGGTTCTTCTCAGCAAAGAAAAATCACTTCCAACTCTCCAAATTAGCAACGCAAACACTTCGAACCGGAAGGAAGCTTTTGTCCTTTCCCTTTTTATCTTTTTAGAAGAGAAGGAGGGTGGTTGAAGAAATGGAGAACGGCACCGTGAGAGGTGGAGAAGTACAGACCCCAACAAATATCACCATTAAAGGCATTCTGAGCTTGTTAATGCAGCATATAGATGAGACTGATAAGAGGAGTGTGATTTCACTGGGGATGGGTGACCCTTCTGCTTATTCTTGCTTCCGTACCACTCCTGTTGCTCAAGATGCTGTTGTTGATGCCCTTATGTCTGACAAGTTCAATGGTTACTCGCCCACAGTTGGCCTACCTCAAACAAGAAGGTAATTTACCAATTATGCAATCCTCTAAGTTTAAATACTCTTTCTGCTACTATTTGGGTTCTCAACCTTAGTTAGCTTTTGTTAATGCAATCATATCGAATGTGTTTCTTGTTATTCAGAGCAATAGCGGAGTACCTGTCTCGTGATCTTCCTTACAAGTTATCAACCGATGATGTTTTTATAACGTCAGGCTGCACGCAAGCAATTGATGTTGCTTTGGCCATGTTGGCTCGTCCTGGTGCCAACATCTTGCTTCCAAAGCCTGGCTTTCCAATTTACGAGCTTTGTGCCGCTTTCCGGGGCATCAAAGTTCGTCACTTCGATCTTCTCCCAGAGAAAGGTTGGGAGGTTTATCTCGACGCTATTGAATCACTGGCAGATCACAACACTGTTGCAATAGTCATTATAAATCCTGGAAATCCTTGCGGGAATGTGTACTCCTATCAACATTTGAAAAGGGTCAGTGAACCTACTTATAATCTCCTAAATTTGAAGATCCAAAATAATCTCTCTCTTTTTTTCATTTTTTTGTACGGATTCAGATAGCGGAAACTGCTGAGAAGCTCAAAACTCTTGTTATTGCCGATGAAGTTTATGGGCATCTGGCTTTTGGGCGTAATCCGTTTGTGCCCATGGGAGTTTTTGGCTCCATAGTTCCTGTAATCACTCTTGGTTCTCTGTCGAAAAGATGGATAGTGCCTGGATGGCGACTTGGTTGGTTTGTAACAAGTGATCCCTCTGGCATGTTTAGACAACCCAAGGTTAACTCTTCTATTCATGATTCACATAAGATCTGGTATAACATAACTTCATTTGAAAGCCTGCTTGAAATTTTCCTAATTGATTAATCACAGGGCATCGAAACAGAATCAAAACATTTGTCTCTTCAAGGACCATAATCTCCTCATTTTAATACTGGATCTTAGATTGCATGTTACTCTGCGAATTTCATTTCGTTTTAAAACAGTTTCTCTCTCCCCCTGACAGAACAATAGTTGTTAAGAAGCTGACTTCTACGGAATGTACTTACTATTAAATCGCGTCCTCTTTTCTTTAATGTCTCCTTTTGAGTCAAACCCTGAGTGTGCTTAAAACCTGGAATACTATAGTTTACCGAACTAAGCAATGATTTACATTCAAGAGATTGGATTACCGTAATTACCGAATCAGTCAAGTCAAAACTGTGCTTCCTTCTCATTTCCTTCTCCTCTATTTTGTCCTCAGACTGTTGAGCGCATCAAGAAGTACTTCGATATTTTGGGAGGGCCTGCAACATTTATTCAGGTCCGTCTGCGATTATTTGAACAAGTTGTTACTTGTTTCAGACCTCGCCTTCAAACTAGTTGTGTATATCTGATAGTGGTAAGATTTAGTGCTATAGTCTCAATACGCTTCTTGGTCTTTCAGGCAGCAGTACCTCGTATTATCGAGCAAACTGATGATGTTTTCTTCAAGAACACCATAAAGACACTTAAGCGTGGCTCTGACATTTGCTATGATAAGATAAGGGAGATCTCGTGCATTATTTGCCCTTACAAGCCAGAAGGGTCAATGGCTGTAATGGTGAGGATAAACCAGAGATTTACTCATCTTTATATTACTTGAGCTTGAGCCAATTGCATTTTGTTGAAAGTAAGAATTTTTGAACGCAGCTGAAGTTGAATCTTTCACTGCTGGAAGGCATCAGTGATGATATCGATTTCTGCTTCAAACTGGCTAAAGAGGAATCTGTTATTGTTCTTCCAGGTAGAGCTCTTCCAATAGTAACAGAATATTCTCAAGAACTAAACAATCTTCAGTTTGGAGGCTAAACTTTTGATCACTTTCATAATTTACAGGAACTGCTGTGGGGCTCAAGGATTGGATTCGCATTACTTTCGCTGTGGACCCGGCAGGGCTCGAAGAGGCTTTGGGAAGGGTGAAATCGTTCTGTCAAAGACATGCCAGTCGTATTTTAGGAGCCTAACACTCAAGATAGTTCCCAATAATCCTATGAAAGATTGACGATGGAGCTACCAATAAATTGTATGAATCAGAAATGATAAGAACTTGTAATTTCCAAAAGAATACTTATCATGTAATAGTTCTCTTATCATATCTATTGATCCTAAGAAATATGCAAAATATGTTTAATGCTCCTCAAAAATACCAAATGCTGTGTTTCTTGTTCTCTCGCTTGATGTGTTCGGCTCCACCAAAAATAAACAATTCAGATTGAGGAGTAGCGACGTAGTTTTCTAACATGTTTTGATCTTAGTTCAACCTTGTCCTGTTTAGGATCGCTGACTTTCACCGCAAAAACACTTTGCTCCAAACAAAATTCTGCTTCCGATGTGTCCATTATGGTTTTAGAGGATGATCATGCTAACGATTATTAATTTATAATTCATTAGTTACAAATCGGTTAGTTGCAGTGCTGCACCAGTAGTCAAATTTTGTACAAATACAGAACTTCAACAAGCATTCGTAAGATACTACTGAAAATCGTTGGAGAAATTTTCAAGATTTGTTTCTTTTCTGTGGGTTGCTTTGTGACTTTGTCTGTGCGCAAGGAGTGGAAACTTACTGTAGAACATTTCATGGCTTCAGAGCAGATAATTTGATCGTAGAATAGAGGAAGAAGTCTTATTGTTCATGGAAATTTCCGAGGGAATGAAGGCAGGAGGAGAGAAGCATCAGAAGAGCAGAGGTTGATTCATGTGGCAATAGTACGAGGCAAGAACAAGAAATGCTGCGGGGCATACAGCATACTCTTCTTCCGTAAGATTCTAATAATGCAGAGTATGTGCTAGTGACCACTCCATTAACACAAGATTAAATACGGATAGACTTGACTTGCATTCGGATGTGTACCATCCGTCAGACCCGCTGCAAAGTATGTACAATCTAGACTATCAGATTATATGAGATAGAAACTGAAGGGATGGATGCCAGGCATTATTTATAATTCAAAATGAATCTTCAAAAACCTTGTTCAATTATAACACTCTAAGCTGAAGTAATTTCATGGTAAGAAGCAATCAAATCAAATATGAAAATTGGCTAAGAGACCAATCAGTTACTTCTTGCGCTTGAGTGGACCAGTCTTATAACCTGATTTGGTGGGCTTTCCCCATGGTGTTTGCGAGACTCTTCCAAAGCCCCCACTACTCTTACTTTTACCCTCACCTCCTCCATGAGGATGATCTACTGGATTCATAGCAACACCTCGAACAACTGGTCTTCGACCCAACCAACGACTCTGTCCAGCCTTCCTAAGACTCTGATTTTTACGATCAGGGTTAGAGACTTGACCAATGGTGGCACGACATCTAGAATCAATCAGTTTCTCAGCACCTGAAGGGAGTTTAATCAAACAGTAAGCTGAAGTAGGCTCTTTCAATATCTTTGCAGAGGTGCCAGCAGCTCGAACCAGCTTGCCGCCTTGGCCCGGTTTCATCTCTACATTGTGTATAATAGTGCCAATACGCATGGAGTTGAGTGGCATACAACTTCCAATTTGTGAATTGATATCAAGATGAAACTTTTGCCTCATCATATTCTCCCGCAATGACTGAGTATCAGCAGTATCTGGATTATGCCAAGAAAATCAGGGCTAACACATTGCATGTTGTGCATTTTTGCTGACAAACAAATCTCATAAACTTTCAATTCTTTTACGTCGTCTAGCAAATAATAAAATTTGGGCAAAAAAAATTAAAAACACAGAGTCGAATCAAAAGCATGCTAGAGAACACTTTTTCTAGGGAAAAACGCAGTTGAATTTGCTTGATTTTTCCCTCAAAATTCAGTCACCCGTTAATTGTAGAACTTGAAGTTGCCATTCTTTAATAGTTTCTCCACAATGTTAAGGATAGTAAACAATACATAGAACAGAATTTGCAAATTTTCCCAAATAAGGAAAAGTACCTGAAATCTCACAATTTCAACATTTCTAGGCTGTAGAAAGGAAACAAAACATAACAACGACAGTCAATCTATATTGCAAGTCATATCAATTAGAAAAACACCTGACAATTAAAAGAGAATTTTAAAGTGAAATTTACTACCGAGCTAACCTCTGGGGAACACGTTACCGAGATCAATCGACTAAAATCAAGATAACCTCGAACAAAGAGTAAAAGAAGAAAGAACGAGAATGCAAACCACAAAATCTTTCATAATTTCTTTTGTTTAGGCCTGACGAGCAACATCAGGTCTAGATACCGACTCTAACAGTTTGGGTTATAATTTAGAAAGAATCGAAAAGGTGCTTAAACTCTCAGGTTACAAAATATTTCCTACATTTGCAAACAGTAAAAATTCCACAAAATACGCCATCTTCAAAACAAATCATACATGGAGAAGAGAAAAAGAATTAGGGTTTTCGAAGAGTGATAGCAGAGGAGGAGGTACCTGTGGAGAAATAGTGAAAAGCATTAAAGCTGCCGCTTTCAACTTGCAGAAGCCTCCGTAGGGGTAATAATGACCGAGACCTCCATAGAGCCATCGTCGTCTCCGTTCACGAATTCACTGCAACTTCGTTGACTTGATTTCGGTTTTCGTTACTCTTGGCTCTTTTTCTTTGTTTTCCCGTTTTGCCCCTGAGCCTTCACTGTAATCACTACGGGTTCCGTACGCTAAAATGCACCGTTTTTCATTAATATTATCATTTTCTTCAATAAAGGAATTTTTTTGAAAGTGTACAACAATTCTCCAATTTAAGTTACTTAATAAACTAAGTTTAAAAATAAATAATAATTTAATTTAATTTAATTTAATTAATCAATAATAAATTTTAACGAAGAGTATTCGTGCACTAACACACACCAAACTATGAGTGAATTCTTTTAGAATCCCTCTACCAAAAATTTAGTTATATATTTCTCAATCAATGATTATGATCATCTGAAACAATTATCTTAAACAATAACCACAATATTGTCATCGTTAAACAAATAAATTGAAAAAATAGGCAATCTATAATTAAATACCAAAAACAAATTGCATTAATAGCTATAGATTAGTATTTAATTATAAGATTAATTACTAAAAAAACTCAAACTTTACTCAATTTTGTAAATATAGTCCGAATATTAAAAAAGTGATTATTAAATACTTGAAGCTTTAATTTTTCTCAAATATAGCTCGACGTTAATGTCTCCGTTAATAGAGTTGACGTGGTTGAGTCACACATAAGTTGTCAGCTGTAGAAAGCTTTCACATAGTTTATAAAAAGCTTGAACCATTGAAATACATGACTCATCATTGTCATGCACAATTCGCCTCACATAACCTTGATTTGCATTAAAATTTAGAAAATAACTTCTAAGCCTTAGCCTATAACTATATATAGAAGCCTCCGATGCCAACAAACTGAATAACAAACTAACAACATTACACAACTGCATCCATACAATCAAGACAACCACAATCCTTTTTATTCTTTCGACATTTCTACGTAAACTCAAGCTGAAACGAGTCATGATTGCAAAAAATAAAATTTATAATGTATTTACATAAATTTGTTCAAAAAATGTACAATGTAAGAGAACAACTATGAAATAATTCAAAATAGTTTCAATGTACGATGTAAGAGAACAACCATGAAATAATTCTAATCTTACAAAATTTTATTTCTAAAGTTGGTCCTTAGAAAATTAGGGCATAATTGTTAGTGGATACTATCCCATTTTTCCAAACGGAATCATAATCGTGTTTGCCAGGAAGAAAAGGTCAAAAGATGACAGGTAATGGTAAAGGTAAAAATTTATAATCGCTAAACACAACTACACCTGCATTCATTCACTTTGAAGGAGAGAAAACTAAGAAGAGATTACAATACTCTTATTTACATTTCATAGAGGAGTTACTGTGTGTTCATCATTATAAAACAAAAGAAAGAAACAAGAAGAAGCTAAGATAAAGAGAATACTAGGCATGTGTAAATGTAATGAAGGGGTGATCAAGAACTTCAAGAATGGTACGAAGTATAAAACGTTCTCATTACAAATGAGCTACCACAATAAGTTCGTTCAATCATAAATTCCTCCATTGTTAAAAAAGAAGCAACCCAATGCCACTTACAATTTAAGTTCTAACAAGAAGTTTTCTGAACATGAAAACATGAAAGTGAAATAAAACGAAGAACTAAACTCTCAAAAGTATCAGAACAGATGAAACATTCTAAAACGAACGACACGAGGAATAAAAGTTTACGAGACCATGAACATTGGCTAACCTAAAAGACCTTAAATGAAACCAAACCCAAATAATAGGGAAAAAAGCTTACATAAGACCTGAAAGACCTCAAACTCAATAGCGTGAGTAAACAAACTTACATAAAAGTTATGGCAATTACGCAAGCACTTATGCCAACAGCGACTCTAATAGGTCAAATGAGACAGAAAAGCCAACAATGATCAATTTTGTACATGGGCTTTATGTTTCAAATGCATTTAATAAGTTTAATATGGTTAGTGGCATCCGCATGCCACCTTACAGATACAAACGGCCTAATAAAATAGCTTAATTTGTTACTCAATCTTAGTTATTTATCTGTAAAGTAATTAAACTCCAAGCATCAACTTTTAAACTTTAGATGACAAACCTCAAATTTTAATTTCCAAAACATAATCTTTTCCTTGTAGGATGTCGAGTTCTAAATCAAGGAAAAGCTAATCACTTAGTAAATAATAATAATTAAGCAACCATGATTGCTTTTGGTGTAAACTATAAAGAGTTTTTCAAAGGTTGTTTAGGAAATTATATAATTTTAGATAGTGCTTTTATCTTACAAAGCATTTAAAATTGTTCCTTTAATTGACACAAGTATACTTGGAAAAGAACAGGAGAAAGAAAACATAAATTTTCTACTTAGAAGCAGCAAACCAACATCTTTTAAATGTCATCACGTAAAACATGCATGTCATTACTAATGAAGTATACTTTCCTCTTAGAAGAAGAAGGAAAAGGATGTTTAGCTTCTTAGTGGGAACCACATAAACTATTCCAATAACAAATCACATTTTGTCACCACAACGAGGATGGCTACAACTTTGTTTTTGTGGGAGCAAAACAGTAAACTCATGTACATAAAATTATCAAAGATCAAATTCAGTAAAAATAGTATGGTAAAATAAAATTAGGTCGTAGCTAAATTCAAACGGGAAGATTCAAGGTTCAAATCTCTCATGCACAAACTATATTAAAGATAAACAGATGCCACAGTTCATTGATTTCAAGAAAAGCAATAAGCTAAATTTACATTAGTCAATTTAAAGGCTATCCCAATTTTAGGACAGAAAATGTTGGACAAACTTAAAACTACAAGAATAGGCATATCTTGTAGTTGATTGGAGGGCTTCAAAGCTAGAAACATGTTTTAAATTAGCTGCAAAAGCATTGACAGGAAAGATGTAATTGGTAATTAAAATATGAGATATCAAATATGTACTGTAGAAGCATAATTTCAAGTTGGAAAATAAAAAACTAAAACATTTTATTAAAAGAGGATAAATTTATTTATATCCAGTAATTTGTTTATATCCATTGGAAAATAGGGTATCTCATTTGATTTTCAATCCATTGTTTCAAAAACATAACACTACATATGATAATATGCCGCTATTAATGAACACCTGTAATAAAACTTAATCATTATCAAGGACATGCAAAAGCTTGTCGTCAATAAAACCAAGAAATTATTATAGGAAATGCTAAATAAATAACAAGGTCTTTAAAGATTCACACCACACAACATAATTCCCTACATTAGAAACAAAAGAGCATGATGATTGGGACTTCGTATTTAAGACAAAAAGGACTTATGGGCAATCCTCGCTTTCTCTTTAGGATATCTCTCAAGAGACTATATGTCACAAAAAGGTTATAAGTTACAAAATAAGATTAGAAAATGGTCTCGTAAAACTTTTTTGATCTAAAAATAAACTTTTTGCAAGATCAAACTAAATTAGTGTAAACTTAGAACTATAACTAGATATAAAGTGTTATAACTAGAATTTGTTCATTAAAACCTAAAATTATTCGAAGTTATTAAAAGTAACAATTTACAAAAAGATTTTCTTGCAAAGGATACATAAAAATGTTATGTTATTTACGATTTAAATTGTAATTTGTAACTACATGTAAAAGTGGCATTACAGTACATGCATGATTAGTTTGTAGTGGTTGGAATACTCAAGTGCACATGATTCACTTTATCTTAGGCCATGATGCACACGAAGCAAGGGGAAAGTGACCCCTCCCCTATATTTCTCCCTTATAAATTGAACACGCACAGAAAATAGGAAACAAAATAAAATTTATGAATCCTTATCACCATGAAAGTGTTATTTGGGAACGCTTATTTTTACTAGCTAAAATGATATTGGCACCATCTAAAATGTTTTATTCAAGTTACCAACCTCTGGACAGGACTAATTAACAACTAATAACAAGATATTATCAAGATTTAACAACATTTTCATTTAACTTGAAAAAATATGTATCAACGGACATACAACTTAATTGCATAGTTTATCAAGAAAGTTAAAAGGTAAATGTCAATTAAAACACTGAAAATTCATGTCTATTTCATTTCAATTATTTCAATTGCCAACCACTTCAAATAATTTCATCATCAAACTACATACTTAAAACATAACTTTTCATCATTCCTTTTTCATCAAATTACACATTTCAACCTAAAATACCCACTCCTATGATCCCATTTGTCTTCTTTAATCCATAATAGAAAAAAGAAGAAAAAAGATGGTAGATGCTATAAGAAAACAAAAAGGATTGGGTTTTATTCCCATGAAAGAGAGATGTAAATACAAGAATTACTCTAACAATGAAAAAAGGCAAATAGATGCATCAAAACATGGCTG
Source organism: Erythroxylum gracilipes (assembly GCA_026413385.1). Classification (NCBI taxonomy): domain Eukaryota; kingdom Viridiplantae; phylum Streptophyta; class Magnoliopsida; order Malpighiales; family Erythroxylaceae; genus Erythroxylum; species Erythroxylum gracilipes. Next base: position 41,184,618 of record JANZLC010000202.1, read on the forward strand.
AAAATTTATGACATAAATGAGGCTATATGTGAAACATAAGTCAACAAAACAGAAAATTAAACTAGTTTTGAGAATCTATGTATTCACAAACATTACTTTTTGAGAATTTAGCCCTAAAGTTTTGTATGTACTGCTAATCCAAATGACTTGTTGAACATAAAACTCTTTGTAAACGATCTAGAAGGGGGGTTGAATAGATCTTTAAAACTTTTCGAATAACTCTACAATAAAATCAGAAGTTAATTCACACAAAAACCAAATCAATCAAAAACAAATGCAAAGAGTAGAGAAGAAGGGCAAACACTGTTTTATAGAGGTTCG
>JANZLC010000202.1:41215752-41241023 GCA_026413385.1 Erythroxylum gracilipes
TAATAGCAGTGTTACCACTGGTTTACTATCAATAATATACTAGTCTCTAGCTTATTAAGCTAGAGGTTCCTAACAGTCTCAAGAGTGAAATTTAGCACGCACAAAAAGAAGACATTAGTACTTGTCTACTTGCATCTTGTATGGAAAGTGAAGAACTTAATCCTAGGACATAGTCAACGCTATAAACAAAGATGAAATGCTTAAATGCATTTTGATTTCATGTAATACCACGAACTTCGCAGGCATGTTTGTGCATAACACAGAGTAATTTTTAAAATTAACAGGGAAAAGATGGACAGCTCTGTCTGTTCAATGAATTGGAATTATATACATTGACATTTTAAAGTAAAGGTGTTGTTGATTGCAATAAAGGAAGTATCATGCTGAAAGTTTCTGTATGAATACCCATTGCCAGAATAGCTCTAAACAATTGCAGATACTTTCTAAATGCTCTTTGCTTAATATACTAGCTGCAAAATGAAAAACTCTGGTCATTTTTTACTTTTTACTGGAATCATTGCATATGATTGTTTGCACCTAAACTGGATTATCAATAGGAATATTACAGCAAGACAGTAATTTAAAAATGATGCCATAAATGCACCACAGAAACATATATGTGGCATTAAAAGAATACACAGGAGAACCTGATCACAAACACAATGCACAAGCAGATATACATGTCATTAACATGAACTATACGAACTTGATTTGAATTATAAAAAGAATCATCTTAGCAAATAATACCCCTCATATATCCTTGCAGTACTTCTCAGAGCACGCCATGCAGTTAGGGCAGCAAAAGGAATAGCACTTGCTTCCTATAAGACAAGAAAGAGCTTTCAGAGGTTCATTTCACAAGGAAATAGAAAGAAAAAAAAGAGCAATCAACTAAGTAAATATATGAATTCAATTAATCTAATGGAACAGCAATGAAAATAGCAATATGGAGGAAGGGCCTGGATCTAATTTTCACTACATAACAGTGTATGTGTTCAAGAGTAATAAATTTAAGAAAAAGAAAGAAAGAAAGAAAGAAAGAAATTATGCTTGCACACCCAAATCTGGATATATTATTACATTTGTGTACAAAGACGTAAAAAGAATGCTACATAAATTTTAAGGGGAGAAATGCAACTGTTTAATCTGCCACAAAAATGGTCCATTCAACAGTTTTTTAAGGTCATGACCACTTAGACATCATGGATGACATAGAGGGATGAAGAACCAATGTAAAACGGAAAAGTTGCAACCAAGTAGCAGAATTTTCACCAAATGAAACTATGGCAGTACCTACCACATGTGTGATTGATGATGGTTTTACAGTAACTTCCTCTTCTGGAAGAACTGCATAGTCGGTGTAAGTGCCTCTCACAGCAGTTGGATGCAATGCACCAAAAACCTCTTGCCCAATACTCAGGGAATGCACTGAACTTCCAATAGCTGCAACTTCACCACTGATATCACGACCCAAAATAATAGGTAGAAGTGGCTCAAATATGGAACGGCCGTAGCCTGATCGCATCTAAAAACATGAAAACTCCTGGAACATTAAATTGATAATCATTCTGGCATAGATGTGATCTAAAGCATACAACGATGTTCTGACTTTTAGCATGCATAAACTTAGCTCATAATTAATCAGCAGTGTAAGTATGGACGAGGATCCAATAATTTTCCAATTGAGTTATGGTCAAATTCCTCATACCTAAATTTGATAGCACCAATCTATTTCATATAGTAGAAGTCTCTACTTAAAGAACTTGGCACTGCAACAGGTTGGTTTCTCTGAACATCATAAATTCACTAAAACTCAGTGCAACGTCATAATAAGATCCATATCAGATTTCCCAATATTTCTTATCTTCTAAATCCCACATTACCATCTAAATCCCCAGTTTAAAAATTCATCAAACTGGATCCTTTCACGTGCTTCCTTTCCAATTCTAGAAACGCATCATCCTTTACCTGAGCTAAAATAGGCACTATCTATATTCAGGTGCAGTCATTTCTATCAATCAACTCACTTATTATTTCTATAATTTACATTACCCAAGAATCTACATAACTCGAGCATCCGAATTAGTAATTTCGATCAATTCCAATTCCAATTCCAATTCTATTGTTATGTCAATCCTCATATCGACTCACCCACCACATTTTCAATCCAAAAAGAATTAGCAACCCATTAAAACAAGCACAGAAATAAACAAAACCCTTGACCAAAAAATATAAAAACAGAAGCTTTAACTCACCCCTCTCATAATGAAATAAATAAAAAAAAGAGAGAGAGAAAAGAGTAATGGCACTGACTCTGGTATCAAGAGGATTGATAGACACAGCCCGGGCACGAACTAGAACCTCGTTGGATTTGAGTTGAGGGACCTCCACATCATGCCGGAGCTCCATCACCTCGGGCCCACCGAACCGGGGAAGCAACACCGCCCTGCAACTGCTAACCACAAACCTAACCAGCCCCAGTTGCAAGAACTGTCGAAGATCATAGTTTACACTTCTGTTTTTTAAGCTTTGAGCTCTCAAAGTTAGCATCTTTTTGTTTTGCAGGTGTATAATAAGGTCACATCTGTATAAATGAGCGAAATAAACAGAAAGGAGAGAGAGCGAGAGAGGGTTGTGGGGAGGACGTGTACTTGTTTGTATCCGCAACCTGTTTTTGTGGAACGCTCCTTTGCTTGCTACTTCTTCTACCGTTTATTTGATTTTGTTGGAGCCATTGCGATGCAAGTTCTATCTTAAATTTGGAAAAACAAGAGTTATGGCCTAAAAAATAGCAATCTTTTGTCAAGTTTAATTAAAGAATTGATTAAATTGTAGATAAAGAATTATAATTTGGTAAACATTTCAATTGAATTTGGTTTAAAGTTTAACACAAATTAAAAAAGAAAATAAACAACACATTTTACAAATTAATTATAGAAATTTTAATTTATTTAATTATCGCAAAATCAAATATAATTCATAAAAACTAAAAAAAGAGACAATTTTCAAGTAAAAGTCAGTTTTACTTCTATTTTTCTTGTGCTTTTTGTCTGATTCTTTATTAATTTTTAATGTCCAAATAATTATACTTTTAATATTGATAATTATTAAATACTAAATAAAATTAAAAATAAATTTACTTAATTGATTTTATTTTAATAAGATTGATCCTTTTTACTAAAATGAATAATTAAAGAAATAAAATTTACTTACAAACTAAAATGTATTTGATAATATATAATGAAATTTATATATTTTCTGATATTTTAAATTTAAGGAAAAAGTCCAAAAAAGGAAAATAATAAATAATACTTCTCTTAATTTCGAAATTTAAAAAAAAATCAAAATCCAAAACAAGCCCTAAACTATCAGTTATCCGTTCCTGAGTTCAAAGAAACGAATCCCAGTTCTCTTCAAGAATTAGGGAATGCAGCTTCAGTTCCAATAATGCATGATTCAGTTTCCTGCTCGGTTCAAAGAACTCAAAAATATAACAGAAGTAAATATCTGCTATAGATTATTCGAAAGCAGAGATGTGTAGTGGTAAATGCCTCTGATAATAACAACACATTCATATATCGATTCTCATGTTACAGATCTTAATCTTAGCCAAGAGGGCTACATTACTAACTTAAGGAACCATTGGCATGTCATCCCTGCACAAAATTCTAGTTTTTGCCCAAATCCAATTTTTAGAAGGGAGACAAGCTCATATGACAGTTACGAAGATGCCTTTCATCAACCCACTGTTTCAAGATAGGAGACCAAATAGAATGAACTATAGCCCAACTATTTTCCTTCCTCTTTGTTCTCTCCCGAGATAACAGATGCTGTGCTTGTAGCACCTATGTTGTTATGTGAAGAAGTAACAGGGCCACTGTTAGACGCAGGATTGGCAAAATCACTAGGATTTCCAGTGTTGGCTGCAATGACAGGTTCAGAAGCTTTTGGCTCCATAGTTGTTTTCACAGTCGGCAAGACATTAGGTGGAATACTTGGATTTGTCATTGCTACATATGCATTATGTTGCTTCTGCAGTGTTTGGGTGGTAGGGAAAGTAACCTTGCGGGTATTTCTTGAAGGATCTATACTAGGTTTGTGATGGTAAGTAACTGCTGACTCATTTGCAGCATGAAGTTGTTGCAACCTATAATCAGTTTCAGGCCGACGACAAATCTTTCTCAGCGGAACAATTTCCTGGTGAACAGAAGATCAAGAAATAAAATAAACACCACCAGACTTAAAATGCAATATCAACACATCGGTGTGCAAGGATAATGAATCTTGAGCTGTTCAAGTGTCGTGCAGTAAATGCCCAATTGTCAAAAAACATGAGGATACTGTCTTTGACATTGTAAAAATACATTGCCAGGATAGGATAACAAAAGCTGTATAATCAGATGTAAATTGCTATACAAGTCATGTTCTGAATCTACTGACATCACATTCTAGGTTCAATTCAGACCAACAAAATAAAAGAAAAAGTATTTCTCCACCTTTGACATCAATAACAGAATGAGTTTCGGTTAAGACATTCAAGAGATTGGGATTCTTGCGTGATGCGAAAAACACATTAAGTAGTCTCCAATGCCTCATTTGTTTTGGCAAAAAGGTGCAACATGTAGCTTGGGTTAAAGAAAACAAAAGTTTTCTTTTTATGTTACGTCAGATAGCATCTTACTAGTGAACCTTAGAATCACCGGCCGAGGTGGCCATTACCACCTGATCCACCAAGTATCAATCATAAGTTGACACTGTCCAGTTGCATTAATAACCTCATAAATACAAGGCAGAGAGATGTTCATGCATCATTTACTTGGGGTGATTAAGACAAAGCACACAGAATCGCAAAACAATTAAATATCACAGCTATGAATACCTTATTTCAAGAAAAATTCCATTCAAAAAGGATAAATAACTATTTCTGTTCAATCCCTATGCAAATGAAAAAGAAGCCAATGGATTCAACAAAATAATGAAGACAAAACTGCTACAAGTCTACCATGAGATTGTAACCAAAAGCAACCTGCAATCACAATGGTCAGTATGTGACAAAACCAGTTTGAACAGATACAAAGTGAGACATAAAGTTACCTCAGTTTGATCATGCTCATATCGCACCAGAAACCTACAACGACAACCTCTTACATCATGTCTTCGTCTTTGAGCGTCAAGAACTTGTGCATCAAAGTAAAGAGCCTGATCTTTACCTTCCTGTAGATTTTTAAGCATCAATGAGAATCAATGGAGCAAAATAAGGGCTTTAGATTAAAGGCTGAAACTAGCACTCTTGCTTGTTATTACTGGAATATTTTTACAGTCCATTTACCTAGGAGCTATTCAAATTCGAAACCACTTAATTCTGTGGAATATGATATCCCTTAAAATGTTCACAATCAGTTAATTGGCCTTTAACTCTGTAAAATATGGGAGCCTGTACAATGACAATATATCATGCATGGAAACAAATGATTAGTATATATTTATCTCTCTTCCAAGTTCCCTCATTTATTCTCCCTCTCTTCTACATTGAGCAATGAAGTTTCAAAGAACATATCAAGGAAAATACTGAAAAATCAATTCATGTGTTCGTCTCATTTCACCTAAAATCCACACCTGAAAACATAGTATGGAGTCCCCAGGAATAACGACAGCGCACTCTGATGCTTCACACGGGAGTGATCTCTGCCTGACATGTTTGAATACATTTACCCACTCATCTTCATCTGGTCCGAAGCCAGAAAACCGAACTAGTACTTCCTGATAAAATCCAGCAACATCATTGGATAACATGAGAAACTGATTGCTAGGAGCAATAGCTTACCACAAATAGTTACAAAAAACATGGGAACAACATGAGGACAAATTCAATCTACAGTAACAGCAGATCAGGTTACTATCAAGATAATATTTGGTGCAACCTAGAAGTAGGTGATGGAATCTGTGGGGAGATGACGCAATCTGTAAGCTTGCTGAAATCAACATTTTTGAGTCTCTACAGACTGATACGTATTGATCAAAACCTTTTGGGCCTATGGTCCCAAGAATGAGGTCATTGGATTCTCTCACTAAATATTTTTCTCTCTGTAGCTTTATTAACTTTCTTGTTGGAAGTCAAACACAGAAAAATATTATGACATTTAGTTATGCTAGTTTGTCGAGAGGAAGTCTACGAACCGCACCATACTATAATCCACTCATTATATCAAGCCTAATCTCGAACGGCTCAGGCCAGACCCAAACCTGAAGAGTTCAGAGAGACCGAAATTACACTATATCGTAGACCACAAAAACTCATGTTTAAGCATTATACATGCTTAAATTTCGAAAACAGGAGTTATCTCCTACTTCAATGGGACTTCAAGTGGTTTATATACCAGAAAGGACTCTATCTTCAACCCAAACTTTAAAGCATTAGGTTATGAGCACTTGTATATAAACTACTCTTAATTTTTACTCTATGTCAATGTGGAAATTGACACATTTAACAAATGCATTAAGGGAGTCTAAATTAAATAAAATTACATCCCATAACTTTAATGGAACTTAATGCCAGGGTACATAAATGGTTACAATCCAGATAAAACATATTAAGCAAGACAAAGATAGAAGTGCTAATAGAGTTGGCAGTACTGTAGTTAGAAACATGAAATAGCTACCAGGATAACTTTGACAAAAACTATAATGAAAATAATTTTATGATGAGACTCAATGTCACAGATAAGCATGTTATTCAAGACAAAGACCGTGATATAAGGAGTTTTAATAGTTTTGTAAGAAACAAGTAATGAATGCTTGTATAAACTTAAAAAAAGCCAACATTTGATGAGGAATAATATGCAATCAAATATGTAGTAAAGAAGAGCATGAGCATTACTGCATCACCGGCGTCTGGGAGTTTATGGGCCAAGAATGATGCAACATCATACCTGAGGGAAAAAAACAAGAGAATCAAACTGAAAAAGCAATTTGTCTGTATAGGGAAGACAATAAATATGAATTACAGTGAGAAACACCTAGAATCATCCTCAATTTATTCCAAACAGGAATGGCACAAAACAATTACCAGGCTCCATCCCTTGCAGATTTGGCTTCAAATTCCATGTAAGGATGCTCTGAAATGGTTCCTCCTGCAGAATGAACTTTCAAGAATTAGAAACAGAAAAGATTAATCCAAGGAATATAAAGAGATGACGCACTTTTAACATCATGATCTTTGACAGACATTGAAGAGAAATGTATGATTAGGTTCCCAATTACATTACTTAATAAAATTCTTCCCAAAAATTTAAGTAGGAGGAATAAGAACAAAAATTATACCCAGTATTAAACATGGAACATAATGTTTTTGAAACTATAGCACTTTGGAATTTGTCACCATTTAGAAACAAGATTATAAATTAATCTCACATTTTTTTTCCCATTTACATATGAAAAGAAAACTGAACTGAGCATCGTGTTACTAATGCAAAAGAAAATGAGAACAGGAACATACTAAAATGAGTGCTTTCCCCTAATGTGTAAGTCTACATCTTGAAAACTGCACACTGTCAGCATCACTGTACAATTTTCACACATTTTCTTAAATATGAATGAAGATTGGCCTTGAAAACCTTCTACAATGAATTTTACGGCATTTGCATTTACAAGTACCAAGCTGGGATCCATTAATGTAGGTGTAGGGCAATGTATCCTTACCCAAGAATGATGAGTGGGAAGTAACCCAACCATTTTCAATTTTAAGAGTCAGCATTCTAGCTGACTTCACAAACTTAAACTAGCTCAAAACATTGTGAATTCTAAATTTAATCAGCAACACATGAAGCAATTACATAAAGATAACAAGATCACAACTTTCATCTATCACACAGGATTCGGTTTAGATTAGTTTGCAAAGGCTGTAAAATGAAAGCAATACGAGGAGGAGGAGGAAAGATTTCAGAACTTCATTCTACCAGAAGAAGCAGGGCCAGTTACAGAGACAGGAGCTGGTATGGAAGCAGCTATAGTTTGAGGCACACTTTTTACAGGGGCTGAATCATCTCGAGGCATAGGCGTGACATTGAGCTTTACAGGAGGCTTACTTGATTTCGATCTTATTGCATACCTTCTATTTTGGAACCAATTCCAAACCTACAACCAAAACTCCACTTTATTAACAAACTCTCAGTGCTTTCTCCTTACAAAATGAAAGTAAAGCAATAAACCCATCTCACTTGTTTCATCTGCACCACAATTTTCCCTTGTCGATCTGGAGATTCACTAAACCCAGGAAAGGACATTTGACATCAATGCACTGCATCAAGCTTATTAGGTTGAATACCTTAAGTTGACGAACAAATATAAAGCCAAACCTGAACTTCTCTGCAAGAGCTACAAGAACCTCTTTAACTGGCATGTTGTTTTGATGCTCTTGTAAAATTGCATCCATCTCTGCTACCTAAAGGACATTGTAGAACACATCGTTTTACAATAATACATTCAGAATTTCTAAATCAGATGTACCTACAAAACCCCCACCCCAATACAAATTGCTGTTGTGACATACTGTAGGTATGTGCATGTGGATAAAGAGAGAAGTAGATACAGAGACATATTCATATGAACTCCTTGAATTTGTGATTCCTTTTTTCAAAGCTTTTTCATGATGCCCTTCTATATCATTTTTTCCTTCTAAATCAAAATGACACTGTAGCACCCTCTGTTAATAAAGGCTAACACTACAGCACCAGCAGCTGCACCATTTTCTTTTTCTTTCTAATTCAAAACTACAGTCTTAACCTCTGATAAAAAATAAAAGCGTTAATGCACTATGGCTCCAGCAGCTACAATGAAACAGTTTCATAAAAGCTACAGTGAGGCATTTCATCAATGAATTTATACACTTGTTTCATTCATCGCATTGTCTTATCAAATCCAAATTCTTCATTTCATATGTTAAATATATATGAGGATCTTTACAACATCATGGTCCAAGGTCAAATCTCTATAAGCTTTTGCATAAAATTAATACAAGGCGAATCCTAAACTTCAATTCTCAGATTACTGTAAGCATAGACATCGTATATGAGTAACCCAACAAAAATTTGCAGTAAGTAGATATTATTGCAAAAACAGTTTTCTCATAGAATTTGCAAATTCTTGGAAAACAAAATCCATGGCAATAGGATATCAAATTCTGATGTTAGAATTTTTGGTCATAGTGTTCCTATTTCCACATAATTATATGCATGGAGATATTAAATTTCATGACAAAAATTTAGTTGGAAAAACAAAAATGAAGTAACAGCACGAAACATAATCCAATTTAAAACGAGGGGTAAGTTTCAAGAGACAGTTGTTACATGCAACTAAGAAACAAGACATTAATAAAGAGTAGAAAAGTAAAACCTAGAACGATAACCAAGGAAATCACAGAAGGAAAACCCAAATATTAACAAGAACCCAGCTTCAAATATTATAAATTAAAAAAGAAAAAAGAAAGAGAAGAAAACCTCATTGGCCATGAAACGGAATGCAGGGCCGCCATTACTAGGAGGTCGACCCATGGCGAAGACTTGAAATTGCAACTGCAAGAAAAAATTCTAGAAGGGAAAGCAGAGTATTAAAGCAGAAAACTTTCTTTTATATTTGAAATCTCTCTCCTTCGGATAAAATAAAGAGACACGGAGAAGACATATAGCTAGCTTTTATTACCCATAAATCTATGATTCCGTCCCTAGTATTGTATAATTACAGATCTCCCTTTTTCGCGAGTAATAAAAATATAATTATATAGCGAATTGAAATCATAACGACTACAAATACTTTTTTTTTAACGAAACATCCCGCAATTATTACTTTTTATTTTTAAAATATGTATTGGGTAAAATTTTACAGTGATACAATAGCTTGTAAATTATGTCAACCAGGTATTTTGTACTAGGTTCTACTCTACCAACTTGACCACCTCTTAAGAGGCTTAAAAAGATCTAAGTGAAGGATGCAACACGGAAACTTTCCAAAAGGTCACACATTTTAATGCTACTTTTATCTAAACACATTTAACTTCGAAGTTTTAACGAGATTCGATGCATTAGTGCAGGCATGATCGCACCTGATCATAAATTCGCCTTAACTTTACTTGACACTAACGACCAGAGTTAAACTTAAATCGGTAATCTTAAGGTATTTAAAATATATAAGTTTAAATGATATTAAACTGTAATAAAATTGATTAAAAATTGAATAAAATAAAATTTTAAATTATAATTAAAAGATATTATTTTTATCCATAAAAAAATGAAGTTTAATTGAAAAAGATTGTTAAATAAAAATTAATTGATTTATTTTAATTTATAAGAACTTATTAATTTATGAAAATTGATAGATTAATTAATAAAGTGATTGATTTTTAATAATAAGAGTTATTAAAATAAATTATATTGAGAAGTTAAAAACCGAACCAAAAAGTTAAACAATTTAAAGCCAACCAAACCAAATTGATGCTTTAATCATTGCTATAATTACCAAAATGTGTTTAACATGAAATAAATAGTAACAATACAAATTTATAGTCATATATGAATATAGATATGATTTTGATCTATCCTAAAGTTGCCACATAGTGGTAAATGAAAGGGTTAATTATAAAAAAATCTTAAACTTTACTCAATTTTGCAAAACTAATCTACACTTAAAAAAAATGACGTAAAAATGTTCAAATTTTTAATTTGTTGCGAAAATAACCCAACGTTAAGTTCTTTATTAATATCACTGACATAACACATATCATATTAAAAGTTCTGACAAGTGTTCAATTATTTTTCAAATAATTATTTTATTAAAAACCCTAACAATTCTTGTTGAAATATAATAGTGAGAGTTTGTCCCACATTGGAAAAAGAGAAGAAAAAAGATCAACCTATAAGTTTAGTGGGCTACTCTACCTATCACTAATTAGTTTTAGGATGAAATCTCACTTAGACTTGTATGTAGTCTAACTTTCCTTCTCATGTGAGCCCGTAGGTCCATTGTAAATTCTAACAATTCTTCATCCATTTATTTGCCTTCTCCTCGTTGTTAGTTTTGGACTCATTTGGATATTAATCAATCAGCTATTGTTTTTCAAACAACTAATAACAACATTTGGAGAGCACCTTTTTAATAAGCTTATTGAAGCTAACTAGCTGAAAACGAAAACGCTGCAATATATGAGCGTTTTCGTCCATCAACTAAAATGAAATGTAGTAAAATCCAACTATACCCTTTCTTAAATGTATCCACCACCAGCAGATAAAGAAGAAAAAAGAGTATCAAACACTTCAACTCTTATTAAATAAGGACATTTTTTAACTTTTCTTCTTCTACTTATTTATGATACCAGCCAGCCTTCAATTCTTCTATATGCGTAATTGCGTAATATTTTGATGTTTAAATTGTATTCTTGATTAACTTGTAATTAAGTACTACAAACATCATATTTTTGTTAGTTTTAATATACAACAATTTTTAGTAAATAAGATAACCTAGTTAAGGTTCTTAGATACCCACGTTTTAGGAACATTATTTGTTCTTATAATTGCTTTATACAGTTATAGGTTATAAATAAAATGTTGACCTTAAACGAAAATAAAAATAGAAAGAGTCACATAAATTTCTCATAGATGATGAAACAGTACAGGTGAACATGACTTCTCTAAAATCTAAATTCTTATAAGAATATTCAACGAAATATTAAGATATATAATATTAATACCTTTGTAATTTTTTTAAGTTATGTCTTCATAAGTCATTTTACACATAAACAGTTAATACTAAACAGTTAATTTTACCAAACATCTTTAACAAACAACTAATACAATCTATTGGTCAAATCAACTAATATAATCAACTATTAGCTGCTGAGTTGATAGAATTAATCGATTGCCAAATAAGGTCTTTTTGTTTATTTTTACTTTGCCCCGCTAATTTTCTGGTTAGCTTTGACATTCCTCCAGCTTACTTACTTTGTTTTAGATTTACCGCATTACAGAGACGTTTCTCGTTGTTGTCGTCTACACGTTCCTTATTGTCTTCATTACCTGAGATTTGTCGTAACGAGAAAAACCTTTAAACTGGTTTAAACCCAATCCTACAATCTAAGTGCAAAACCTTCTCTTAAACCCTAATGTGATTATCTTCAACTAAAACGCTCGTTTTTACTATTTTCCTCTCCAATTCCTTATTCTCTCTATATTTCATTCCTTTTATGGTCAACTGATGAGTAAAGTTCCAACTACAATACCCAGAAAATCAATACTTATTGAATCCAATAGACTATACTATCAGAATTTACACCAAAATCGTCTCTTTCTTCTGCTTCCTTGTCGCCGTTGTCATCATCTCTTCAAACTATATTTGGTTAAGATTCTACTTCTCTCTTAAGCCCTCTTTACCATTTCCTACTAGAAATCCAAAACCCCAATAACGTGGTGAATCTTATTTACTCTGCTCTCAAATGAGATCGTACCAATTTGACCCTTCTCCAAACTGACTTAAAAGGGGCCCTTTCTCATCTAGGTAGAAATGGTATTTTAAATGTTTTGTTGACATGTCAGGCCGATTCAATTTTAGCAATTACGTTTTTTAATTGGGTCAAAGATGATTTGGGTTTAAGATCCAACTCCTATAATTATGGTCTTATCATTGACATATTAGCTTGGTCTGAAGAGTTCACACAAGCTACGAAATTCTTGATTGAATTTTTTAAAAAAATTAAAACATCTTGATTGAATTGGTTCAGTTGGTTAAAGATTGCTCATCACAAGAGGATGTGCTTCTAGCTCTGGTTTCTTGTTGTGAAGATTGTAACTAGGACTCTGTTGTTTTCAACATGTTAATTAAGGCTTATGTGAAAGTGGGCATAATTAAGGCTAGGTAAAGGCGGCAATGAAGACATCGATAGTTGGTGGGCTTCCTCGAGAGTGAGGGAGGAGATGTATGCGCCGAGCTTGTCAATCTTCTCCAGTGCGGAGACAACAAAAATTAGGCGGAGACGGCCACAACGGTGGTGAAAATAATTACATAATTTTCTTTTTTTATTTATTTATTAAATTATAAAAATAATTACATGAAAAAATTTTGAACATGTGGTAGCCACGTGTTGAAACCATTAATTTTGACGAGGTATGCCACATCAATGACATTAACCGAGAATTTAATGTTTAGTTATATTTGTAATAAATTGAAAGTTTGAATATTTTAGAAACATTTTTAAAAGGTTAGGTTAATATTACAAAAATTGAATAAAGTTTCAGAATTTTTTTATTAACTTTAAATGAAAGTTAGTTCATGTTGCAAACATAACTTCAATTAGTCCATCCTTTAGAACTACTGTCTTGAAAAGATAAATCCTGGCAAAATTCACTTGGGAATTGGCACCATGGTCTCTTCCTAAACATACACCACCTACGACATACACTTTATGACTTTGAGAAAAACTAATCCATTGTTATTGTCATTCTTCCTGTAATGTGCAGTGATGGAACCTCATGTCATTAATAACAAATATCTTACAGTTTTTCAATCCAAATATTTGTTTCTCATTTGATATTAATCATTCAAAAAGTTTGTATGTTTCTAATTTTTAGGTAACAAAACCATGTAAGCTAAAATTAAAAAATAATAGAGAACATAAGTATGTACACGAGCATGTAATGTACACGAGCATGTACTACTTCATGTTCTTGCTCTCCAGCTTCATAACTTGGTTAAAACTGGTCCAAATCAGTCTAAACTTGGTTGAATTTGTTCCTTTTGTTTTAAATAAGTGAATTTTGACCTAAAGACAAAAGATGAATGAACTGAACTAGAAATAATAAAAATGCTTAAATAAACAAGCAAAATGCATAAAATATAAACTTAAATATAAGAATGATTAAGCACTTAATTAAACAAGCAAAATGCAAATTCCCTAGTTTTTGCTAGTTCAGTTAATAAGAATATATAAGATATGGAATAGTAAAATTATAATGAATTTTAAACAATCTTGAATTTTTATTCCTTAGAAAATGTGAGTATAAATTAGATCAAATATTATGAATAACAAATAAGCAATTGTAAGAATAAAATTGGGTTCTCCTCTAGTGTTCGTTCAATTTCTCCTCTCTTCTCTCTCTTCCTCTATGTGTTCCTTATCAACTAAACATCTCTCTTCTGTCCCGCCCTCTCTAGCTGCATATCAACATATCTCTTTAGGTTAATTTTTTTGGTTTTGAACTTCTTTTTAATCCTTTTGTTTTTCTTTTTGTGATTTGATGGGCTGTTATTTAGTTGAATGATTGCATTAATTATTGCGTGATGATTCTATTTATTTTCTCAATTATTTTTTAGTATGAATTGCATAACCCAATTTCTCTTTCTAGCTCAATTTGTTCTTAATAATTCTCAATCACAAATCACTTATATTATTGCTTGAGTTTGGTGGACATAATTTTCAGCTTTACCATTGTCTATATATTTAATGACTAGTGAGATTATATTAACATTTTTAGAAAAAAATTTATATGAACAACTTATAATTACTATTTCAACCTCCTGAAGTCAATTATTCTAACAAAAAGGTGTTTTTGGTGATTATTCATATGTGATTTAATAAGTTTATTTTCTTTACTAAATTTTAATAGGATAATTTTGCAAGACCATTAAATTGCTGCTCAATGCATGTATGTGTGTGTGTGTGTGTGTCCATAGATTAAGCATATGATTATTATATGTTGTTAGCAAAACGAAAATGAATTTTTGGAAATCACCCTTTTTTTATCATTCATTCCATGTTGATCTTGTTGGAGCTATGTAAATATAATGCCCTGGAAAGTAAGTGTATTTACATATATGTTAATCTTCTTGCAGTTACTTTTGTAATGAAAATATTTATTGTTAATAAAACAAAAGAGTTTGGTTTTATTTGTATGAGCGTTATATATCTAGTCATAAAGTACCAAAATTCTTTTGTAAGTAATATACATATACATGGAGATGTATGAGAAACATGTATATTATTAGAATCTAAATTAGTTGATTCACGGATGAATAATCAAGTTGGTCGCTTGATTATAGTTTAGACTGTAGTGTTACGATTTATTTCCGTATACGTAAAAGAGTTTACTTCAAGGGAATGATGTGTTTCATATCATGATAGTTGTTGACTATCGATAATGGAACTATTAAATGAATCTGAAATCACGTATGTTTTTAAAGAATAAAGTAGGTCGTTACTTTAATCTTAAAACATACACCTTAGCATTCTTTTATTATGAATCACAATCTTGATGAGTGATGAACTCATACATGTTTCATTATAATTCTTGATATGATCGGAATGGATTTTTACAGAGTATCAATCCAGTGTCTGCATGTTGGAATTATTAATTGAAACATGTATCAAGGAGCATTCACTCAAATAAAGAGTTTATAATGATATCATTGCTTTTAGATGTTTTATAGAGATTAGTGATTAAACTAGCGCCAGTAGTTTGATGGACTAGCTATCCATCAAGTCTTAACACCAAGATGAGATCTTTTGTGTTAATCACCATATATAGTAAAACAGGAGATCTAGAAGAAAATACCAACATAAAGGCAAAATGGTAATTTTACCCTTTATTGTGTGGATGTCTATAATATGGTTCATAATAGAGTTTGCAGTTGGACATCTAATTTGAAACATGAGTTCTCATAATATTTAGTAATTCAAGAGTTCAACTAATTGTCTTTAGTGGAATGACATTTGGTTAATAAGCTGTAATTAATTCTAATGAGATTAAATTAATTCCAGACTTATTAGAGCCTGAAATATATAAGTCCAATGAGATTCCCCACTTGGCTTCTAGGAAGGTTTTCAAGCAAAGTAAGAAATATAAATAGAGGTTACTGGAAATAAGAAAGAAGAAAGGACCGAATTAGATTCGGAATAATAATACAGGAACAATTTAGTTAAGAGTTAATTAAATTGGGTATTAAAGCCTATGATTGAATGTTGGGATTACACTAATTAATTGTTAATTAGAAGCCCAAATGAACATTTAATAAGGGGTTGGACTTTGGTTTGATTTGATTAATTAGATTAATTAAATTGAAATAAAGTTATTAAAGAAAAAAGGAGGGTATATTTCGATTTTTTATAGCTAAATGTGTAGCTGCACATTTAACATTGCTAAATTTAAGATGGTTTTTATCATGCTTTATCATCATTAAATGGAGTAATGATCATATCATTAAATGGTTTAAGTGTTGTTGCATTTTTTACTCACTCTCTCTTCTCTTGCATGTGCTGAAACTTGAATGAGAAGAGTCTCATTTTTGGTTTCTTTCATCTAAGGAAAATCTCCTCAAATATTTCTACTCCTTTCCCACCAAAGGATCTTGTTAACCAAGTTGTCCAAGAAGAACAAGTGGTGGATCGGATTGGTCGAGGATACAATAACAAGGAGAGGATACATTGAAAAGGAAAGGATACAAAAGCTAGGAGTCAAAGATGTAGCAAGGAGTCGGTATAATTTCCATCTTGTTTTTATGTTAATTGTTTTCCTTCTACCGTATCATATATGGCTGAAACATGTTGATTTAGTTATTTTGTTTCTGCGTGTTTTGATTTTGGAAAAAGTTTTTAAAATCTACCGTTTTATCCAAATCTTGCATGATTTTGTTTTCGATCCAACAAAATATACACACCCAAATAAGGGACCGTGTAAGTCACTATAAATGTGTAAAGCTTAAAAGTTGGACCCCAAAAATTTTTCTTTATTTATTTGTTTATTTATTTTGCTTTATTTCATTTTCTCATAATTTAGTCCATGATTTTGCAAGCATAAGGAGAAATTAAAACTAAGTTAGAGTATAGTATGGTGTAACTAAATTTCAGTGGTAAGAATGCACAAGGGCATTTTTGGAAGATCACTAAAGCATTTAAGACATAAGGCATTAATGGAGGGCAAGGTGGACTTTTCTCATTCATTAAGGGTAGAAATGAAAGAAGGAAGTGTTGTCTTGTATTTGAGAAGGAAGAAAAACGTGAAAAAGAAGAGAGAAGACTGAAATACGAAAATAATAAGAGAAGAAGAGAGGTTTCGGTGAAGTAAATAAAAGAATGGAGTTTTGAGCTAGGGTTTCATTTTTCTTAGCTTTCTAGAGGGATTTTTGAGTTGTTTAAGAAGGAAAAATAGAGGGGAAGATAAGAGCTTCAATTGGAGCCAATAATCTTTTCATTTGGTGAAGTTTCAAGGTAAGTTCGATTTTAATCCTTTTGATTTATGGAAGGGTTTTAGTTCATGAAGCTTAGGAAATACATGGGTTTAAGTATTCTAGGATCAATTTTATTGAATATGCTTTGTGGGTTTTCAATTTTGTAACCTTATTAAAGTTGGGATTTTTGCCTATGAAAAAGGAATCAAGAAAGATAAGAGGAGCAAGAGCAGAGGCACAATTGAGCAAGTTATAAGCAAGGAATTCAAGTTGGGTTACATTTTTATAATTAAGTAATAAGCCATTAATGTTTCTTTCAAGAAATGGAAATAAGTGATTTCAACCACTTTTTAAATGTGCATTTATTGCTCTTTGAATGTTTTGAGAATGTGTTGCATGTTTTGTAAATGAATTGTGTTGTTGGATTATGAAATGAAATGAAAATGATTTTGAAAGGATATCAAGTTTATGAAATCATGTTTTGAAAATGTGTCATTTTGGGCAATAAGTTTATAAGTTATGAAATACATGTTATATGGGTTTGGTTTGGTTCATTATTTTGTCATGTTCACTTCGACTAAAGGCTTCTCCTACCTGCCCGCTAGTGGCATGGAGCTCCTTCAAGGACTCCCTCATGTTTACGACTACACAAAACCACTATGTGGGATTGTGTTAGTTCATTTTGTTCACGACTACACAGGAACATTATATGGGAATGTGTTAGTTCGTTCTATTTATGGACCTACCAAACCATTTTGATGTGCATAGTATTGACAAGTTTGTTGAATGTATGATTTATGTTGCTTATAAATCGTTTGATAACTTGAGATTGGGGAAATATGTGTTTCAAGATTCAATATGAGTTTTCTAAGGGAAATGTATATTTTGATGGTTTTTGCTTGTTACCGGTTATAAAACTGTTACCCACGAGCTTTAAGCTCAGTATCCCTTCGATCCCATCTACAGGTGATGAGCAAGAGATCGAGTAACTGAGAGGCATGGCATCACTCAAAAATTTGCTTCTTTTTGTATTTTGAAGTAGTTTATGTAAAACCCAAGGCTTTAGCAGCATTTCAAGTTTTCCTAGTTCAAATGTATTTTTGTATTTTTGGTTCACGAACTCAACAAGTGTATTGTGTCTTGAAATGCCATCAAAGCCTTGTAAAACTCTCATACTTTGAGGTTAATGAAATATATTACGTTTTCTCATAATTTTCCCTTTTGGTATATTGATATTTCTAGTTTTCCATAGGGGAAAAGATTTGTGTATGATCTAGGCTGAATTAGACAAAAGTTTCTTCTAGAAAGTTGTATCTTATCTTTCTAGCTTTCAAACAGTATATAGTATGAAATATTTAGATATCGGAGTTGAGAGATACGAGCATTAGAAGATTGTGATGTTGCATAGGTGGGACATAAGGGATAGCTACATTGATTGGAAATTTTCCTCTTGGAGGAAAAATATCTTTTTAGGGTCTTCATTAAAGTTGTAGCTTATCTTCTTATCTTTCCAACGGCATATGGTATGTGATTTTTAGATGTTAAGGTTAAGAGATATGACTGTTACAATTTAGGATGTCGCATGGGATTTTTACGCAGAACAGCTTCTGTTGTGATCGCACCTTGATTTCTTGAGATCGCACCCTCCTTGCAATCTCACACACCCTCCTTGCGATCGCACATACCCTCATTGAGATCGTACCTTCATCCGTGTAATCATACCTTTGTTCCTTGCGAGCACACCCGAAGGGTTTTCCAGCTCTGAATATGTTTCACTCTTTTGGCCATAACTTTGTCGTCCAACCTCCAAATAACTTGATTTTTAAACCAATGGATTCCTAACACAGTTCTCTATCTTTCAATGAAAATTTATTTCTTTTTTTATTGATATGAAAAAGATTGATTGAATCAAAATAAGGGTATCAGTTGGAAGAGTATGAATTGGATATTTTGCTGAACACACTTTGGTATTTGATGATATCTTGACTTGTAGAGCTCCGAATGAAATGATTATTATTTACAAATAAACTAGAAACATAGGGCTACAAATTATATGACAAATAGAATCCTAATTTAGTCTTTGAGAATTTCAATTTTTGGATGGAAGTTGAGCACATAGTATTGTTTCAGTATTAAGAATAGTTAAAAAATGAGGTCCATCATGATGCGGTATCAGACCCTCACGTTTCAGGACATCCAATGTTGGGCTCCAAAATTAGGGTCCAACATTCAAAGACATTTTTTTGTTCGTGTAAAGATACATACTTGTGTAAGTCACTTACGCAGTTGTGTCCTATACCCGTGTAAGTGTTAAGTCATTAAAATGCACTTATTTTGGACTTAATTATCTTTAATGTGTTGAAATTATTATCCGAAATTAATGGAATCATCTTTTAATTGTTTATAGATGGTTTTCAACACCTTATAGATGAAATGGAATCAAAAAGATGCAAAATAATGAAGAAAATTCGAAATTCCCAATTTGACAGCAATTCAGTGAATAAGCATGGGCACGCCTAAGGATGGAATAAATCTGCAGATCAAATTTCAAAAGTCAAATTCGAACTTATCACAACCTTTAAAGATTATATTGCCATCTTTCAAGAGGATTGACTACCAAAAATAGGGGGTGCATTATCTGAAGAGAATCAAGAAAAGATAAGGAAAAAGATAAGCATAAAGGAGAGAGGTGGTGCTTCACACACGGCATATTAGGTTTTAGAAAAGGATTTCGTTGTTGTTGTTTTCTTCCTTCTGTCTTTACGGTTTCTGCATACTTGATATTAGTGTTTTCGTATTTTCTAGTAAAGAACTAGGGATTGAGACCTTAAGCTTTGTTATTTCTTTTGTTTTCAATTATATTATGAGTAACTAAATCTATTGTCTTGGTTGAGGAGATCCATGTTATTTGTTATTATGGTGATGTGTTTTGAATAGAGTTTACGTTGTTAATAAACATTGGATATCTTCAGATCTACTCTTTCTAATTGAATTCATTGATTTCTAGGTGCACAACTAGGGTTTAACCTGTTCAATCGCTAGATTAACAAAATGTGACGTTCAGTTTCGCTAATAACAAGTAGCAATTAGGATTACCTTCTCTACGTTAGAGTCGGAAATTCTAAGGAGATATTCGCTTGATTGATTGCATGTCGTACATGTATTTTTCTTGCTCATTGGTTATTGATTCATACTGCTATTATTCAATTACACCTACGATCGTATCTAGGTTATTATTTAATAAGAATGCTAGGATACATGTTTCTAGTCATTGATTTTCAGATTCAATTATTACTTCGATTTGTGATTTTTCTCATAATTTTCTTAGATTTTCGTGAACCAAAACCCCCTTTTACTTTCGTTACTTATTCCGTTTGAATTCGTAATTTCAATACCGTAAATATTCCTTGTGGGAACGATATCCGCTTACCGCTACTACATTAATTTGTTTTAACGGAAGTGATTTCTTTTGAATTTGGTTGCAGGCGATAGCAATACCAAATTTTGGTGCCATTGCCGGGGAATTTTGACGGTTTATGTACGTTATGCATTCAAACAAATCAGATAATTTATAGTAAAATCCTGAAATTGAAAAGACAGTGAAAAGACTACAAAAATAGACCCAACAGTAAAAAGAGACGCAGAGAATGGATGGAATAGCCGCAAACAGACGCGTAATAGCCACACTGCATCAACTTCTCGAATTTAGGTGATAACAATACTTTTGAACTTAAATCTGGATTGATTCATTTATTACCTATTTTCATGGGTTACCAGGAGAAGATCCATACAAACAATTAAAGGAATCTGACGTAGTTTCCATGGGCATGAAGCCAACGAATGTGACGAAAGGGCAAATTAAGCTGAGAGCCTTCCCGTTTTCCCTTAAAGACGATGCACAAGATTGGCTATACTATTCAGCCAGAGAAAACGTGCAAATGTGGGCTGAAATGAAAAGACTTTTCTTCGAAAAGTATTTTCTAGCATCGAGATCAACTAATATTTGGAAAGAGATTTGCAGAATTCATCAACACACAGGAGAAACACTCTATGAATATTGGGAGAGATTCAAGAAAGTATGCGCTAGCTGTCCACACCACGAGATAACCAAACAATTATTAATTCAATATTTCTTTGAAGGGCACCTGCTTTTGGATAGGAGTACTGCAAGCAGTGGTGCTTTAGTTGATAAAATGCCAGCGGCCGCGAGAGAATTGATCGTGAACATGGCCTCCAACATGCAACAATTTGGAATCTGTAGTGGGCATGGGTCAAAGGGCGTGAGTGAAGTTAGTGAAACCTCATTGGAAAAGAGATTGGATGACCTCACTTCTTTGGTGCAACAATTAGCGATCACGAGAAAAGAAGAAGCTAAGGTATGTGGTATATGCTCAATGTTAGGACATTCTACTAATTTATGT
Organism: Erythroxylum gracilipes; assembly: GCA_026413385.1. Lineage (NCBI taxonomy): Eukaryota > Viridiplantae > Streptophyta > Magnoliopsida > Malpighiales > Erythroxylaceae > Erythroxylum > Erythroxylum gracilipes. The sequence goes on from JANZLC010000202.1 coordinate 41,237,376, forward strand.
CCGATTTTACAGGAAGAAAACGCAGAGCAGGTGAATGTCGTGGGAGGATTTGCTGGGCTGAGTCAAAGGAAGTATGACCCATTCTCCAACACCTATAATTCGAGGTGGCACGATCACCCGAATTTGCGATATGGGAATCCTCAAAGACAGCAAGCAACCACGAATTTTCAACCGCATAGACAACCATACGTGCCGCGTCAAAGTCCAAATATGAAATTAAATACCGAAGGTAAGTCTTTTTTGGAAGATATAGTGCAAACTTTGACCACTAACACTTTGACATTTCAGCGAAATACTGAAGCAAGTATTCGAAATTTGGAAAATCAACAAAGGAATTTCAAAAATCAGTTAAGTCAAATTGCAGCTGCCGTCAATCGAATGGAAGCACGAAATTTTGGAAATTTTTTAGCACAATCGGAGGTTAATCCTAGACAAAGTGCGAAGGCTATCACTTTGCGAAGTGGTAAGGAACTATAAGAACCACTTCCGAAAAATTCCAAAAGAGAAGTAGAGGAAGAAATCACACACACAACACATTCCCAACCTGAATTAACACAAAAAAGGGCTACAAAATAAGGTGCTCCTGCCTCCTTTTCCAAGTCAATTCGCAAAAGCAAATAAGGAAGAACAAGAAAAGGAAATTGTGCAAAACTTTCCGAAAGGTTCAGGAAAATATCCCTCTCCTTGATGCAATTAAACAAATTCCATGATATGCTAAATTCCTTAAGGAGCTCTGTACATCAAAGAGAAAATTGAAATTCATGAGAAATTCTAATTGGGAGAAAACGTTTCAGCAATTTTACAAAAGAAAAAGCTTCCACCAAAATGTCAAGATCCAGGTATGTTTACTATCCCATGCCAAATTGGTAATTTGTGGATTGAAAGAGCTATGTTAGATTTAGGTGCATCCATAAATGTTATGCCATATGATGTGTATAAATCTTTGAATGTTGGACCTCTTAAAGAAACTAACGTAGTGATTCAATTAGCAGATCGCTCAAATGCTTATCCGAAAGTTGTGTTAGAATACATATTGGTTCAAGTAGGAAACATGCTTTTTTCTCCTGAATTTTATATTTTGTAGATGGGCACGGATGACACACCTTCCTCCACTTTGATTTTATTCAGAAGGTCGTTTTTAAAAATGGCTAGAACCAAAATAAATGTTCATGATGGATCTTTAACTATGAAATTTGATGGTGACTTAATTAAGTTCAATATTTATAATACCATGAAAATTCCAAATGATGAATAGTCTATTATCCCTGTAGATTTTATTGATACATGGATGTAGGAGAATTGGATATTGGAAGGCAAAAATGACGTTGAATTGATTTTTGTAATGGAAAAGGCGTCATAGTGGAAAGGAAGTGAGGAACCTGCATTATCTGGTGAACAAAGGGAGAATACGTTAACTTGGCAAGTGAGTAAGGAATCTGTGTTATTCGGGGAACAATTAAATAACGCATCACATTGGCAAGAAAGGGAGAAAATAACGTTAGAGGGTGAACCAATTAAAACGTCACTTTGCTTAGAGACCACCAGACCATTCTCCCATCAGCTCACATCCATGGAAACATCCAAAAGGGTAGACAAGTTGCTGCCATCGTTGACCAGCCCACCAACACTTGAATTAAAGAGCTTACCTAGTCATCTAAAATACATCTTTTTAGGTGAGAAAGATACATTACCTCTTATTATTTCTAATCAACTTTCGGATATGCAGGAAAGCCAGCTTGTTAAACTTTTGAAGGAGAATAAAGAAGCCTTCGGTTAGATGGTAGCTGATTTAAAAGGTATTAGTCCCACTATCTGCATGCACCAAATCTTGATGGAAGATGAAGCGAAGGAGGTGAGGCAACCACAACGTCGTCTAAAGCATAATGAAAGTAGTAAAGAAAGAGATTTTGAAGCTTCTTGACGCGGGCATCATTTATCCAATTTTAGATAGTAAGTGGGTAAATCCGGTCTAGGTAGTACAAAAGAAAACTAGTGTAACGGTAATTGAAAATAACAATAGTGAGTTAATTCTGACTCGTGTCCAAAATGGTTGGACAGTATGCATAGATTATAGGAAGCTTAATTCAGTTACTAGAAAAGATCACTTTCCGCTTCCATTTTTTGATCAGTTGCTTGAACGACTTGCAGGAAAATCTCACTATTGTTGTTTAGATGGCTATTCAGGATATCATCAGATTTTGGTGGCACCTGAGGATCAGGAAAAGACGACCTTCACAAGTCCATTCGGCACCTTTGCTTACCGACGAATGCCATTTGGATTGCACCCGCGACATTCCAACGATGTATGGTAAGTATTTTCTCCAATCTTGTGGAAAATTGCATGGAAATTTTTATGGATGACTTCACAGTATATGGGGAATCTTTTGAAACATGCAGTATTAATCTTGAAAAGGTGCTAAAACATTGCATTGAAATTAATTTGGTTTTAAATTATGAAAAGTGTCATTTCATGGTTGATCAAGGCATTATTTTGGGCCACACTGTTTCTTCGAAAGGAATTGAAGTCGATAGGGCTAAGATAGCCATTATTTGATCTTTATCTTACCCCGCAAATGTGCGGGAAGTTTGTTCTTTTCTTGGTCATGTAGGATTTTATCGGCTATTTATCAAAGACTTCTCCAAAATTGCGCAACCTATATGTAAGCTGCTCCAAAAAGATGAGAAGTTTAATTTTGACGAGCCATGTAGAAGTGCGTTTGATGAGCTGAAGGAGTAACTCACTACAGCGCCGATTATTCAACCACCGCGACGGGACATAACCTTCGAGTTGAGATGCGACACATCAGATTATGCAGTCGGCATTATGCAGGGTCAAAAACTGGACAAGGTACCGCATGTTATTTATTATGCTTCTATGACACTTAATGATGCCCAGAAAAAATATTCCACAACGGAGAAGGAGTTTTTAGCAGTTGTCTTTGGGTTGGAAAAGTTTAGGTCATATCTATTGGGAATGAAGGTGATCATCTACTCCGACCATGCAGCGCTAAAGTATTTGGTAAACAAGAAAGAAGCGAAGCCAAGATTGATTAGATGGATATTATTGATCTAAAAATTCGATGTGGAAATTTGCGACAAGAAAGGAGTAGAAAATCTAGTGGTCGATCACTTAAGCAGGATCACATCGAGTACCACGCCTGATGTCCTTCACGACAAATTTCCATATGAGAGCCTTTTCGCAATTCAAGAGGTAATCCCTTGGTATGAGGAGATAGTGACCTTTTTAATAACTAAGTCTTTACCTAGTGATCTATCTAGAATTGAGAAAGAAAAAAATCAAGCGAGAGGCTAGATATTATGTTTGGGATGAACCTCACCTTTGGAAATTTTGTTATGATCAGATTGTTAGGAAATGCATCACAGATGATGAAATTTTATCTATTTTGCAATTTTGTCATTCATCTGTGTGTAAGGGATATTTTGGTCCCAAAAGAACTGCTCGCAAAATTTTAGAATATGGATTGTTTGTTGGAGTTATGTAAATATAGTGCCCTGGAAAGCAAGTGTATTTACACGTAACTTTATCTTCTTCAGTTATAGTTTTGTAATAAAAATATTTATTATTAATAAAACAAAAGAGTTTGGTTTTATTCGTGTGAGCATTATATATCTAGTCAAAAGGTACCA
>JANZLC010000202.1:41299843-41311434 GCA_026413385.1 Erythroxylum gracilipes
TTAAATATTATTCTATTCTGTTTGATTTATATTTAAAAATAATTTATTTATATTTTTATTTACATAGAAATATATTTGTTACTTATAAAAAACATGTCAATAAAAGAATCAGTTTTTATATATTTTTTAATTTTATTAATAAAAATGTATTATTAATTATATACAATTTATTGTTAATTATATAAAAATATTATTGTGTTGTACTGATTGTTATTAGGGTACAGTAAGAAATAATTGGTATTATGAAAAATTATTGTTAGTATATTAGATAGTATATATTTATTAGTCTACGTTCCATCTCAAATATTCCGAATCAAAGATTAATTATTTTTACTGTTTAGGATGGAATGGAATGTAACATGAAACTCTCGGTTTCTATCCTATTCCATTATAAAATCTCCTTCCAAATGATAGAACTGTGTTATATTCCATGTCATTCTATTATAAAACCCTCAACTAAACCTTAATTATTCATGTTGGGTTTCCCGTTTAGGGTTGGTAATGGATGAATTAGATTTCGAGTGCCTAAAGTCTAAGCTAAAATAAATTTGATTTAATTTATTAATTTCAAATTAAGTTGACTCAATTTTAATAAATCTTTTGTAATTTATTGAATTCAAAAAATTATTAATGTTGAATCTAACTTCGATTTGATTGAGTCAAGTGCTTAAATTTAAATTTAAGTTTGGATCTGATTAAATCAAACAAGGTTATTAATTTGAAGTTAGAATAAGTTAAATTAAATTTAACTTTAGTTAACTTATTATCCTATTTCTAATGAATCAACCGAGCAACATAATAACCTTCTAAGTATTGTACAGAAAATTATAGTAAAATAAGTTATATTGTATCAGATTGCAGTACAAAATTTTAATTTATATTTGTCAGGCTATATGGATTGATACAAAATTGGAGGTCAAAATATTGAAAAGCAATGAGTTATAACTATAAATTAAAAAAATAAAGGGCTAAATTGAAAATAATATTTTAAGTTTAAATATTTTTAAATAGAAAATATTTTAAATTGATAATTATTATACTTAAACATAAAATATTTTTAGATAATAGCTATTATATCAAAAAATATAATGTATTCATATATTAATTTTAATAAATTTAATTCCTGTGTAAATTTTTTAAATTTTGATTATATAAAAATTAAAAAACTATTTTATAATTTTTAGAAATTATTTAGAACAAATATCAATCTTATACTGCACCAATACTAAAGTTGATAATAGGATCAGCCCATTGTCATTCCTATGTAATACGATTATCTAACTTTGGTCCAATGGATCCTTATTTTCCTCAATGAATAAGATCGGCCATTGTCATCCGAGTATCTAACTTTGATATATAAGTTCATGATGTGAGTTAATATTTAGACCAACCAAGGGATCCTCATTTTCCTCAATGAACTACAGGACCTTTGTCTCTCTTCTCAAGTAAAAATTGCTCTCCTTAGTATCAGAATAAAATCTCTTGCATGACAACAAAGGAATCCAACTTTTCAGAATAAATTAGATAAAGGTCATTTTGGCCTGGGAATTCTATTCTCTGCTGATATAACAGAAGGATTTCATTTTACTTCTGCAACTTTATAGTAGTGGTCTAGAGGATTGCTAGTGGGAATCATTTGAGTTGAGACAGAATTCATTGGAACACGAAACAAGAACACATAGATGATGTTATAAGAATAGATTCAAATCAGAAAAGCTTCTTGGCCTCAAGAAGAAGCTCCCGAATTAAAGGCAACTAGACCCTTCCAAACTCGAAAGCACCAAGTTGAAAAATCCCAGCGTTATCTTGCTTCTCTGCATCTGAATAAGCTGGGAAAAGGAAAGTTCAAGAGCAAGCCAACTGGTCGTCGCCACTTCTCCTCACCCGAGGAACTTCGTACTGCCCTTATCACTTCCTTTCTTCTTAAGTTGTCATCTTTCTGTTGAATCATTACACAACACCAATGTTCGCACGAGGCAGGACGCCATAACATATCTATATCACGCAGAAACCCACATCAAACACCTCAGCATATTTGCATAAGAGTCAGTTATGTGTATGCACAAATAGATTTAGATATTACAGTGCAGTTCTTGTTTGTACTGAATTCTTGAGTTGACTTGATTATTCAAGCAGGCTCAATCCAATGGTTGCTAGGTCAATTAGCTTTGTCATATCTAATACTTACTCTTTGTGGTTTTCTTTTCTGTTTATGATTGATCGATGAAGTCGCATTTGAAGCTCGTTCTCGGACTTTCAAGCAGGTATTGATTTTACCATGAATTAAAGCTGCTCTTCCATTGTTTCTCTAGTACTGTTGAACTTCGCCATTTGATGCTACACACAATACCAACATTAGAGAAGATTCAGTTGATGATGAAAGGCTATTCTTTTCTTTTCTTCCATATCAGGAAGATGTTGTTCAAGAGAAGGAAGAAGAAGAGTCTGAAGAGGAAGTGGAAAGAGAACCTGAGGTATAACCTTTTAACTTCTTGTCGTCTCTTTCCAGTCTTCAATCTCATATTGCTGTTGAATTTGTCAGAAACGAAAAGGTATTCAGGGACTAATTCAGGTTCAGAACCCAAATACAGTGGAACGTAAGAATTTGAAGGGCCGAGATGATGTAAGTGTGTATGATTACATTCTGCATAGTTTTATTAGTTTAATATCAAGTGTAAAACCTGTAATATATATTTCTCGTTCCAGATTGGAAAAGCAACTGACCCGTCAAGGCGTGAAAGGTTAGCTAAGGCTTGTTATTGCTATCTTTTCAAGCTTCGAACCACTTAGTTATGGATTCTAGTATATGTACTTGCACTTGCAGAGAGGAGATAGAAAAAGCAAAAGCTCGTGAACGATACATGAGACTTCAGGAACAAGGAAAGACTGAACAAGCTAAAAAGGATTTGGGTATTACACTTGTATTGTCTACAATTGTTAATTCAACATTTTCATTCTTTTGGGGGTATCTTTTTCACTTGACCTCTTGCTTATCTTAAGATGTCTCTTGTAGAGCGCCTGGCTATGATACGACAGGAAAGGGCAGAGGCTGCAAGGAAGCGAGAAGCAGAGAATGCTGGTATGCTTTTCCTTAATCTTTAGAAATTGTAGATCATTGGCTGTGAGTATCTTTTTTCATTCTTCTTTCATGACAGCTAAAGTACAGAAGAAAATGGAAAAGAACGCAAAGAAGAAGGGAGTCTTGGTCTCCAAATAAGAATAGTCTTATTTAAAAGAGAGAATAAGAGAAGTGACTCATGGTATTGTTTGACACTCCCGGCAAGCAAATTAACAAATGTAGTTTTCATTTCTTATATAGAGCTAGATGGTGTGTAGCATCTAAAATGCTTTACATTATTGCCTATTATGGCACAAGTTAATAACGTGTGAAAAAACTTTATATGCGTATATTTGTGGGTAACACGTGGCATTTCTGCCTGTGCCACCAGGTCTCAGATACTTTTGGTTCATGGTTTATCTGTTTTGGGTTTATTTTCATTACGACTGGAACCAAATGTCTGACATTTATACCAGTCCGCGAAAAATCAGCCTGTTACAGAGTCGATGTTAACGATAGGGTGATCATTCGGGCTAATCGGGCCAAATTTTTACTGTTCGGCTAAAGCTCGAATTATTAAAAAAAAATTCATCTTACTCGGCCCAAACTCAAAATTTCATTACCCGAACTTACCCGGCCCGATCGGATAATTCAGGTAATTTTGGATTATCCGAAATTTTGTTTGGTTCTCTTTTAAAAATTACACAAAATAACTAAATACTTGAATTACATTCTCATATCTCATTTGAGAGACATAAAACAAAACAAATAGTTGAATTCACTAATAATATAACCAAATATTTCAATTAACTAGCATAATTAATCTGTTAATTCTACAAGAAAAAGTATTTTCATAATTCTTTTGAACCTAATTCGGGTAATCGGGTAATCCAAATTTTTTTCGGAGTTACCAGTCTCAAATCGAAAATAATTTGGGTAATACCCGGCTCGACCCGATTTACCCGTATTTTAGTATTTTATTACCCAAATTAATTTGAGCCGGGTCAGGCCGGGCCGGGTAATCGGACCAGCCCAAATAATACTCACTCCTACGTAAGCCCATGATTTATTGTTCTGCTTATTTAAGTTAAAGAAGTGAAGAACTATATATATAATATATAATAAGAAGCCGACAAAACATCGAGCATCAAGCATTCACGGTTCACCAAAATCCCGGTGAAAATTTTAAGACTTTAAAAGGTGGCTGCAGGTTTATATATTAAAGTGTTTACGTCATTATCCTTCATCAACTATGTTTCCTAATATAATTTTTTTAAAAAAACTATGTTCGAAGCTCTGTGCTCCTCTTTTCTACCAAAGCTATTGTTCTTTGCCTTCATTCAATTTAAAACTCCGAATTGATCCAATATTTGGAAACGAGTAAATCTCTGATGTCGTAAACTGGTACAGATTATTTCCCAGAAATGGGAAATGGAACACTTGGCGTTAGCGTAATTTTGCTAACTTTGGGAAGCGACAATTTCCGTACTTCTGTCTTGCAGAAAATTATTGAGGGACGTTATTCAGAAATAGAAAGTTGATGCTCCGATAACGGACAATAAAAGTAATCAACAACAAACCCAATCTAGGGTACGCCGTGTTCCTTATCATAGAAGACGAAATGAGTCCTTGATTGTGCCGCAAAGGATTTGTATTTTTATACACCCAAACTGTATTTTTTTTTGGTAAATCAACAAAAACTTTTATACAAGTAAGAAAATGTTATATACATACCTAGTGATTTTAGGAAAAATCTCTAGCCTACCAAAAGGGCTCACATAAGACATACATAAAAACTGTGAGCCAAGTGTGGAAGAAAACACTACACCCTCACAACCTGCCTATCAAAAAGCTTAAGAAAACTAAATCCACTATCCTATTTTAGAAATTCACCAGCAGGCATGAGAACAACACACAATGACTAGCAATTATAATCTAACCATAATACCAAAAACCACAATCCGCAGAACTCATCTAGAAAAAATGAGAAAGTCTTTCTATTTTCTTGTCTACGGTCAAGGTTGCCTTCTGCGCTTATACCTATCTGGGCAGTACATCCATAGGAAATGGATCTCCTCCTGCTGACCTGCCTATTATCGGTAGGAAGGAGGTATAAACATCCTCCTCGATATCCCTGAACCTGCATTGGTATCAATAAGAATAAAAGAAACTGAATATACACACAATTACCTTCCCTCAGTGTTTAAACGGAGGTACTCCATAACTTGTAAGATCACTCGCGAGGTAAAACTCCCTATATCCGAGGCTTCATCGCGGAAGGTTCAAAGGTTTCGTTCATACCATAGATTATACATACCAACAGACAGGACAATGCAGAAGGTATGAAAGTCACTATAGTTGAAGGGTGAAGACATGTTAACCCATAGTAGGATGGAATGGAGATCGGTGAGTTGTAGATTGGTAAGGTGAAAATGGTGAAGAGTAGTGAACTAAACCGATCGTGAGAAAGTACAATGAAAGAATATATGGTCAATAGTCTCGGAATCCAAAACACACAAGGAACATCGGTTGGGGGTGTGGAGAAACAGTAGTTTATCCCTAATCTGCAATTTGTTCTGAAAGGCCAACCATAAGATAAAGGAACATCGAGGACTATTCCCCTTATGCCATACTAATGGATACCAAGGCACCGTCGGATTGATCGGTCTCATGAGTTTGTATGTTGACTCATTGGTATACTGTTTGGAAGGGCTGTTAGCCATTCTAGTCTATCCTCACTGGATGAATATGGGCTATAAAGAAGAGGTGCTAGGGTGCGAATAGGCTCCACATTTGTATGTTGCCACCTCTATTCATTGTGCCAAATAACATCTGATACTCTGGTATTCATGAGAAGATCTGACCCATTGATCAATCGTGGCGTCGAGTGAGCCAACAAGATACTGCTCGGATGCTAAGGATCCTGCCATAAAAAGTAGAGATACCATTTTCAATTCTAAATCGAAATTGGTTCCCAAGTTGGTTTCTAACAGATAAGATCTTCCGCCAACTCCACGAATTACTATTGCTAGGTAAAATAGTCTAAAAAATTTTCCTTCGCAAAATAATAGTGTGAGCCCACTTTACCTACAAGGCTTCCATATTAGTAAAAAGAACCCAAATTCTTTTCCCTATTAACACTTTATTCCAACTAGGTAAATGTTTCAAAACTAGACCACCTTCTTTTTTAGGTCTACAGACGTCATTTCAATTAACCCTAGCTGCAATTTTTTTCTCAACCGACCCCGACCATAAGAAATTCCTAACTTTTTTGTCTATGACTTTAAGAATGGAAGAAGGAAGAATGAAGATACTAGCCCAATAAACCTAAAAGGTTGATAAGACTGAAATAACTAATTGGACTCTACTAGCATAAGAGAGATGTTTATGGGTCCAATTATTAACTTTGCAATCAATTTTATCTAACAAAGGGATACAATCCCTCCTAGACAACCGACTAGATATAAGGGGAAGTCCCAAATATCGAATGGGAAGGTGTCCTAGTTTAAGACCAGACAGACTTTCAAGTTGAGAGACCATTTGGTTCAACTCTGGGGAGACAAAAAACTGACTCTTATTCAAGTTCATGACCATACTAGAAACTCTAAAAAAGGCCCCTAAATAATCTAGTAGAATTTGGACCGAAACCAAATCTCCATGATAAAACAATAAGAGATCATCAGCAAATAGGAGATGAGTGAGTTTGAGAGCTTTACAACGCCAGTGATACTTGAAGGTGTTACTACCTATAATGGAATCATTTAAGCTCCTAGTGAACACCTCCATACAAATGATGAAGACAAGAGGGGAAAGGGGGTCTCCTTGTCTCAAATCGGACTTCCCTGGAAAGAATTTTGTGGGGGCACCATTAATAAGGATAGCATAGGCTAGAGATGTTACACACTCCTTAATCCAATGAATGAACTTGGGAGGACAGCCAACAGTTTCTAACACATTCAGAAGGAACTCCTAATGTATAAAATCATAAGCTTTTTGTAAATCCACTTTAAAAGCACATCTCTTATGACTATCGGCTAGATGGAAATGTTTAAAAATCTCCTAAGCCAACAAAATTTTATCCTTTATTCGCTAATTTTTAATGAAAGTACTATGATTAGAGCTTATAAACTAGGGAGTATCTCTCTAAGCCTGTTAGCTAAGATTTTTGCTATCACCTTGTAAATAAAGTTACAGCAAGAGATAGGTCTATAGTCCTCTACTGAGGAAGGATTTGCTTTTTTGGGCACCAAAGTGATGAAAGTGAAGTTAATTTCTTTGAGGAGACGCCTATGAAGGAAAAAGTCTTTAATAGCCTTAGTAATATCCTCCCCAATAATATGCTATGTATGATTAAAGAACACCCCATTAAAACCATCTGACCCAGGAGACTTATTTGGGTTAAAAGATTTGAGCACATCCCTAACCTCCTAATTGGAGACTTCAGCAATGAGAGGACTGGTAAGAGAATCATTAAGCCGATGAGGGAATAACTTCTCCACATTGAGGGAGGTCCTTGCTGGACCCAATCGTTTTTTGAAAGCATCCTAAGAACTGGTTTTGAATCTCATCGAAAGCTACAAGTCTAATACCATTCTTACCTATAATCGAACGAATGGCATTCCTATTCTTATTTTCTAGAATGGAATTACGAAAAAACTTGGTATTTCGATCCCCCTCTCTAAGCCATTTAACATGGGAAGACTGCTTGAGAAAGGACTCCTGATCAGCTAAGGCTCCTAACGAGTTATCGATGGCCTCAGTTTCCTGTGAAGCCAGCTCTGAGCTATTGGGAAAATTACGCTTTTGATCTTGGATAAAATTGAGGTCAAATTGACAATTCTCTACTCTCATATGAACATCTCCCACTTGGCTAGAATTTAGATTTTTGAGAGCTGACCTCACCAGTTTAAGCTTAGAAACAACACAAAATATTGGGATACCATTGATCGGAGTGCTCCATTTCTCTTCCACTATCTGAAGGAAAGAAGGTTGAGAAACTAGGAAATTTGAGAACCTGAAAGGGGAAGGTCTAGACAGCCTAGCTACAGAGGCCCTAACCAAAATTGGAGAATGATCTGAAATGTTAAGATATTGTATTATCCCAAAAGAGTTAGGGAACCTAGAACTCCAGGCAACATTAACAAGGGCTCTATCTAGCTTTCGAGCCACAAAAAGCTCTCCACATTGCTTATTAGTCCAAGTGAATCTCAGACCACTAGAATTCAGCTCATATAGCTCACATTGGTCTACGCACTGCCTAAAGTCATACATGCCATTAATAGTCAAAGGACTGAGAGGTTCTACCTCATGAGAGAATAAAACCGCATTAAAATCCCAAACTATCAACCAAGGATGGGTTCCAACTGAGTTTTTGAGGCTATACAACGCTGACCAAAGATGCTTCATATGGTTAAAGTTGTTTGACCCATACACACAAGTGACAAAAAAGCTAGCTAAACTATTGATAGGAGTAACCGCTAAATGAATGAGTTGAACGGTGAACATTTTAGGAACACACAAAAACTTATCCGGATTCCAAGTAACCAATATCCGAGCATTGGAACTTTGTTCTAAGTTACTAGAAAAACACCAATTAGGAAATAAAGAGGAACAGACATTATTCAAGAAGTGCAGATGCTTAATCCTAGTCTCAATCAAACACACAAAAGACACAGACATTTTCTTCAACACAACAGACACAGCTAACTGCTTTCGAGAATTATTCAAACCCCTAACATTTCAAAAACCGAAATCCATGCTATCAACTGCCACAACAGAACAACTACTTAATTTTCTGCCTAGTTTTTCTATTTTTAAGGACTGTAACATCCCCCTCAGCCCCATCCAAATTCCCCAGACTAGGATTCTCCAACTCAGGACCCAATTTGGATTTAGAAGGGGAAAGAGTATTACTTACTTGTCTTGATGGTAAGGAGTCGGCATCTTCAAGGTGCCCAATTGATTCATCTACCTTCTATTGATCTTTTAGGTCCTTGGAACTACCCAAAGAAGTACAGACCTTATCCCTCTCCATTCCCTTTGCATTCAGTTGGGTTCACTTGGAGTCTCCAAATCGAGACCCTCAGTATGACATTGTTGGGGATCTGCATAAACATCTCTTTTAGCCTCTAGCTCCTACACTTGGACATTTGTTGATATTGGTTCCTTTCCCTTCAGCAGTTCTTGCTGGAATCCAGTTTCAAAGACTCGGCCAGTAGGAGCCCATGCTTTCTTTTGTACCTGGTTATCTGGCATCCATTCATATTCAACATCAATATCCTTGAAGGAAAGCTTCCCATCTTCAGTGTAAGTGGCTAATTGAAATGAAGAGGGCCAAGTCTTGCCCAATTCCAACTCAACACACATACAGGCATACAGAATTCGAGACATCTTATCAGTCGGCGTGTCCATTAAGTGTGGCTTACCTACTGAACTAGCAATCCTGCCAAGTCCCTCTGTAGTCCAATATTCCACTGGAATATTGTGGAACTTAACCCATACTGGAGCAGCACGGATATCCTCATGTTCCCTACCATTCAAGCTCCACTTTCGAAGGAAAAGAGGTTTACCTTGAATGTGCCATGGCCCCTTCTCCAAAACCAGATTCATCCAATCCTCAGAGTCAAATCGAAATAAAAAGTTATTGGCACCAGTAATCAACATGTCAGACATTCCAAAAGCTAACTAGGACTTGTTCAGAGCTCGTTGCACCATAGGAAAAGCAGGCCGTTTCCCTAAGAATAACCCAAGTAGAGTATGGCGAAATTGAACTGCACCTTGCTTAGCTAGTTCCAGAGGGGGAATAACCCTAATCTAATCATCATGGATCTCCGAAGGGTAATAGGATAATGTCATCGATAGCGACTCACTCACCCCTACGTCAGCCACAACAGATTTCCAAGTTCTAGGTTTCACAAAAGGAGGCTTTTTAGGTGGAGGTAGAGCTGAATGAGATTAGACTTTCGTGGGGGAAGGTGGAGGAAGATTTGGGTCTGTATTTTGGTCGGAAGAGTTAGGGATTTGGACCGAAGGCAAAGGCAGAAAATGCGATAGAGAGGAAGGTCGTGGAGAGGACACAGGAAGGGAGGTTAGGGGAAGACGGGGAGGGGAAATAGAAGAAGACGAAGCCATGAAAAAAGGAGCTAAATCGCTGGAGATCTAAGAAGCTATGGAGTTCTCTCCGCCGTCGCTCGCTCAGACGCTCACATCACTCCCCCAAACTGTTAATTAAGGAGTGACTCTTCCTAAGTCAAAATCTTAAAATATGTTTGTCTGTGGCTATTTTTCGTTAATGATTCTTAATTGGATAATTATTAATCGCTGGCTTTTATAAAATTAAAGTTAAGAAGATCAAATTTGATCTTTATTAAAGATAATAAAGAAATTTAATAAAAAAATTAGTTAAATATGCTGAAATATAGTGAAAAAATAAGCCCCAATCAATATAAACCAGTTATTTATTGGGTTTGTATAGGAAAGTCCAATAAAGTTATTATAAATAACTACTAAGTTCTCGTAGTGTTTACTTAAGTAAGTTTATGAGAGTTTAATTTTTCTAACCTGTTAAAAGGTTCACACATTAAAAAAGGCACAGAAAGACGTTAGTGGTATAATGATATACAACTTTCATAAATATTGATCGAAAGTTTTAAGAGCTTATTCATACGTTAAGTTTGTTCAAGCAATTTAGCAACTTATTCATCATTAAATGGATAACAAAATAGGTATTTTCACATTTTCTCTACTAATACAAGTTCATGGTTGATTCTAAGTTCATAATTAAAGTTGTCATGACACGTAGTATCAAAGTAATTTCATGATTATATAAATTTGACCGAAAATTGTCAAATTTCTCGACAAAAAAATTGGAGATATTAATTTGTTTTTATTTATATAAATTACATATTTGTTGTCTGAATTGATCTTAAACAAGCATTGCATTGGAAAAAAAAAAATCAAGATGAAATTTTGGGTTATTTTCTGGCAAAATATTGCTAGAATTCAACAAATATCACCAAAAATATCGACGAAAATTGCCTTTTTTCGACAAATGGAGGGAGATGCGATGAAGAAGTAGGCAATTGCTTCTGGAATGTGTTCAACGCTTGCCGCGTGCAGGAGCCAGGCATCAAACATGTGTCCGGTACGTGGGACACATGATCTCAAGGTAGTTGGCGCGTCTGCGCATACCAGGCGTGTTATCCACGAGCATGAAGACGACACGCGTTTGTGCATGTCTGGTGAGTGGTATGCACATGCCTTATGGCATCCAGAGACGTATAATGCTCTTGCGCATGTTGTACAAGCGCCTTCTACAACACGCGCAGTGATGACATCAATACAGTACAAGATTAAAAAATTCAAAATTTCTAAAATTTACAAAACGGTTCCCCAATTTATTTTGGATCAATTTTTAGGTCCTATGAATTTATAAAATAAGTTTTAAAATTTTTTGAATTTATTAAATTGGTAATAAATAAGAGGCCGTTTAATTTCACTTCTGTTTTTCTGTTATTAAATGTAATTCTCGCTT
>JANZLC010000202.1:41313253-41328441 GCA_026413385.1 Erythroxylum gracilipes
TAGCCGCTCAATTCCAACACTACCGATCTACCAATCTACCCTCAGTGTCAACATCCTACTACCAATATACACTCAGCGTCAATACGGTATCCGCGAGGTCCACTCCCTATTGATCGATCGGTCATTATAAATTGACCGATCAACAAACTCCCATTGACTCATCATGTGGTGGCGGGATGTTACATTAGATATGCATAATTATATTGGATCTGTGTCACACATGACACATGTATTTGATATTGTCTAGTATCGAAAGCTTTGCAGGACGAAATGGTGGACTTTCATTATCTTTGAATCAAATTGTTTTCTTCAACTTGTTCAACCATACAGTGATTGGCTTAACCGTATTTTGAACTAGTTTTTATAATTGTTACATTTAACGCAATTAATTGTTGTCTAAAGGGGAGAATGTTAGATATTTTCCTATGAGGTGGACAACAATTAATTGCATTTTAACAATTTTAATAATTTATCAGTTAAGCTAATCATATTTGATCCAGATAAAGATAATAAAATAACTCTATAAAGGATCTGAAGAAATGGGTTGAATTTCAGCGAAAAAATAGACCCCGATCGATATGGACAGGTCTCGTATTGAGCCTATGATGAGGAGGCCCCGATATGGATGGTACATATATAGAAGGTTAAGATCTCCTATGGCTGCTAATGTAAATCGTGAAAAGCTCATTCTTGTAAAGTTGTCAGTAGATTCACACTCATTTCGACTTCGAAAAACTTATTTAAAGTCATAGAATCGAAATCAGATAATTTTCGTATTTTTATTTTTTCACTCTCACATTCGATTCGAAATACGTAACTAAGGCTCCTATTAAGTACTACAGAAAACATATATGGATTTATAAGAATAGATTCAAATTAGAAAGGGAAAAAAGAAAGAAACTTTCTTAGCTTCAAGAAGAAGCTCCCAAATTAAAGTTGTAGTTTGGTTTATATAGTACTACTTGGTGGCTAAGCTAAGTTGGTGGCTAGGCTAAGAGATATATACATGATCATATACAATAAACGCAGAATCCTTCAAAGAATAGATATCCAAATCCCAACACAAATAGACACTTCCAAAGTCGAAAGCACCAACTTGCAAAATCCCGCTTTATCTTGCTTCTCCGCATCTGAATAAGATGAGAAAGCAAACCGGTCGTCGCCACTTCTCCTCGCGCGAGGCACTTTGTACTCCCCTTATCACTTCCTTTCTTCTCAAGTTGTCCTCTTTCTGTTGAATCATTACACAACACTAATGTTCTGCATGAGACAGGACGCCATAACATATCTATTTCACGCAGAAACCCACATCAAACACCTTAACATATTTGCACAAAAGCCAGTTATGTGTATGCACATATGGATTTAGATATTACAGTGCAGTTCTTGTTTTTCTGAATTCTTGAGTTGACTTGTTTATTCCTAGGTGAATCAGCTTTGTCATAACTAATACTGACTCTTTGTGCTTTTCTTTTCTGTTTATGATTGATCGATGAAGCCGCGTTTCAAGCTCGTTCTCGAACTTCCAAACAGGTATTGATTTTGCCATGAATTAGTGCTGCTCTTCCATTGTTTCTCTACGAGTGTTAAACTTCCCCATTTGATCATACACTACAATAACAACATTAGAGAAGATTCAGTAGATGATGAAAGGCTATTCCTTTCTTTTCTTTCATATCAGGAAGATGTTGTTCAAGATAAGGAAGAAGAAGAGGAAGTGAAAGGAAAACCTGAGGTATAACCTTTTAACTTGATGTCGTCTCTTTCTAGTAGTCTTCAAACTCATATTGGTGTTGAATTTGTTAGAAACGAAAAGGTATTCAGGGACTAATTCAGGTTCAGAACCCAAATACAGTGGAACATAAGAATTTGGAGGGTCGAGATGTAAGTATGATTACATTCTACATAGTTTTATTAGTTTAATATCAAGTGTAAAACCTCTAATATTTCTTGTTCCAGATAATTGGGAAAACAACAGAACCTTCAAGGCGTGAGAGGTTAGCTTTTACATTGTATATGTTTGATATGCTAAGGCTTGTTACTGCTACCTTTTCAAGCTTCCAACCACTTAGTTATGGATTCTAGTATATGTACTTGCATTTGTAGAAAGGAGAAAGAAAAAGCAGAAGCTCGTGAACGAGACTTGAGACTTCGGGAACAAGGAAAGACAGAACAAGCTAAAAAGGATCTGGGTATTCACTCGATCCTTATTCTATGTGAGGCCACTACCTGTTGGGAAAAGGGTGCATGTGATGTGCCTTTCATTACACATTTTCCCATTATAACTTAAGAGTTCTCTTGTAGAGCGCTTGGCTTTGATACGACTAGAAAGGGCAGAGGCTGCTAGGAAGCGAGAAGCAGAGAATGCTGGTATGCTTTTCCTTTATCTTTAGAAACCGTGGATGATTGGTTATGAGTTTCATATTTCCAAATGACAGACTACTCTTACAGGAATTCAAATTCGTAAACGTTTTTCATTCAAAATCCATATCTTTTTTCTTTCTTCTTCCATGGCAGCTAAAGTACAGAAGAAAAAGGAAAAGAACGCAAAGAAGAAGGGAGTGTTGGTCTCTGATTAAGAATGGTCTTATTTAAAAGGAGAAGTGGATCTTGGTAGTTTGACTCTCCGGGTGTATTTTTCATTTCTTATATAGATATAGGTGAAGGTGTGTAGCATCTAAAATGCTTTACATTATTGCCTATTATGGCATAAGTTATAACGTGTGAACAAAATTTGTATGCGTATATTTCGGGTAACACGTGGCATTTCAAGCTAAATTTTAAATATATATCTCGTGCTAAGATTTTCTTTGTAATATTATGTTTTTATATTATATTAGCAATTATTCGATTCGATGGGTTAAATTGTAAAAACCTTGAGCAATCCAATTTTTTTGTTCGGTTTTAAAACCAAAATAAACCAATTAATATTTATTTAACAATCTCTTTTTTCAATTATTTTTTTTCGAATGATAAGAATAATCTATTTTAAATTCTTTAATTTTGTTTAATCTTTAGTCGGTTTTATGATGGTCTTAATACAGATTGAACCTTTTAAATCTTAAAACTCTTGTTTTAAATTTCAATTCGGTTTTTAAAACATTGTATATTAGTATACTAGACAATATAAATATGCATTCAAATTCTTATACTTGGATTTGGTTTAAAAAAAAATCACCTTGCAATATAAATAGATAATTTTGAACTTTAAATTGGGGATGCCATAGCCATTTATCTAAAGTTTTATTGAGTTTGTACCTGATTATTAAAAAAAAATTAATATAAGGTCGGATCAAATTTGTCGTCCCTACTTATACTTAAAAGCAATATTGTCAATACTGTATTAAATTTAGTATCGATTTTGGCTCTAGTATGGAACTTAATTTTATATGCTTACTCTTAAAACAACTTAATACGAAAAAATAAACATTGAATAGCAATATAAATTAAGGAGAAAAGGTTATGATTTAAGCTGATGTCAAATAGTCTTTAGTATTTAAGTTTAGTATGGCCGTCCAAAGAAAGCACAAAATAATTTGAACCCTTCACTTCAATGTATCTAACAAATACAACCTAAAAGCTCACGTTGAATTAGATTACGTTTCTATTAAAAACTTAAGTTGAATTAGCTTCCATTAAAAACTTCGATGGGATGGGAGAGCATGGAGAAATGAGAATGTAGTTTTAAGGATGTTGTAGCAGTGATATGATAACCTCAACAATACCCTGATCAGAAGAAGTATGATGCCATCTTTCAATTTAATCAAACAGCTACAGGTAGTTCCAAAAGATAATAACCTCTGATATTATAGAGTTCACAGACACCAGGACTAAGTAAGATTCTAATAAATTTCTATCAGACGATTCGATAGGATACACACAAAATAAGGAAAGGTTTCGCCAAAAGCTGTCTTGCTTAAGAAACATTAAATACAGAAGTTAAATGAAATAAAAGATGAAAAAAAAAAACAAAAGGATAACCCTTTAAACATGAAAAAGTGGCTTCAAGTGGATAAAAGGAAAAAAAATCTAAAAGTGCATACATCCTTTTGGCTGCGACCAATTGCATAGAGCTTTTCAACACACCACCAAATGAACAGTTAGATGCAGGGGTCGTGCAACTGGAAAATTTTGAGTCCAGATAAGGTGTATGACAAAGGATATTATGAAGAACAGCAACCAGCTTTCTTAATTGCAGAGACATCATCCTTCATATTAATCGTCTGTCCTTTAGGCAAAGCAGCCGGATCATCTCCCACTTCCAGGGCTTTGCGGCTGACAACTTGATATATTTGAGTTAGCACTTCAGTAAAAGCATTCTCAACGTTCAAGGCCTCAAGGGCAGATGTCTCCATAAAGCATGTTTTTTCCTTCTCTGCAAAGGCCATGGCATCTTCAGTCGAAACCGCTCGCAGATGTCGTAGATCTGCCTTGTTACCCACAAGCATTATCACAACATTAGCATCTGTGTGATCCCTTAGCTCCTTCAACCATCTCTCAACATTCTCAAATGTAACATGTCTAGTGACATCATATACAAGCAATGCACCAACAGCTCCTCGGTAGTACGCACTTGTGATTGCACGATATCTTCAAAAAGAAGCAAGAGATACATAGTGCCAATAACCAATATAAGAAACCAAAATTTTCACAAGCAACCAAATCCAATAACTAGCTAAATTTGTTTCTCTTATTCCTTTAATCACATCAACATGAAAGATTAGTGAAATAACATTATAAGCAGGAAACTAGAAACCATTCTGTCCATGGCAATTCAGAATATTGAAAATTTGAGAAAAATAGTTTCTATATAGATAAACAATAGGCAAACGGGGAATTGACAAAAATATGAGTGCAACCAACCAAACAATTGCATATACCTGGTTTACTGAGATTATACTGCTATGCTACTTATTAAGGGCACTCGTCATTCTGAAACAAGTATTTTAAGTTATACTCAAAAGGCTATTCCATATATAACAGGCCAGCTTGATCATACAGATAACCAACCTGAGCATATAAGATCTACAAGCCCCTCACCATATGATGATCACTGGTGCCGCTTTTTCCCATTTTAGTGAATTTAGGTTGTCTAAGCCAAAATTCTAATACCAGATTCAGGAAGCACAAACAGATCTAGGAAACAAATTCTACGGCAGTAATATGAGAACAGAGATATCATCACTTCCTCAGTAGCAATGAGAAAAATATGTCACTCCTGCGCTTCTTTCTGTATAAACGGCTATTCTGGAATCATTAAATTCAGCATCTTCTTGCATCTATTGGGGGAATCTTAAGCAATATCAATCCATATGTTTGCGACAGCAGCTAAAGACTTGATTTTTCTCTCATCAACATTTACCACTTAGTTATAAAGAATTAGAAAAACATAGAAAATATTAAGTGGAAGGTAGATCTTGCACGATCTATCTTATCCCCAACTTTCCATACTTCCCTGCTTCGTATAAGTCCAGATTGAACTTCTCAACAAGAAAGAAAAAGAAAAGAAAATGCAAAATCCTAAAAACGATAATAATAACTGCAATTAACAATCAGTCAGCTCCTCAGATCTCACTTCATTTTATTACAGCGCTTCTTAGGTAACTAAGAAAATCAGGAACTTGCACTTCCACAAAAAACAGCAAACAAAGTATCCAAGGAAGTAACAGCATTAAATAAAGAAACCCTCTTGAACAATGTGAATAAATGGGAAATTCTCAAAAAGCAATCACTTTTCCCTGATTTGGAATCAAACCCATCGGTAAAAACGCGATACCTCTCTTGGCCGGCAGTATCCCAAATCTGGGCCTTGATGACCTTATCCTGGACGTGAATACTGCGAGTGGCGAATTCGACGCCAATGGTGGACTTGGATTCAAGACTGAACTCATTGCGAGCAAAGCGAGACAAGAGATTAGATTTGCCAACACCGGAGTCTCCAATCAGTACAAGTTTGAATAGATAGTCATAATCTTCGTCAGCTCTGTAAGCCGCCATTTCTTTGGCCGCGCTTAGTTAGTCTTCACTCTGTCTCCTAGTAGTAGTCCTCTTCTTCGCTCTCTGTCCTTTCCTTTCTATTGGAGGTCGGACCGGGTCGGCTGGCTCTGCTCGTGTATTTAATACATTTTGGATAAATGAAAGATAAGTAAGCTTTCATTCATACGTTAGGCGTGCAGAAGACACCGCTGGTTCACGTGAGATTTTGAAACTCTAATTTTCTACTCTCATAGTAAATAATATTAATTTTTTAAAAACTCTTTATTTATTCCCTCAAAAAAAAAAACTCTTTATTTATCATCATTCAAAATTTTCAAAAACACTTTGAATGTTTAGTAATGAGGAGATCATCATTCTAACTAATTCTTATTAGTTAAGGTCTCATCTTCATAATCAGAGATTGTAATGAGTTCAGTTAGGCCTAGCCTAACTCTTTTTTCATTATTAGAGTTTAATGTGAAATTTGGATAAATTCATATAGAGATTAAATGATGTTATTTTAGTATAATTAATTAAAATTGTCAAAATAATATCATTTTCTTAAACAAATAGATTTTTTAAAATTCAAAATCCGTCTATTCAAACTTAATTTTACAAGTAACAATTTTTTAGAACTGTTTTATCACATAGAGTTTCTTTTAATTGTATTTCTTAGGATTATTCGAGTGTTTTATTTCTTAAATTACAATCACTTTTACTTCTTAATTTTTTTATAAGGACAAATGGTTTTTTATTATTATAATATTATTATAAATAATATCAAGATTTTTTAGAGCATTAAAATGTCTATAAAATTAGTGTATATGTTTGAAATTAAATAGCATATATTATTTGAGTATATTCAATTTATTCTGTCACTTTTAATGTCCTCGTGCTTCACTTGATTCTTTTAATATTAAATTGGTCTAATCATATTTCACATTTGTGTCTAAAGTTTATAAAATTTGTTTTCCATGTCTTTATTAATTTAAACATTTTAACTTTTGTCATTTATTTTAATAATTCAAAAAGTTATATATCATAGACAAAA
This sequence comes from Erythroxylum gracilipes, assembly GCA_026413385.1. Taxonomy (NCBI): domain Eukaryota; kingdom Viridiplantae; phylum Streptophyta; class Magnoliopsida; order Malpighiales; family Erythroxylaceae; genus Erythroxylum; species Erythroxylum gracilipes. Next base: position 41,320,281 of record JANZLC010000202.1, read on the forward strand.
ATATATTAAATTTTGATTAGATTAAAAAATTTATTTAACTCTAATTTATTAATTTATTAAATAAATTATTATTCTTTACTAAGAATATTTAACAAAATACTAAGATATATAATATTCATACCCTTATAATTTTTTTAAAAGTCATCTTCATAAGTCATTTTATACATAAACAGCTAATACTAAACAACTAATTTTATCAAACACCTCTAACAAACAATTAATGCAATCCGCTAATCAAATTAACTGATAAAATCAACTCTCAGCTAACAATTAATATAATCAGCTAATTACCAAATAAGGCCATTGAAGCTATTTGAGTAGAGTACATTGTCCATTCATTTATGTATAAGTGGGCATACACGTAAATATAAAATCCTACTTCCCTTTACTTTTACCTTGAAGGAAAGAATTAACCTAAAATGAAGAGCAAATTGCCGAACAAAACAGATGAAATGAAACAATTGGGATCGAAATTGGCACGTGGAAAGAAGAAACAAAAATTAGGGAACCCATTAACTATTTAGATCTTTGTAGGAAATATGAATGCAAACCCATAGAATTCTGCATGTGTGTTTTCAAGAACACAACCAAATCCTTATTATTTTCCTGCTGTAAACATTTGTACGCCTTCAATACATATTCTGAATCTTGAGAATACAAATGGCAAGCACATGCTGCTTTATAAGTGAGGTGCTCCAATTTCCCTGTTGCATATAAGAATGGAAGAAATTTAGACACTCAAACAAGCTTCATCAAAGTTGGCACGCTAATTAAAAGCAATATCCGTGTGCACTCAGTTTTTGTTGCCATCAGATTCTCAGCCATCAGATAAATAAATTTCTGAGCCATCTAATTGCCAAAAACTGACTAGTATCACACCATCACTTCAAGATAAATAGTACCAGGTTTAACCAATAGTGCAACTGACAATCACAGACATTCTATCAAATACGCCTTCAGATCCTCTGGTCCAGGTCCTCTGGACCTATCCTGTGCCAGAGGATCTGGTCCCATCAAATACAAGTCCAAACCAATGGCAAGAAGGCTCTATTCCCCAGAGTGCTTTGACAAAAAAGCAGTATGCCCCATCTTAGATAGAAAATCCGCACTTGTGGCATATATCTATGTGCAAGCGACCAGATATATCCCAGTTTTTGTGTTTGACTAAGTAGACACATATGCTAATAGAAAATGAACATACCTGCAGCAACTTCAGATGTAAAAGTTGTCCTGTTGAAGTGACGTTTCAACCACCATCTACATCGTAATCTCCAAGCTTTTCCTGACTTCCCATGGGTAAGAAATTTTGGTAACCTATTGTAACGAACAGAGTATTTTTCCTGTTGTTCAGAACCATTTCCTTGCAGACATATTGACATTCTGTCCTCTTCAGACTGATAGATTTTAAGAAAGCATAAAGCAAATTCTCTCCATGTATCGTACTCAGTGAAGACAGCATCCAAATGCAAAGCTATCATATTTAATAGGCTTCCAGCACCATAATAACCTGCTTAATTGAACAATAAAACAACGAGAGATATGATGATCAATATTCTCACAAATCCAGTTTCAGATACAACACTAATGCCCACTCTTGCAATGAGTCCAAGATTTCTAGACATGAAAACTTAATTCCATTCCCAGAAACTCAAGAGCCTTCATCCACGACTACAACCATAAAATCAAAAGAAACTAAGATTCCTTATCAATCAAAACAATATAACAAACAATGAGTAGGTACAATATGGGTTTGGACAGAATAAAATCAGAAAGTTCCACCTTAAGTACAAAACGGCAATTCAATTACCTAAAGGAGAAACCAGGGACTTTAACAGCAAGAAGAGTTGTGGAATTTTTGGAATAATGACTTCCTTGGTAATTGGAAATTTCGGAACTTAGCAAAGTTTACTACAGTTTGAACAAATTGTTCAAAGGCCTAGACTGCATACATAGACCACAAGCTTCATGATTGATAGACACATTTTTACCCATACAGAGAGTAATCTGTATGGAAAATTCTATACAGACTAGTCTTGCAAGATCTAATGAAGCCAAAATATAGCTATAATATTAAACAACAAAAGAAAAAGTTGACAGAAAAGGAAAAAGGAACACTACTCCAAATGAGCAGAAAACTTACCATCTTGATGAAAGCTGACAAGCCTTGCCAATGATTGACTGCATGTAGGATCACTTTTTAAGATGGCCTCATAACATTTTGCTAGTGCATCGAAGTTATTAGGATCAACACACTCCAAAATATGAGCCCTCAACCTGCAGAATGTATCTGTTAGTGCATCTGTTCATGGAACAAAACTAGGATGCGCCGGTGTAAAAGCTACAGCTTGAGCAAAGGAGTGCGACAACCAGAAAATTAGCACAAATGGAATAACAAATTGATGTTTCATGCACTACACAGTTTGGAGAAAATAACACACTTAATAAAACTAAATGTGAGATACATGGGAATTATTTCCACAATTTTCTCTTTCAGACACAAAAAGCTATAACTTGACAAATAAACCAATACCTAAAAGGAAGAGGAAAACATGAATTGCCACCGTGCTTTTCCAGTTCATGCAGAGCCTCCTTTTCTCTACCTCCAATCAGCAATAACTGGCGCAAAATTGACAGAACAAATTTAGAGGCCAAAAATGTACAGAAATAGGTACTAAATACATGAAATTATAAATCATATGGACACAAGTAAATATATATGAATCAGTATTTAAAAAAAAGCTAAAAAGTTAAAATATTATGAAAAACTCCATCCAAAACTTTGACAGCAAATCGGTAAAAAATAAGATTTAGAGTATTTACAGGCTAAAAATTTATTCTGAAGATATAACATCATAAACAGTCATGGTAAGCACTTTGAAACACAGAGCGGCATTTCTAAATATTTGACAAGCACATAGATTAAGAACATAAGTGAATTTCACTAACACAGCATTTTTGCATACTTCAGAAACAAAAGGCAAAAGCAGCTCCAACTCCAAAGTCATGCACCAGTTATGAAAAAAACACTTGAAGTGCACAATGTTCTATAATAATTAACATATGATCAATGTAACTCAACCAAGAAAAATCTTCATAGCTCAACTTAGCTACATCTGTTCTGAATGCTCATCAAAAAATTATATAAAAGCAGCATCTGCTGCGTTAGGAATCCCAAAGAATGACAAAGTATTAGAAACCCATGAACCTGTATCAATGGAATCAAAGCTGCAAACACTGGAGGGGTCGCATTAGCAGCAACTTGTAAATACTTCACAGCATTCTTAAATTCTTCATCCTGAATTGCTCGACACAAATCCCAATTCCCTCTACGTATGGGCAGTAACCATGGCTTGATGTTCTCTTTGACAAAAGCAAACAAAATTTCAGCATTCATATATATCCTAATGGTTAACATAATTTCTTATATGCTAAGAAGCACGGACACGCGACATGACACGGAGACACACCAACTTCTAAAATTTGGTGGACACGGACACGGCATATATATATGTTATATATAATTTAGAATTAAGAAAAAAATTCAGAATTCATAATATGATATATATTGATTGATGTGTTTCAATACTTCCAATATCTTGATAGTTCATACATATTTTGTACTTTATAAGTCCCTCTAAAAAAAAACATGGAACATATATATGCACTCTTCGTGGGTATCCGTGTCAGACACGTGACACGGCTCCATTTTGCCGTGTCTGTGCTTCTTAGCTTATATGCAAGTAAGTAGAACAAGAATGACAACACAATGTAAAGAACATAGAACTTACTAACAGCGGACAAATTGCCAACAGAATGTATGAAACCATAGTCACTCTCAACTGATGGCTCATTTCCTACAGAATTAGCATAAAATCCTTGTGGTTGGGCTTCTTGTGGGTGATTTCGTGCCTGAAGGTTAACTGCAGCATCAACTGGAATCAATTCTCTGTGGAAGTGATTATCAGCATTAAGAAATGCTTCTTTGTTATTCATAATGGAGGTCTCTGATTCATATTGAAATTGAGTATACGAATCATCAGTCACAACTACATTATGCTCCTCAGAATCTCTGACTTCATAAGTGAATCTTGACAAATCTGACTCTGAAAATTTAGGTGACAAGTCTGAATGAACTTGGTGAAAATTGTTCCACCGCAAGTCTTCTGGGAGGCTAGAATACCAGAGCTCGTAGAATATTAAGCCAATGATCATATTGAACAAAGGATGACCCTCAAATTCGTGCTCCTGCATTAAGCTAAGGAAAACACAAAAAAAGTTTATAATAAGGTTAAGCAATCATGATATTCTGAATGACAATATTATGAGCTTATAAAGGCATATTAAACAGTTCTTATACTTGTGAAAAACAAAAAAAACTGATGATCTTTCCTAGACCGATATTTTTAACTTTGTATACTCTTATAACTAAACAGATTGCTATAAAAAGAACCTCTGTAAAATAGTTTAACAAATCATATTCAACATATCAACCATGAAATACACGCAATCCTCATATCAGATGAATAATGTATGGAATCTATCATTAATGGAAAGAACGGGATCAAGATGGACACAAGATGGATCCAGCAAACAGGGATTTTTCCCTTTTCATTCAAGAAAATATCTCTGGAAGCAGCATTATCTATATTAGTTGATGCCATTCTTTGGCCACAAAAGCAGATCAAGGATTTGTTCTGTACACTGATTAAGAAAGATATTAGAGCAGAGGATCAGTAACAAACATCATATTGGCTTCGAAATAGATCCCTCCACATATTGCACTTGCATAAATTTCTAATGCAGAGCCACAAAGCAAATCTTCTTAGTAATGACACTGATGTTTACTTTTGGCAAGTAACGAGACTTGAACTTGAGTCTTGCGCATTGGAGGAGGGGGGTTGACATCGCTAATCCAAAGGCTTGGAGGATAATAAGACACTAATATTAACTAACAGAGAAGCCACCCTAATTTCTTTGCAACTGTGAATGGAGTAATAAGCTAATGAATGAGTCAAAACCTGTGTAAGCTATTTTAGAACTACAAAAAAGAATAATCCAGGAAAAAAACCAAGTCCCAATTTCTTAACTTATAACGCAAATCATTCAAGAAAATACGATACCAATACTACATGAATAATGGAAAAAACTTGAATACCCCACATGAGGACCCAAATATTTGGCCCTTATCGCATGGTCAGACTGAGTTTTTATCAGAAAAGATTTAATAAATAAAAGTAAACAGATTCACCAGTCATATAAACCAAGACACTGAAACTCATCCATGTAACCGTCAGCTAGAACAATGTACATTGTAGAATGCTCCATTGCAAAATCATCAATATACGAGGAGAATGTCTGATAAGGCTAGGAATTCCATATTTATTATGCATCTATGTGAATAATAAATCATCCGTAACAAATAGTACGTACCTTCTAGCATTGTGCCGTTCACCCTCAACATCCCCTTGCATAAGGTGGAACAGGATCGACTCCAAGCGAACCACAAAACCATGCTGCTCAAAAACAAGTTTATTTCATCAACGAAACCCCACAAACATGTAACAAGCAATGTTTCAGGATGACAAAATTTACGCGCGAAGAGCAAAATATTTGTCTGACCATAAAGCATTCAAAAGACAATACCTCGTTGGCATGCCCACTTCTTCTTCGTCTTTTATTTACCAAGTTGATACCAATCCTCATCATCCAAGTATCAAATAAGTTATCAACAACTCGCGTTGAATTTCCACGGTCACTATCTATACGGTTGAGAATCTCCATCGAGGCCTAAAATATTGCGTTAAATGCGCATTAGTCGCATAAGTTACAGATTCCACAAGGACACAGAACAAAACTCTGAAAAAAAAAAACCATACCCAATACTTGAATCTAGTAGCTATAGGGCAACTGTCCTTACGTGTCCCTTGCAAGAACAAGCTTAAAACCCCACTTGCTTCAACCCAATCATGTTGCCTCACCAGCTTCTGCAATAGATGACGCAGTACTCTCCGATTCTCCAAACGTAAATTGTTAGAACCTAATCTAAGAACATAAGACGGCCTCGATAAACACAAGAGCATTTTTTTGCGATGCCGTTCGAGTGCAGTAGGGCTAGAATTGTCTTCGCCAACACTAGTCGAATACCTTTTCCGTTTCTTTGATTTCTTCTCAAAGACCTCAAATTCCCCCACACAAGCTTTGCCTTTGCTACCGGGGTCTTCCAACAGCACCATGGCAGTTCCTGTCATATCCTACATTCACCTAATAATATTGCTGCTCAGAAGACGACGGTGTGCCGGTGGCGGGGGAGAATGTTAGTCGACAGAAGAGAGACAGAGAGAGCTAAGAGAGGGAAGGGAAGCGGACAGAGCGAGAATACCGGAGGACATCTTTGGGCAAATACAAGATAGGTTTAAGGCGTTGGGGTTTAACTTTTTATACCACCGTGCTTCCGAAGATGTTACGGACCTTAATGTCCTGAAAATTTAGGATTTCGAAAATTGATTCGGATCCGATGATTATAAATATAATTTAAAGATAAATTATAACTGTTCTAGAAATTAACAAAAAAACTTTAAGAGCTTATCATTTATATTTTGTCAATAATATTTTATGAATTGTTGGATACAGTATCAGAATTAGTAGAATAAACTTTTTCTAAAATATGATAATGTATGAATTATTTATTGCTTAATGTCTTTTTTAGTTTTTTATATTATTCACTACGTTTAATCTATGAAACTCTCTCACTCTTCTCTGTCGGATAGTATCGCCATTAACAAGACACCAGTGTGGAACTTAAAACCCCTCTCCCTCCGTCCCTCTCTCGCTTTTTATGTGTTATTATTATGAAGAGACTCGCATTTTATGTGTTATTATGAAACGGCGTAGTTTTAATAATTAGACTCACTTTTGTCAATTACACTGATACGTCTGATTAATAAGGGTTCTTGACATGTAGCAATGTTGAATCTAACATTGAGTTAGAATTAAAAAAATTTGAAAATTTAGTCATTTTATCGCTACTTTTTAAAGTTCGAACTATAATTAAAAAATTGACGAAAGTTTAGGTTTTTTGTAATTCACTCTTTAAAAAAAATTAAAGGGAAAATTTAATTAAACATTCACTTTTGGAAAACTTTTTGAAATGCATTAGAGTCAAATTTTGTATGATGAATTTGTTTATACTTTTAAAATTTTGAAAGATTTCAAATAAGTAATATAAGTGCATTAGGTCGCTCTATGTGGAGATATGTCAATATAACATATGATTAATTGTGTATGAAATATTTAGAAAGAACATTAAGAAATAGATCAATTTATCTTTTTTTGAAAATTTAATAAAGATTGTTATTAACTACAGCAAAGCTAACTCAACATTATAATGAGTTCACTACATAGTACATATTACAAGAACACACGAAAATATCATAAGTTACAAATTTCATCTAGTTTTCATTTTTATAGATAGCATATGTTGATCAATTTTAGCTATTATAATGACTCTGATCCGATTTGATGATATCTTCAGCTAAGTGTTGTTAGCTTACTTCCTTACCCATACAAATCCTCTTGTTTCTTTCTTTCCATAGGAAGTAAATAGTTATAGTAAAAGAAGTTTTATGCATAGCTTCATCCTGCAACTTTTGATTGGCGTTCCAGGTGATCTAGTTAATAGTAGATAGCCAATTGTAAGAAGAACATTAATCAGTTAGCAAATGTAAAATTATGCTCCATAAAACTTTTGAGTATCTACATTAGAAGAATAAATGTTTCCTACCTTCTTCATCTTCTTTGCACAGGACACATAATCAAACCATCTATTTTTAGTACGAATCTTATTCTTAATAACCAAGTAAGTAAATATTGAGGCCTTGTGATTCAGTGAGTGCTTCCATAATAGGTTAAACCACGATATATTTTCTCTCTCAGCTAGCACTGCCTTATAGCAAGATTTGTTGGTAAAGACTTATAAGAAGTCAAGTTTTCATGAAACCAAGTCCTACCTGTGCCCATGAGTGATTAGGGGGAGTTATTCCTTCAAGAGGTTGAAGCCTCCTATGTAACATCCCGTCCCCAAAGGACGGAACTTTCAGCATTAGTATGGCCGAGCTCCAACTTGCAGCCTTAGTATGGCCGAGCTCCAATTTGCAGCATTAGT
>JANZLC010000202.1:41354423-41367523 GCA_026413385.1 Erythroxylum gracilipes
TTGTTATTAATAAATGGATAGTAATTAAGATGAATTTAATTCCAATTTGAATAATACATTTATTTTGTGTTCAAATGGACAAACAATATTACTTTTAATTAAGTTGATATAATTTGATATATATATTGTTATTAATAAATAGATAGTAATTAAGATGAATTTAATTTATTTATGAATAAGTAATATATTTTGTGTTGAAAAAAATATTACTTTTAATGAAATTGGTAGGAATTTGTTATATATATTGTTATTAATAAATGGATAGTAATTAAGATGAATTTAATTTAAATATGAATAAGTAATATTATATTTTGTGTTAAAAAACAAACAATATTGTTGTTGATTAGAATTGAGAAAATGTTGATGTATTGACTATAATTGATAGTGTATGGGGGTTACAAATTGGTTAACTTGTATTGAAAATTGCATAATTATATATTTTGCGATTTTAAATGTGGACTGCATTGAGAATAGACATATGGTTGGTAGACCCAATATGAGTTGTGATTACTGGTCGATATAGAAGTGTTTCGATTTTTTTTCAGGATTAATTGACCCTTCTTACAGAAGGGGGATGTCCATTTTATAGGGAAAACTCTGCTGAATTTTTAATAGGATCTTCGTAAATTATGACATCACCGTTTTTATTTCAGGATTAAGAGCTTCGTAGGATTAAATGATGATTGAATATAGTTAATGACCTTGATTGATTTAAATATTTTATGGCAATTGTTGTGTTATATAGGAGAAAAGCTTTCTAAACTGTGAACAAATGTGTTCTTGGTTGTAGGAACTCTTTTGTTTCCAGTAGATTCATTTGTAGCGAGTTCGAAGAGCAGCTTTACCAGGTATTTAAATCTGTCTTCGGCTTCATCTATTGCCTACGTTTATGTTTCGGTTCAGGTAAATGATTATGTTGTTGTCTATGTATTTTTTGTACTAGGTATATTTTGGGTCTTTCTTTGAGGAATGAACTTCAGTTAATTATTAAAGTAATATAGGATGAGTGTAACTTATATTATAGTTGCAGTTACCTTAAATTATGCAGTCGTTATTTACAGGGGCAGATCCCCCCACTGCCCCCAAAAAATTTCTCTAGTGTCCTAAAAACTTGCCCCCACTTCTTCCAAAAAATATCTCGACTGTCCTTAAAAAATTTCATTTAAAAATTTATTATTTTAAGTTTTGCCCCCATAAAAAAATTGCTTCCATTAAAATTTTGCCCCCATTAAAAATGAAAATTTGCCCCCACTTAAAAAAATTTCTGGATCCGCCCCTGGTTATTTAGTTGATTCTTATTCCGTCGTTATTAATTAGCTTATCTTAACTTGTCATTATCGACATTCTTTACGCAGTTCGTGAAAACTAACGATGACTGAAAACAATTTATTAAAATAAGTATTCATATTTTGATGAATACTTATTTTATATTCAAGGTTGTAAATATTAAATATAGGACTTGTAATGATTGAAAAAAATCCTCACATATATGATAAGAAACATGTATGTGAGATCTTTAGTATAGGTTCATTTGGTAGATTTGAACCCATAAAAGTTAACGAAAATTTCGTCATGATTGAAACTATGAGGCTAATCGAAGAACAATACGAGGAGCTTATGAGTCACTACAAGAACGTGTCCCGAGTCACATATATTATCTTACATATTCTGTATACTTTGGTGAGCATGAAGGATACTAACTATGGACTCACTGTTTTACATTAACAGCCTTGCAAAAATGACTTATGTTGATAGATCTTAGATGTATAGACGAGCAACACCTAATGGTTACATTAATCCTGAATTTGTTGCCGAAGTGAAAGCCTTTATTAATTATGCATGTTCTCAACCTGCATATATGGATGGGCTGAAGATCAGATATCCATGTAAAAAGTGCAAACACAAATGTTTCCTTCCTATTGATGAAGTTAATGGGCATTTGTTGAGCAAAGGGTTTGTCCCTAATTATTTTGAGTGGACATGACATGGGGAACCCGACATTTGTAGCAGCTCAAGGAGTAATCAAGCTGAATCGTTTGTCAACTTCAATGAGTTTGAAGGGGGGGAATTGGATTTAGAACAAATTATGTGGATGGGACTAAAAATTCGTACATGCAAATGGTTTATGATGCAACCGGTAATACCTTTCAGGAAAATATGGAAAATCTTGAAGAAGAACCTAACCTACATGTAAAATAGTTTTTTGACTTACTACAGTCAGCAGACCAAGAGTTATGGCCAAATTATGAGACAACGACCCAATTGTCTTCGATTACGCGAATATTGAACATAAAGTCTGAAGGCATATTTCGGACCGTAGTTTTGATAAAATTTTTGAGTGATATAATGAATCATTGCCTCCTGATCATACAATGGTTGATAGTTTTTACAATATAAAGAAACTTATTAGGGGTCTTGGTTTGCCTGTTGAGAAGATTGATTGTTGCAAATTGGGATGTATGTTGTATTGGAAAGATGATGTGGAATTACAATAGTGCAATTTTGTGGTCACCCAAGGTTCAAGCCTAAAAAGCAGTTAATGAAACATAAATTAGTACCCTGGAAGCAGATGTACTATTTTTCGCTAACTCCGAGACTTCAAAAACTATATGCTTCTGATGTTACTGCATTGCACATAAGATGGCATAATGAACATAAACAGAAAGACGGAATAATGAGTCATCCTTTAGATGCACTGGTATGGAAACATTTCAACGACACCCATCTTGAGTTTACAAAAGAAAGTCGAAATGTAAGGTTGGGACTGTCGATGGATGGATTCCAACCTTTTGGTCAATTTGGCCAGCAATATTCATCATGGCCAATCTTAATAACTCCTTTTAATTTGTCTCCATGGATGTGTATGAAGGACAGATATATGTTCTTGACAGTGATTGTACCAAGCTCTTCAAATCTGAAGTACAAAATTGATGTTTTCTTACAACCATTGATATCAAAATTGCAGTATCTTTGGGCATATGGTGTTCAAACATATGATGTGTCTCTGAAACAGAATTTTGTTTTGAAAGCAGAATTGATGTGGAACATTAATGATTTTCTGGCATATGCCATGTTGTCTGGATAGAGCACAGCAGGAAAACTGACTTGTCCTTATTGTGGCAATGATTCTGATGCCTTTTATCTTCCAAACAGGGGCAAAGTGTGTTAGTTTGACAATCACATGAAATTTCTTCCTCCAGGTCATCCATTTAGACGTAATAAACAAAAGTTCATTAAGAATAGGATGGTAAAAACACCTCCTCCCCCTTACAAAGCTGGTGAAGAGATTTTATAGGAGGTTGATAAATTACGCTTGCTAAAAGTTACAGAATTTGAAGCTGATGAAGTTAATACAAACATCAGTAAAAACTTTGGTTGGAGAAAACTAAGCATCTTCTGGGATTTGCCACATTGGAAAACGAATTTGATATGTCATATTCTAGATGTGATGCATATTGATTTTTTTGACAATATGTTCAATACCATCATGAACATTGAAGGAAGGACAAAAGACAATGCAAAATCATGAGTTGATTTGCAACTTTTTTGTAGAAGGAATGAGTTACATAAAGATCTTTGCATCGGTAAATATCCGAAAGCATGTTACACTTTGGACAAAAAACAAAGGGAAACATTGTGTGAATGGTTGAAAGGTCTAAAGTTCCCCATATTTATGTTTCAAACTTGGCAAGGTGTGTGGACATGAGGAAGTACAAATTATTTAGGTTGAAAAGTCATGATTGTCACGTATTTATGCAAAGGCTAATTCCAATCGAATTTTGAGAGTTGCTATGAATAAGGTTTAGGAAGTGATAACAGAAATAAGTTTGTTTTTCAAAAGTTTAACATCATCCAAAATCAAGTTCACTGAAATGGAAATTCTAGAAAGGGAGATTCTAGTAATTTTGTGTAAGTTAGAAGGAATTCTTCCTCCAAGCTTCTTTAATTGTATGGAGCATTTACCTGTACATTTAGCACATGAGGCAAAACTAGCTGGTCCAGTTCAATATCGATGGATGTATCTGTTTGAGAGGTAATTCAAATTCAAATTATTGTAATTGAAGTAATAACATGTTTTAACTATTAAATTGTAATAACCATATGTAATGCTTATTTAGTGTAATTGAAGAAAAATGTCAAAAATAAGGCTATAGTTGAAGGTTCCATATGTAATGCTTATTTACTGGAGGAAGCTAGTACATTTTATGGACATTATTTTGAGCCACATGTTCTTACAAGATAAAGAAAAGTTCCTTGTAATGACGATGGGGGAGGAACGAGTGATGCTAATGGTAACTTATCCATTTTCACATATCTTGGGCGAGCATATGGAAGTGCAACAAGAAGAATGTTAACAGAGCAAGAAATTGAGGCTACCTATGGTTACATTTTATTGAACTGTCAAAAGGTTCAACCTTTCGTGCAGTAAGTTGAACATTATTATATCGGTTTTCAAATTTTGTCTTGTTCACAACTAAAATACATAATAATGTAATTAGATTATACGAGGCATTGTTATGCAAGATCATGCCAGACAGCACACAGGATAAAGTAGATAATGAGGTTGGAAGACACTTTGTACGATGGTGTGAGAGATATGTAAGTTTCCACTTACAAATATTCTCATAATCCACTTACAAATATTTAAGTGTTGAAATAACATTATATTCATTGATATGATAATTTATTTTTATATAGGCCTTAGAAAATCTAATAGAGAATAAGTTCATTTGTGATCTTGCTAAAGGACCTCTGTAAACTATTAAATTGTATCCATTGTATTTCATTAATGGATACAAATATCATATAGAATATCATGGTTATAGTATGGCAATAATAAATAGTGGAGCTTTCATACATGGAGAATTGATGGATTACTATGGTAAAATCATTGAGATACTTGAAGTTGAGTACTCTGCATTGCCAATCAAGCGAACTGTGATATTTAAGTGTGATTGGTTTGACCCAACTCCAAATGTTGGAAAAAAAGTACATAGCCGATACAATCTTGTTGAAATCAACAACTTTAGAAGATTGAGACAATTTAAACCTTTTGTATTGGCTATGCAAGCGAAACAAATATCTTATGTCCCTTTTCCCAGCTTACCACGAGATAAGACAAATTGGTTGGCAGTTTGCAAAGTTAAACCTAGAGGTGTTTAATCACATGGAAAAGGAGAAAAGAGAAATGAAAGTGAAGCGTTTTAGGAAGATGCTTATTTTATAAATGCATCTGTCACATATGATGATAATGAACCTTTGAACGATCCATCTAATGAATATGTTGAAATTTCATCTAAAGAGGAGGACGAGGTTCAGAGATCTGAAGAGGAGCTAAATTTTGATTCTTATTCTTCAGAAAATGAAGATGATTGTAATTTACAACTAAGTTATGATAACGATTAATTTGTGTATATAGTTTAATATTTTATTCGATAAAGAAGATCATTTCAAACTTTTCAATATATTCTGTCAAATATTTAATTCAAATTCTTAATCAAGGAATGTCGGCATGGCGTCTGGTTCCGGATGGTAGTAATTCATTCCATTGGGAGGAATGTGGCAAAATTGCCCTTTCCGAAGGAATAAAGGATGCAACAACAATCTCCACTTCTTTAAGTAATGATCGTTTGCCTTCCATGACCGATCTTCTGCTTCAAGATGTATAGTATCATCTAAACAACGTCACTTTCCTTATTATGTACATCTCATTTCCTTTTATAAAGATGCTATATATATTCATATTTGATGGTATATACTACATGTTCTTTTAAGCTTGCTTGAATCTCGAAGATGACATGTATGCCGAAGGAGGTGGGAGCAATAACACAACGGTCGATGAAGGATTAGGGAAATCGGTTGCTGTGGAAAAGTTGGCAATTCCACAGAGCTCGTATGAAAATTCACGTACGTATAAGTTGTTAGGATAGGTTCGTTTAACAAGTATCTAATCTGACAATATAAGTTCCTTCCTATTGTGTTGTAGGTAGCCGTTTCTGAACGTTTCATCTACAAGTTTAGCAATAACGGAAACGCTGATGCAAGAAGGTGTTCAAAACCAAATATGTGAGGGAAGAACTTTCACTATTTCCATTGGTGTGTTCGAACATGCCAGGAACCTTCTCGAAAATCTAGCCATCGGGGACTCATTTACCTTTACCGATTCTGATGTCACTTGGAATCCAACCAAATAATTATATTATTGTCATGTATCTCTTCAATACACTAGACTCTGCTTTAAACTAATTATATTATTGTTCTATGACTATAACAATTATTCTCATAATTGAATTCAAAGTTTGTACTTCAATATGATATTCAACAAATCACCTTATTTCCTTTTACATTTATTGTGTAAAATATTGGATTCAAATTCAAATTCTTATATTTCTACAAAATTCAATAAACAAAGAATTTCATGTAGAAATATGGGACCAAAGAGAGAACGTGACTTCATGCGGCCTAGGCTTAGAGGCATGTTCGGAGGGACTTACTGTGAGAGTGGCCTATCATAGTCTCCAGTTGCAACTGAATCACCATCTCCACCTCTAAGGTCTAAAGTTGCAGATGAAGCATCACCTACAACTGCTGATGCTTCACAATCCACCACTCATATATTATCCACTACCCCTATAGCGGATGAAGGAGACGATCGCCAGCCTAGAGCTGAGGGACCTGATGGAAGAAAGTTTATAAAAATTGTCAATACACTGTAAGTGAAATCGTATGAAATACTATATATGTTTATAATTAAGTTATAGGTTTAAATTTTTGCAAATGGTATAAAATTATTTGTTCATATATTAGGTTGATTCTGTTTGGACCAAGTTCCAGACATATGATATCTACATTTAAGGAGAGGATTGATCTTGAGGGTTATGTATGGAAGAAGATCTCTAAGGCCAAAAAGGCATTTTATTTTCAGGAGTTTGAGGTACAATATGCAAATAATGTTCTTTTTTCATTTATTTGTATACATTAATAACATAAATATTAATAGATTTTAAGTTATTGAATTTATTCCTTTCCGAAACAATTTTACTGGAATTCTGGTATCGACGAGGTCGTACATAGTGTATAGGAGAAATGAGCTCGTACACGTTATCGCGACTTTATTGGTGTGATACGCAAGACTAGTGTAAAACTGCCTTATATTTCTAATGGCATATGGAGTCGTTAGCAGGAGTACTAGACATCATCTAAGGCAATGTTCATCTTAGGGCATAACTCGACCAATAGACGTGGAGGCCCAAGGGGAGACAATCTTCTCGTTTATAAGGGAGGATCAATTACCCACCACGAGCATGTAGAGAGACTTATAAGTATCTAAATATTACACTTATATTCTCATTTTTTACTTTGTTGTATTTCAATTTAAATTGATGTGTGAATGTTGTGATGAAAATATATATAGTGTGGATAATGATCATGGTATAAATGTCTGGTGCCATATATGGCAGTGTTGAGTTATTTTCTTTGTTCAACAGGGGGTAATATTATAAAAATAGAGGAGACTCTACCGAAATTTTTATAAATTCTAGTTTAACATAGAACATTTTATTGTTATGCAGGAAACTACTCTCATTAAAACGTATCCAGCATTTTTATATGTGGTGTTGGCAGAATTTGTTTATGATTAATAGTCAACTAGTGAAGAGAGCTACGCGGAAGAATGGAATACATGTCATTGTCAAAACTTCATTTGGATGGCATTTCAGTAGCATTTCTTGGCCTTTGGAATGCCAGGATTTACAGTTTTCGTGGAATGCAAAGAAGATTCCATTTAGAGGTCACACATGTTAATGTATGTTGCGTGAACATATGTGACCTTTCAAGCGGAATTCTACAAGGGGCTTCTAAGTTTAGACCTTGATCCTTCTACCTGTATGGACTCTCTCTAATCTCTCATTTCTAACAGGATCTCTCCTAAAGCCTCTTGGGAGCAACCGAAACCTATCTCTAATAATTACATCAATGATGTTATCTTTGTTATGAATGGGATAAAGGCTCCAGGACTTCTAAATGGTTTTTTCTTTCAAAAGACTTGGTCTATTATTGAACCTATGATTAGAGAGGCAATTCATGAGTTCTTTGAAAAGGGGGAGATTCTATAGGAGTTCAATAAAACTTTTTTCTTTTTAATTCCTAAAATTTATAACCCCTCTACTATTACTGATTTCAAGTCTATAACATGCACAAACTTCATTTACAAAATTATTCTTAAGATCTAAGCAAATAGAATAAAAGAAGTTCTCAGTCTCATTATCAGTGAGAACCAAGATGCTTTTATGAAGGATAGAAGTATTAGTGATAATATTCTAATTACTCAGGAATTCCTAAAGGGTTATACCTAAAGGAACTCATCCCCAAATTGTGCTATTAGGATGGCTTCAACAAAGCCTTTGGTTGCATTAATTGGTCTTTCCTCTTCTAGTTTCTTAAGACTTCTAGCTTCCTTGACATCTTTATCAATTGGATTAGGGCTTGTGTCTTCGTTATATTCTATTGTGTTTTGATTGATGGCACCCCTTTGAAATTATTAAGTAAAAATAGGAAACAAACAGGAAGACCCTTTGTCCCCTTATTTGTTCATTATAGAAGTACTCTCTCAAGTCTCTAATAATCCCAAATTCAAGTCTTATTCTAAATGTAGAATAGTTTCCCTTACCCATCACTATTTCGCAGATGATCTAGTTATCTTCTTTAAAGCTCATCTAGATTTTATTAAGTTATTGATTGACATACTCAATGGGTTTACTGAGATCACTATAAGAAAATAAGACAATCTGTGACGTTTTATTAATAAAATGTCGCGAATTGTGAAGACTTTTCGTGACATTTAAAAAACGTCATGAAAAGTTCAAATTTTCCACAACGTTTTAACAAAACGTCCCAAATTTGTAACACTTTTTGCTACATTTTATTAATAAAACGTCACGAAACAAAAACTGCGACGTTTTATTGAATAAAACGTCGCTGTTGACGTTTGCCTTTTGTTTAATTACAACATTTTCTTCTCGTGCGTTTCTTCTCTAGTTTCTTCTCTCTGCCTTCTTCTTTCTTTGCCCTATCTCAGTAAACAGACATCAATCTTTAGGGTTTCTATCTCTCCCTGTTTTGATATGGATCTGGAACTGGTGGGCTGCACGCACTGCTCTTCGACGACGACATGTGGCGTTTATCAATTTCGCCGCCACTTTCGTCAACTGGAACTCTCTCTCCATCGACCGCTATGATGTCCTCCACCTCCTCTCTGGCCCTCCTTGCAAAAAGCCTAATCTTTCAATGAAATTTTTTAACATGTCATAGGATGTCCATGTTTTTCGTGATGTTTTTATAGAAAACGTTGCAAAAACCTTTTTCCTACACCAAATTCCACGACGTTTTTTTGACATTTTTTAAAATGTCACAAATTGTTTTCTGTGACGTTTTTTAAATGTTGAGGATTATGTGTATTTCTTGTAGTGGATGTCAGGCCTCAGGGTGAATCTTAATAAAAGCGATTTTGTCCTCTTATCAATTGCGAAATTTCTACAGGCTATTATTTCCACCCAAATAGGAATGAATAGGAAATTCCCGCCTTTGTGATATTTAGGCCTACCAGTTACTACTAGAAGACTTTCTTTTAATGAATGCCTTCCACTAATTGAAATAATTCAAAGGAGAATTAGCAAATGGACAAATATATTTCTTTCCTTTGGGGGAAGGGTTCAGTTAATTAAGTTGTCATATGCTCCTTGCACTTATATTGGAGCATACATTTTCCTCTTTGTAAGAAGTTGATCAATCCATTGAGAAAATTATGAGAGACTTTCTATGAGGCAAAGCAAATAGAAATTCAGGTTTTCTTAAAGTTAAATAGGAAGATTTGTGTAAACCTAAAGAAAAAGGAGGGTTGGGAATCATCTCTATAGGGGTAGGCAATAAAATCTTTTTGATCCAAAGATTTTGGATAGTGATTCAAAACAAACATTCCCTTTGGATGAGATGACTTCATAACTACTTTTTGAAAAGGAATAACCTATGGTCTCCTTCTCTTAGACCAACCTTCTCTTGGTTCCTTAATCAACTTTTAAAGGTTAAAGATGAGGTAGCCAATGATGTATGCCGCAAAATAGGGAATAAGAAATCTACCTTTTTATGGCATGATAACTGGACTAATTTTGGACCCTTATCCCATAACCCCAACGTTGTTTTAGCTCTCTTAGGCCTAGATTACAAGGCTAAGGTTATTGTACTTATCAATCATAATGAGTGGGTGCACTTTCCTGAAGCAATACAGTAGTTGGAGACTTTTTTTTCTCTCCTGATCCTAATATTTAGTACAACTATATTTGGCTTAGAATACTTATTGAGGGATTTATAAGTAAAGCCCATAAGAATTGGGTATATAGTTCTAAACAAGATCATCCATAGTATAGGGTTATCTGAAATAACTTCCTAAGACCCAATATAACTTTCCTTCTTTGGCTAATTGTCAAGAACAGAATTTCTACTTTGGATGGACATGAAATCCAAATGGAATTTGTTGCTTATACAAAGAAGAGATTGAGACGAGGCATCACCAATTTTTCTTCCCCCCTTCGCTAACTCTATCTAAAATAGGACCAGAGAATATTTCTCATAGAATGAACTATCAAATTCGCTCATGGAGGTGGTTACTTTCCTAACTGAAGCATAAGGTACCAGCTCACTCTGGAAGCAACAGGTGTTGATGCTAACCATAAACTCTCAATAGTTATAGAAGGAGAGAAATACGAGGAAGTTCCAAAACAAGGAACCCAAAAATGTAATGGTGCAAACAATCTTACAGAGTGTAAGAGAACAGATAAAATGTTGGGAACTAAAGTATGATTAACAAATATGAAACCTTGAGTTTAACTCTTTATTAGACTAAGACCGACCTTGGCGTCAGTCCCTCAAAAGCTAGCAAGTTCTTAAAGCAAAATCTAGGCCTAGCAAATATGGAACAATGATCAAAGTAAGAAGATGAAGTAGAAGTTTCTATAACTTTGGTAACTCGGATCTGCAAAGAAAAGACGATCTTTATGGAAGTTCCCAAATCTCCCAATCCCTAATTGGGTAAGATGTGAAGGCTCAACTTTCAGCTGGGGGTTACAAAACGTCGTCGAATTGGTAGTTTTTTTTATAATTGCAATGTTGTCATTATTGCTTTATTTTAGTGGAAGTAGGTCCTTCATAATGATATCGTTTTTGGTATTCATTTGATGTAAGGGAGCGATTTCTATTATCTAAAGGTTTGTTCTTCATTTTCATCTATCTCAATTAATTTTTTAAGTTTAAAAAACTCATCTTGTTTATGTAATGATTGAAAATAATTTGATTCTATTAAATATATCTATATACCTATATATAAAAATGAAATTGTGTGATCAAAATGAAATATCTAAATTTAGGGGGCGGTTGGTTCGTATAGGAGAATGGTAATAGGAGATAGTTACTTAAATCTATGAGTGAATTCAAATTATTTACAAAATTAAATAGGAAACTATATAGATGATTACATGATTAAATAATCAAACTGTTAACTAAAATATTATAATATCATCCCACATGGAGTAATTGTGTAAGTACTAGGCTTGGATCACTCAATTAATTGGACTAAACAGTTGTGTAGGATTGGGGAATTAATTTGAGAAAATTAACTATCAAAAATAACAAAATCAATGCTAAATAAAAATGCGAATATCTGTAGGGGTTACTCCGAATGGAATGTGGTAAGCTTCAAGGATGGTTCCACTTTTTAGCGATTTCTATGGACTTCACCTAGATCAATTTATTAGGAAAATTTTGGTTGATAGAAGGTTGAGCCTAGAGTTTTTTAGATCCCTTTTCAAGATATCAAAGGAGTATTACGCAATAATCCTAGTCTATTATCGTAAACTAGCAATCAAGCATAACCCATTAAGTTCTTTGCTAACCTCCTTTTCTCTCATAAATTCAGTTTATGTCTAAATCTGAAATTTATAAGTTCCCTGTTTGGAATTCCGTTATCAATTTTCGCCTATCGGTTCTTCAATTAACTATCGTCAAGTAATGGTTGGCCAAACACAATACCAGCAAAATTAATCTCAAATCAGAGAAATCAAAACCAAAAATCCATACTTATAAATCAACCAAGATTTAATCTATAAAAATTAGCTAAAAGCTTCAGCCCAACCTTGAAGCTTTGAGGAAACTACTCAATCATGATAAGATGAAAACCACAAGCATTAAAGTCAATAACCAACATTAGGAGAAATCAAATAATAAATCAGAGAATCAATGAGTTTTCGAGTCTCCCTCTTTGCGCATAATTTTTTTGCGCCTCCTTCTCTTCAGCGTTGATGTTGGTGTAGCATTATTTTCCTTCTCGCCTGCTACTTTGGTGGTCATGCACTCTCCTTCTCTTCTCTAACAGCTGCCAACGTTGAAGTCCCCTAGTCACCAGCTGCCTCCAGAATATTGTCTTTAACGTCCTCCAGCTGCCCAATAATTTGTTGCCAACAGCTGCTTCAAAAAAATGTTTGTAGAAAGAGTTTGTGAGTCCAAAAATGAGTGTGGCCTTCTTTAACAATTTAATTGCTCCTTAGTGGTGGGTCATGGAGCTTGCATGCTTTTTATTGTGTCACCTTTTAATTTCAAAACCTCCCAAAACTAAAACCCTCATTTCTTTCTTTTTGCTAGCTTGCGTTTTGGGCTGCTCTTGCTAGGATTGTTTCAGCTCTCTCTACTGCGTCGTTTTACCCTGACTCTCCTTCTTCCAATTAACTGTTGTTGTGGTCTTTTTTAATTAAAAACAAGTGTATTTCCTACAAATTAAATAGGAAAATTATAAAAGCAAATTTAGGTGAACTAAGCAATTTAGCAGGTAAAATATGTATAAAACCCAATAATTAATCCAGAAATTAAGGGAAAATGCCATTAATTCTAATGAGAAAATGCATCCAAAAAATGCCCCCAAACTCAAACTTTTGCTTGTGCCTAAGCAAAATTAAGAAAAAATTGTTCAAAATAGATTAAGGAGCACTCAACAATTGGAATTTTCAGAATTGCAGTAACCAATTAAAATTTACCTTTAGCCACTTATCAAACCATAC
>JANZLC010000202.1:41378178-41392553 GCA_026413385.1 Erythroxylum gracilipes
AGATCCTTTGTGCCAGGAACCAGGGACGGAGCCATGTACTGGGGAGGGGGGGCCATGGCCCCCCTTTTCTTTTTTTTTTAAAAATTACTTATAAAATTACAATTTTTAAAATTACAAATATAAGTGGCCCCCCTTTAAAAAAAATCCTTACCTTTAAAAATTTCGGCCCCTCCTTAAAGTTGAGTCTGGCTCCGTCCCTGCCAGGAACCTAGTTCTTACCCTGTGCCTAAGGGTAGGAACTGGGTTTTTGGCACAGAGGATCTCATCCGGTGGTTGGTGTGGGATGCTTCCCCACTTCACAATTGCTCTCCCTACTGAAAAGTAACAGTGATAGGTAGTAAAATAGAGACCAATTCACCTTGTCGTTGTGTCATCACTTGGAAAGAAGTTGTCTTTCCACCCATTAATTAAAGGAAGAGACTAAGGGCAGGAGGGGAAACCATCACCTACAGTTGCAACCATTGGTGGCTTTTGGTTCCATTGGATGAAAGGAAGCAGTGACAGATGGTTGAAAATGGAGAAGCAGAAAATATGACATAAAATATTAAGGTTTTATACTTATAGACTGGAATTGAACTAAGGCAACATTAATGGGCTTCAATCAAATTAAAGGCTGATACTTGGTTAGTATTTTAACACAATTTTATATATGGATTAAGCCTTAAAATACATGGATGAGATTTTTGGATTCTAAGTTAATTAGTGTGATTATTCAATATACCTATGATACATTAAGAAGACTTAACACAACATGTTATTAAAGTTAATAATTTGATTCAAGAAATGTATTCCAATGCTTGTTTGTAGTATGTACAAGTTAATGTAAAGTATATGGCTTTACTTTTAACATGGCGACAACCTGAAGTTGAATTGTTGAGAATGATTTGGAATATGAAAACAACTAAAACAAAGACGTATGATTGGCTAATGACAACATTTATAAAAGGAAATTCGAATAAGGGATCTAATTAAAACTCTGTATCTTATAGATTTCTCAATAAAAATAATGAGAAATATTTCATATTGAGCTTCGCAAACTTTATCATGTGAACTCAACTAAATTCCACATAGGATATATTACTTATAGTTAATCTATGTATTGAACAAACAACTTATGTAATATGAAATATATTGTGAAGAACTAGATGTAGTTTGTTCATTTATGAATACGCATGATTGATATATTATAACATATGTGATATCTACTATATGTAACAAATTCATGTAGAGCATGACAGTTGGTACTCAATTGTAGTATGAATGATGATTGAACACATATGTGGTCTTTTGATTTCATAAGCATTTAAAATCCGAGTAGTCACCCTTTACATGATCTATATGACATTGATGTATGTAATATAAGTTTTCTTTTGTTTGTAGAAACTTATTGTTTCAATAATAGCTACTGCTTCAAAAAACATTGTTGCCAAATTCAATAAGGGTTAGAAACTGAACGACAACAACTATATAATATGAAGTATGAAAATCCAATATGTGCTTGAGGAGCAAAAGACTCTTGAGCCATTAAATATGACCAGGGATGTTCCTGAGGAGAGAAATATGACTCAACATAAAAGGGACTGTGATGTCTACAAGCTATGGAAGAAGAAGAACTCATTGGCTTACATTACGTTCTAAGCAGTATGGAAAATTACATCGTGCATGAGTTTAGAAAATATAAAACTACTAAGGATATGTGGTTTGCATTAGTTGCATAATTTAGGGGAAGCTCAGTAACTAAGATACGATCGCTCACTATCAAGTTTGATACATATAAGAAGCAATAAAATCATACAATGCAAAAGCATCTGAGGCAAATGTCAAATATAATAAGTGAGTTGAGGGATGTTGGTCACAAATTGTCCAATGAGAAATAAGTGAAAGCCATAATTTGCTCTTTGCCTTAGAGTTAGGAGAATATAAAGATGCATTTGACTCATAACAAGAGCATCAAGACCATTGAAGATGTTGTGAGGCATCTCATATTGGAAGAAGAGCATTTAGAAGCCTCAAAGATGTCTTCTGAGTTATATGCAGTTTGCGTTAGCACTTAGCTCACATAGAGTTGTGAACAAGAAGCACAAGCATCATGGTAGGTATAAGTGGACAAAGAATAAGAGAATTATAACTCTGCTAAAGACTCCAAGAAGGCCAAGTGGAATCAACATAGAAAGGTTAAGTGTCCTTTCAAGAAGATAAACATAAAACATGTCAAGTGCTATAATTGTGGCAATAAGGGTCACTTTCTCACAATTACAGTAAGCCTAAAAAAGGTACAACATTATAGTAGATACATTTTTTTAATGAATGTTTCTTATTCTATGTTTTTACCTGAATCACATCCATTATAGATTGCAGACTTAGGAGCAAGCAACCAAATAACAAATGATAGAGATGCCTTTATAAAGTTCTAGAAAATCTTACATGGAACGAAATGGTTTTATATCGGTGACAATTTCAAAGTGGTTGTACAAGGGTTTGGCACATTCAAATTAGACATGCGTGGTTGTCGACCCTTGATCCTATATAAAGTGTTTTATAATCCATAGATTTGACGAAATCTTCTTTCTGTGTTGATGTTAGTTAAACTTGGTTGTAATGCAAACTTCCATAATGATGGAATGGATTTGTACTTTACAACTGGTTTTTACGGTTATGGTTTTACGTTCGACATTTTATTGTACTAGATGTTATGACTACTAATAATAATATTAGCTATATGTTAGTTACATCTTCTAGTACTTCTAATTATGATGTAATCTTGTGGCTTGCTAGACTATATCATATTGGTCAAAATCGAATAAGTTGATTAGCTGAAGAGGGCCTTTTAGGTAATCTAAGTCAAATAGATGTACCTACGTGTGGACATTGTCTAACTGGTAAAATAGTTAGAAAACCTTTTGGAAAGGGAACACAGGATTCATACCTATTGCAATTAGTTCATTCTAACACATATAGTCTGATGAATAGAAGGGCAAGAAGTAAAGTTGTGTATTTTATCACTTCTACATATTATATACTCGATAGGGTGACATTTGCTTGATTTCTCACATATTAGAAGCATTAAGTTATTTCATTAAATATATGAATTTAATTGATAATCAATTAGAAAGGAAGACAAAAGCATTCCAAATTGGTCGAGGACAAGAGTACTTATCTGACAAGTTCAAAATACTATGTGATGAAAAAGGGATAGCAGACAGTTGCTATTCTAAGAACCCCACATGAAAACAGTACAACATAAAGATGTAATGTTTTGTTAATAGAAATGATTAGGTATATAATGATAGAAGCAAATTTGCCAATCACCTATTGAGGTGATGCATTGCTAAGTACCACTTATGTACTTAATCAATTGCCCACTAAATCAATTATAAGTTGGGATGAAAAAAAGGGACAGGGCTCGACCCAACGCAGCTTGAAGTCAATGAGATAGGTTTAGGGCTCGATTAGTTATGGTTAAATGACGTCATTTTGCCAATTTTTTTTAAAATAATAATTTTTGGTTGGATTGGGCTGGGCAACCTCAGGCCCAGTTGAGCCTGAGCTCAAGTACGGCATCTCGAGCCCTGTCTAGCCTCAGGCCGGGCCTGATCCACTGCTATCCCTAGTTACAAGTACTCTGTATGAGTTATGGACAAGTAGAAAACCTAACATGACAACTTTTAAACCTTGGGGACGTACTGCCTATGTTCGTTGTTTCTCTCATAAATATATAGGAAACTATGCCCACGAGAGAAGAAAAGTATCTTTATTAGATAATCTAAACATTTAAAAGGGTATGTGTTCATAGATGAACAAGGCAGTGAAGTGTAGCTGAATTTGAATAATGAGATGTAACATTCTTAGAGAATGATTGTACAATGTAAGGTGAAATAGGAAAAGACTATATGAGATACTTGATCAGCATAATTCTCTTATGAGGAATCAAGATGGGGAATTTCAACCTAGTGGGAGCAATTTGGATGTGGAAAAATTGACTCAAAATCAATTCACATTACAATGTATTAAAAGTTTACCCATAACATCTAACTCTAGTAAGAGTAATCAGAAAGTTCATGAATCTGTTTTTGATGAACCTCATTTTCGATGTAGTAATCAAGGATTCATTTATTGACGTTGTTTTGAAATAAAAGGGAAATTTCACATGATTGTCCACAAGAAGATGATGACCCAAGGAATGTATATGAAACTCTTAATGGTCCTACTACGTAAAAATGGATGAAAGCAACTAACAAAAAAAGAATTCTTTATGCTTAAATCAAGTGTGGTACTTAGAGGATCTCCATAATAAGTGTAAAGCTATTAGGAATAAATGGGTTCTCAAAATAAAACAAAATAATGGTGGTTGTATCGAAAGATACAAAGCATGCCTCGTAGCGAAAGGATATACACAATAAGATGGAATCAATTATGACAAAACGTTTTCACATGTTGTGAGGTTTGCTTCTATACATCTAATCTTGGCTATAATAGCCATTTTGGATCTTAAATTATATCATATGGGTGTAAAGACTGCTTTTTTAAATAGAGAATTAGAAGAAAAAATCTATATAGAACCACATGTAGATTTGATAAAGATAGGCCAAGAGTATAAAGTGTGTTGATTATTAAAATCAATTTATGTTCTGAAGTAGTATTCAAGGCAGAGGTATATGCATTTTCATAACGTAATCATGTCATATGATTTTCATATGCTTGATGAAGACTACTGTGTATGTATTAAGAGATCCAAAGATAAATTTACAATTTTATCTTTATATATTGATTAAAATTTGATTTCTCGTAATGACTATGAGTTTGTCAAGCGTGTCATCTGAATTTCAGATTGAAGACATGGGTAAGGCTACATACATCCATGGAGTTAAGATTTTAAGAGATCGTTTAAAAAGATTATTATTGCCTGCTCAAGCGACTTATATTGAAAAGATTTTAGAACAATTCTATATATAAGATTACAAAACCAATAAATAATCCTATTGCTAAAGCAGGGCCTCAGTAAGAAGCTTTTCCCATCTACAACATAAGAAATGGAACAAACAAACAAAAATTCTCTATTCCAGTGTCGTTAGAAGTCTTATGTATGCAATGATATGTATAAGATCAGATATTTGTTATGTTGTTATAATGGTGAGTAGATATCAGTTAAATATGGGACAAGCACATTGGAAATTCGTAAAGAGAATATTGAGGTATCTAAAAGGTATAGTGGACTCTGCATTATGCTATTAAGGTAATGACTTATGCATACAAGGATATACGAATGCCAACTGGGAGGAGATTTAGACGAGAGAAAATCTACCTCTATATTTGTTTTCTTACTTAATAATGGAGCAATATCAAAGAAGAGTAAGAAACAATCTTATATTGCATTGTCTACAATAGAAGTTGAATTTGTAGCATTTCCAACAGCAGCACAAGAAGTTGTATGGTTTCGACAATTCTTAGTTCATCTTGGAACACCAAAATTGAACAAGGGACTATCAGTTGTGATATTCAAGCAACAATTGCTTATATAAAAAGATCCTAAATGTCATTGTAAAACCAAGCATATAGATACCAAGTATAATTACGTAAAAGATATAGTCACACAAAGAGAAGTGAACATGAAGTATATATTTACACGATCTTTAGTGACAAACTCAACGACAAAACTAATTTCCAGAGATGTGTATATTGGGCATGTGAAGTCAACTAAGCTTACAAAGATATTGAAATATAAGAAGAAACATTTCTCTTTATATGTTCATTTGTTATAATGTCATATTTAAATGAGAATATTTGATGGAGATTACACATTGTATCATCTCTATTAATTTATGATCACTAGAAATAAGGCAGGTATAAAGTTTATTATCTAGGTAATAATTGAGAGCAAGAAACTTAAACCATAAATGTCACCATAAATTACAAGGAAGTTGGTATAAAGTTATTAAATTATCATTATATTTGTCTTAAGTTGTCATATGAGAGTTATGAAAAACTTGGTTTTGGAGTAGATGAGTGAACTCAAATTAAACATTCAGTATGTTTGAACAAACATTTGTGCAATATTTTGCCAATGAAAGACATTCACATAAAGATAATATAATTTAATATCGTAGCACACAGACTTGTACCATATATGCAAATATGACCATAAAAGAGATTAATGTAACTTACATAATCTTAACTTATATTGTGTGAGAATCTTGAGGTTAAGATGTCTCGCTAGATACCCTTAAGACTCTTGTCTAATTTTTGATAATTAAATTTAAGGTCTGCTACATTAAAAGATACCAACAGATCATATATGATGTAATCTTATAAAATAATTATGGTAAATTTAGATTGAAAGAATTAAAATTAAGGTTTGCTATGTTAGAATGTTACTATCATATCATATATGATTCAATCTTATGAGACGATTCTGGGAAAAAAATAAACTTGGTTTGAAAGAATTCAAAATAGGGTAAGGTAATTGTATTTACAAACTCACATAAAACATATTCAAAGGTGACCACCATATCTTAGAAAAATAATTTAATACAATCATAATATAATGAAATGAATGAGATCAAAAAGAGATTAATACGAGATATAACCTAGGATATGACATATAATATCTATTCAATGACATATTATTCAGAAGATTGATTTAGTAATTGAAATGTCATATACTCCAAATAGATATACGACAATAAACTATGACTTTATGTTGACTACACGGATTGTTAGAATAGTATGAGAATTGCAAAATTCTAATCAATTAAACTCATTCATGTGTAAGTGGAAGATGATAATAAGTAAAAAACACCCCTTGAATTGGTTTAGTGTTATCTGCTAATAACCGCTAAAGAAGTAGTTGAATGTTCAAATTTCAACATAAAAGATATCATTGAAATTTGAATATAAATTAGTTTTCGAAAATTCAACATAATATCCAAGTGAATAATATTATGTATGATTATGCATAAATTGTAATTTAATCCTTATATAATTTATATGATTATATATTAATTTATATAATTATCTTTTAATCTATGCGATTATCTTTTAACATGTAAGCAGAGAAAAATGAAGACATTATTCATGTGTTTTGGTCTGCGTACACATAAATGGATGTTTAATTTTCCTTTTTTTTTAATTGTGATTTCTTACGCTCCCCTAATGTTAATGAAATTTGAGGTTAACTGTACTTTCTTTTCGTTAATTTCTTTAAACTAGGAGTAAATGAATGTACAGTGACAACTAGGACCTGTAAAGCAATGTCTCGGAGGGTCTAGCCACCATAAGTACAGTAACAACTAGGACCCGTAAAGCAATGTCTCAAGGGGTCTAGCCACCATAAGTACGAGGTTTTTAATTCAGAATTTCATTTTTTTAAATATGGTTGAACCTATTGAACATATATTTACAAATTTACCCCGTTAATACACTCATCTGACTTCCGCCCCTTGTTTTAAGAACTTATGCAGAGCTTGTCCACCTTCACTCTATAGTTCTTGTCTAACAACGCCACGAAATTTCCAAGGCAAATACCTTCCAATAAATAAGAACTTATGCAAAGCTTGTCCACCTTCACTCTATAGTTCTTGTCTAACAACGGCACGAAATTTCACAGGCAAATACCTTCGGATAACTAAAAATAGGCAATAAATGTTTGATCTGGTCAATTATCCTTGGCCATTTGAGAAATGTATTTGTTGCTTCCTAGTAGAAAAACAAAAACTAGGACAAAAAGAAACGTCATATGGTGCGTAACAACTAGAGCTCAATCCGTTAGTTTTATCCGTCAACAAGACAAAATGCAATCTGATCCATCAAGCTGAAAGACTTTTCGAATCTAACTTTTGATTCGGGTCCCACTGCCAAAGTGCCAGACCATTATTTCGCAGAAACTGCCCTGCATAGGATGAGAAAACAAGAGGCTTGTATAAAAACAATCCCAGTATCAAAACCTGGGGAGTATATCTAACAAGTTGTTAGTAACTTTGAAGGAACAGCTACATATTACTCTCTATACTAATTGCTTTGCTTTAATTTGCATGGCTAGGAATGCATCTTTTCCAGTTTGTTCGTCTTCTTCTAGTCCTCGAAGGAAGTATGATGTCTTTCTTACCTTCAGAGGTAAGCAGGACTATTGTCCATTAATTATAGAACATATAATAGATAAATGGTCCATCCCTTGGCCTACTCTCCTATAGTAAGAGTTATTTTAGATTTATCTAAACCCTTCAATTAAATATATATATGATTGGATATTTAGGTCTTAAAATCTCCAATATCTTTAAACTAAGACAAGCTAACACTAATAATACAATTAAATTGGGGTAAATTTCATTTTTGAATATGAAATTTTATACAATTTTGTAATATTAATAAGAACTATAAATTATATTAAGTTCCATTTATGATAAAAAACACAATAACTTTAAGATCGTAAATAAATATTTGTCACAAATAATTAAGGTATAATATTCTGTACTTAATGTCGAAGATGTTATTATCATAGAGAGATAAATAAACTTTATCGTGCTCTTTGTTTAAATTTGATTTCTCTCTCTTAATTCTCTACAACTATAAAAAATTTGATGAAAATATTTCTGAAATCCTAATTAATAAATGGATGACTAATTTATATATCTATTTTTTTAGAGTACTAATTTATATATCTATAACTTGTAATATGGTATGTCCATCAAGTGACAAAAATAAACAATTAAGATTTATTCTATTATTATATAGGAAATATGGACCAATAAAACTCTTTAATTATATTAATATTATGATAAATATATATAGAACATAGCCATTAATAGCGCCACATTCTAATATTCTCTCACTTGGCCCTATACTTCAAACTTTATTTTAATAGAATAAACGTTAAGCATACATAAACAAATCTCTTAATATCTTTATAATTTACCTTAAAATAATAAACCATATAATGCAGGTTATAGTGGTCATACACTTCAACATGGCATATTTCCTTTCATATACCAAAAAAATAGTAGTTTATCAAGTCAGGTAACATAAGTAATATATAATTATCGTAAAAGGTACACATTAATGTCTCATAAAATTTTTTATTTCTTATTTAGTAACAATTACATGTAAATAATCATAATAAGTAAGAAAATTGCTAATCAAAAACTTTTATTGAGCTTAAGAGTGTTAAAACCCCATTAAAAACAACCATCAATATAACCACGGTCCATTTCATGAACATGCTTCTTAAATATCTTTAGTTGTAGCCTTTAGTTAAAGGATTTGCAATCATAAGATTAGTCTTAATATATTCAATACTCTTTGTTTTTGAACTTCCTACTTTATGACAAATACTTCAACTCTTTATGTTTAGTACCTATAGAGTACTTGTCATTCTTAAAAAAGAAAAGTGTTGCATAATTGTCACAATAAATTTTTAGTAGCTTAGTAATGATGTCGACAACCCCAAACTCTAAAATAAAGTTCTACAAACATAAGGCATGTATTGTATCCTCAAAATAAGCTACAAATTTCACTTCTATAGTGGATGAAACAATAACAAATTGTTTAGCACTTTTTTTTAATGAAATTACTCCTTTTTTTTAAAGTATAAATGGGTAGTCAAATGTTAATTTTCTACTGTCATCACATCCAACAAGATCTGAATCTGAATACTCAATCACTTCTAATGGATTAGGTCTTCTATATATGAGCATGTATTTCTTTGTTCCCTAAGATACCATAAAATTTTCTTTACATCTTTCCAATGGTCTACAACAGGATTACTTTCATATCTGCCAAGCATTCTAACCACAAAGTTGATATTGGATCTTGTGCATGTTTGCAAATACAACAAACTACCAACAATAAAAGCATATGGAATAGATTCTATTTGTTTACGTTCCATATCTTTCTTTGAACATTGCATGAGACTAAATTTATCCTCTTTTTGTAATTGGACAATCCTTGCTAAACATTTGTTTATATTAAATCTCTTAAGAATTCTTTCCATATAGTCTTTCTAAGACAATCTTAATAGTCCTTACGATTTATTTCAGAATATTGAAATTCCTATCACATAGATTTCGTCTCCTATATCTTTTATTTCAAAATTCTTAGAGAGGATCTTTAGCATACAATTTGTCTAAGTCATTAACTGCAAGTAAATATTATCAACATATAAAATTAGGAATGTAAACTTAGTCCCACTAATCTTTTTATAGATACATTGACCAATAATATTTTTTTGAAAACTAAAAGATGTTATAATATCATTAAACTTAATATACCATTATAAAGAAGCTTGTTTAAATCTATATATTTTCTTACGTTTACACATCATATGACCCTTTCCTTCTATAGAAAAAACTTTATGTTGATCCATACAAACTTTACGCTCAAGACCACAATTCAAAAAGTGGTTTTCACATTTATTTGACGTAGTTCTAAATCAAACTGAGCCACTAATGCCATAATTATTCTCAATGTGTCTTTTTTGAGACAGGTGAAAAGGTCTATTTATGATCAATGTCATATTTTTCAGTATGAACCTCTAGAAACATGTCTAGCTTTATATCATCTAATACTGCCATTTGAGTTACATTTGGTCTTAAAGGCCTTTGTGCATTTGACTTGCTTAAATCCTTCTCGCAAATCAATGAGATCCCATACATTATTTTGTGCCATTGAATTTAATTCACCTTTCATAGCATCAATTCATTTATCAAACTTGTCACTCTTTATGGCTTGAGAAAACAAAATAAGATCCTTATTAGTGTCGTAATCAAATTCTAACTCTTGCAAATAAATTACATAGTCATTAGGAATAACTTATCTCTTTATTATTACAGGTTTTTTTAAAGCTATTCAACGTGTCCATTTATGTCAATTGGTTGTAAGTTAGTTCCTTCACAAGGTGTTGTTTTATCCAAATATTATCCATAATCATTTTGTTCTTCCAATATTAGGATAATATTTGGTATATATATGGATACTAAGACATTTGTAGCTAATGGAACATCAACCTTTATTTCATTAATATCCACTGTACAGTTTTCAGCACTCCAACTAACCTCATCAATTTCAATGAACTTTTTTTTGAAAAATCGTTTCCAATGAACTTGACATCAACTATTTCAACAATTATTGAACTACAATTTGGACAATAAAACCTATATCCTTTAGATTTCTCTAGTAACCAATAAAATAACCACTAGTTTTTTGAGAATCAAATTTCCTTTCATATGGATTATAAACTCATGCCTTTACTAGACAACCCCAAACATGCAAGTGTCTCATACTAGGTTTGATTTCAGTTTATAACTCAAAAGGAGCTTTAAGGATTACCTTACTAGGAATGTTGTTCAGCAAATACACAACAATTTTGAGTGTATGCATTCACAAGGTTTTGGGAATGAGCAATTACGCATCATACTCATAACTATATTCATTAATGTCTTATTACGCCTTTCTGTCACACCATTTTGTTAAGGTGTGTCTGGCATAATATATTATGTACATATGCTATGTTTTAGAGAAACTTTTCAAATGAACCTGGACATTTTTCTGATTCACCACCTTTATCAAATCTTACAATTTTTACTTTTTTTTTATCTAATTAGGTTTCAACTTCCTTTATAAACACCTCAAAGACGTTTAGAACTTAATATTTTTCATTAAGCAAATATACATATCAATAACGTTAAAAAAATCTATAAATGTGATAAAATACTTTTTTCCACCGAAGTATAAAGTGTCACATGATCCATATATATTATTTTGTATAATTTCAAGGAATTGAGTACTTTTTATGGCTCCTTTTTTACTATATTTGGTTTGCTTTTCTCTTAATGCAATCCATATATATACTGAGATCAATAAAATCTAAATTAGAAAGAATTTTATTATTTACCAATCTTTTTAATCTTTCGTTGGATATATGACCCAAACGTTTATGCCATAAGTAAGCTAAATTATCATTTGTTATGATATGCTTAATTCGAATAGTATGATAAATATAAAATAAGGATTCGTAAAAATTAATATCATGTTTCAATTTATATAAATTATTCATAAGAGTTCCACAACCAATAATGGAATTATGTTTAAATAAATTGAAACAACCATCACCAAACTTAAAAGTAAACCCTCTTTCATTAAGTTTAGAAATAGAAATTAAGTTTCCAGAATTGAAGGTATATAGAGAGTTTATATTAGATCTATGTGATAACGAGTATCTAATATTAGATGATAATTCCTATGCCTTTAATTAAGACCTACTTATAGTTTCTCACAAGAAAAAATCTCAGTTGGGTTTTTGGCTAAGATTGTAAGGAGTCCTAGAATAACATTAGAAATATGAGTATTAACACCTATATTAAGCTACCAGTATTATAAGGAACTCCACTTACATTTAGTTTATAATGCATAACAAGGTTTTATGAACTTTTTTTTTATCAAACTAAGCCTTACGTTTCATATAATTTCCTACAGATATGATACTTATCTTTCTTTATTTCCTTCTTGTCAATATTAGTAGTAAGCTTTGTTACTTTAGCAGACACTTTCTTCTTAAATTTCTTAGCCTTTGGCTTGTTAATCTTGTTAGCTCCTTAGCCCACAAGGTTAACTGAATGAACTCATTGATTCTTTAACCTTGTTTCCTCTTAAATGAGCATACTGGACAATTCATTAACATTCTACTTGTCTTTTATGGTATTGTAGTTAATTTGAAAAGGTTTATAATTAGAGGTAACGAGTTCATAATGAATTGCTCTTAAAAGGAGTCATCAATATCATATTAAGGGTCTTCAATATTACTGCAATATTTCTCATCTCTAGGACATGTTGTTGTATGCTCCTCGACCCATTAAACTTCATAGTCGTGAGTTCAGTCATTATTGTACAAGTAAGATACTTGTCTGCATAACAAAAATGTTCTCCTACAAATTTAAGATATTTTTTAACACTTTCAATTTGTGGAATAATGGTCTTAATGTTGTTAGCAATAGTCATTTGCCTGAAATTATTATAGAATCTATTAGACCTTTCTCATGCTTTATAGTTTGTCTTCTCAACCTCACTGCTTGTATTTGTGATGGCAATATGTTGTTCTTCTAATAATGCTAAATCAACATCAAAAATATCTAAATAAAAATTAATTTGTTAGCACTATTTAGAGAAGTTTAAACCATTAAACATAGTAACAGAAGAAGCATACAAATGAAGATAAATAGATTCAAATACATAAATTCTCAATAAATTGTTAGGTTCAAATAATTAAACATTAAGAATTTATTGCAGTATCCTTTAGCAAACTCAACAATATATTATCATAAGCTTAATACCATATAAACTTTATCAGGTAATCAAATAAAACTCATCAAATGCAATCAATATCTTTAGATGTATAATACATTTGACAGGTGAATATTGATTTTCCTCTATTATGTTTATTAGTCATAGAGTATTAATTTATCTTGGGTAAATTATTCAACTAATAAATTTCATTTATCTATATAATTAATTCAATAATAAGAATTAATATTTATAAATAAATGACTATTTACACACGAAAAGATTAACTTGATTAGTTTTGGCCACTTTGGTGACTGACAAACTATCCTTTTATAATGTCATGTATAAATTTAACACATAATAATAATTTTAAATTTTAATATTAACATACATAAAGCTAACATAAGATCATTAATAAAATTGACAAAAGAATATAAAATGAGAATAAAATAAAAAAACATGCATTAAATTCTGGAAACAATGAAAATCGTAAAAAAATAACTTAAACAAGTATGTAGCCAAGAAGTTAATAAAATGAGTTTATGAATGATGATAAGTGGATGAATTATGAAATTGTGAAACCACATTTATTTTACACCAATCTTATGTTGGGCTTTAAAAGAAATACTTATCTAAGCAGATTTGAACATAAGCTAAAGCTAGAAGATTAGAGAGATGGTTGTTGTACAATTCAGGAACTATGCTTTGAATAACGTGTAGTTAAACCTGATAAAGAAAGTTCTTCCTTTAAGGGAACCTTGATATTCCTTGGAAACATAAAAAGAAACCATTCAATGTTGAGCCCCAAGGTAGCCACTTCATAAAAGAAGCATTCAAGAATACTAAATAACGAAAATCGACATCGATAAAATAATAAATGCTCGAATACTTGACAATTCCAACAACCCTAATGGCCTGTTTGGTAGGAGGGAATAGGAATTCTATTCCCTCCGTATTCCTTGGTAATGTTTAAGCCCATGTTTGATTTAAAGTAAACTAAGAATACTCATTCCGTATCAATATGTATTCTGTGATTTTAAGGAATAGCTAAACCCGACTGAAACCTATTATTAGTTAATCGACGAATCCGTAGTCTTGCTTCTGCGTCT
>JANZLC010000202.1:41400412-41418238 GCA_026413385.1 Erythroxylum gracilipes
TTTATAAATTTAATTAAATAATTATTTAAAAATATAATTAAATTTAAAAATATTTTTAAAATATAAAAATTTCAAATAAATTTTGATCTAACAATTAAAAATATATGTAATAAATATTAGTTTATAAATAATAATTTTTAAATTATTAATTTTAAAATATAAAATATTTTTATTAAAACTTTATTAATAAATATTATATACAATATTCAAATAAATTTAAATAAAATAATTTATTTTTAAGCTTTATTTTATTTATAATTATTATTAGTAATAAAAATATTTATTTTTATTTTAAAAAATTAAAAATTTAAAATAATTATAAAAATTGAAGTAAATAAAATAATTAATTAAAAAATTTAAAAAAAAGAGAGAAAAGGAGAGCCAGAAAAGAGGGAGGAGAGTTTAATTTTTTTAATTTTATAAAAAAATCTCATAATTTTTTAAAATTTTTATTAGAAGTTAATATTTAGCCGGTATTTTAAATATCAACCAGTATCCTTTAAAACGGTCGATACAAATTAGTATTTAAATTCGATATTAATGGACTGTTTATTTAGTACAGATTTTGGTCGTATAAAAAAAGATATCTTAAAATATGCTGTGAAGTCAACCCTAAAGGACAAGCCTAGGTATTAGAAAAGTAGAGAAACTTAATAATTAATTGCTAAGCGACCGGGCTCCTTTTCAACACATGTCATTAATTAATTGAGGGTTTAAATAAAAATAAATAGAGAAATTGGAAGATATTTAATAGATTAATTTTACAAATTAAAATAATTTTTGGTGAGTGAAAGAAACCATTTATTACTTACGTTTAAACAAAGTAAAAAACATGCGTAAAATTGTAATTTACAAGGAACCTTTTCCAAGTAAATATAAATATATATGATTATTTTATAAGCCAAAATTTTTAAGTTAGGTAAACAAAAGGCAAACAACCTGTTATATTGTGGAGAATTTAAGCGCATAAAATTAATTAAAATGTTTTCAAATAATAAACAAAAATCTTATAAACTTTTATTTTAAATTTCTATCTAAATCTCACCACGATAAAACGCAATTATGATTGACGACGATGGTTGAACTACCAGCGTACATGACAGTGTCCGTACAGTTGCCGACGAAACTTTTATATAGGAAATAATGGTCATTTTCATTTGGTCGATTTGCTCTGCTTGTTCTGTTTTCTTTCCTTTTCCGGCAAAAGGATCAATTCCGCCGGTAAATTTTATTTCCACCCTAACGTTTCAGTTATGTTACTCGGTTTTTGACCACTATTCTTAATGGAACAACGTACTTCCTTCTCGTAACAATCGTTGTTACTGTTTTCGAGATCCTCATGGCACAGAGTCTCGTCCCGTCACAGCCACAGCAATTTTTGGTGAAGCTGGTGTAAGTGCAGCTACCGGCGGGCTCCACATTGATACGTCGACGTGGCACTATGGAGCTCACAGAAGCAATAATTAAATATTAAAAATTGCAAAAACTGAATTTGTTAGGTTTTTTTCTGTTATTATGAGATCATATTTAAACTTTTACATATAAGTTTCTTTTTTTTTGTAATAACATTTTAAACGATGATGTATTTTCTTAGTTCATGACAACCTTTCTATAGTGAGTAAATACGAATATAAAGTTTGGAATTCTAACAGCGTTATTAGATGATTAGATAACAAAGAAAGGCGCTTAATAAATTATAATTTTTAATAAAATTGTTATGAAATACTCAATCTCCAATTAATTGATTTTTTTAATTAATTAAAATCAAATGAAAGAGTCACAAAAAAATTAGCTTTCCTCCACTTTCAATCTCCATTCTTCTCGGACATGATTTTGAATTTGACTACGAGTAAAGAGTTTCAGTGAATTTGGCTTAATATGAGAAGGAAAAAAAATGAAAATTCCATTTTACAAGAATTAGACAATTTTGTTTAAATTACAATTAGAGAATGTGATGTAAAATTATTCTGTATTATATAATAAAATTATTATAACTTAATTAAATGTTGTTAAATAGAAGATGTATTAAAAATAAATAAAATATATTATTTTATTATATATTTTAACAATCAAGAAACATAAAATTTCGAAAACACACTCCTTGAATAATGTTACCTAGAATGTCAAAGTTTAGTATTTGAAGTTTTTCACGAGCTTATAATATAAATGAGATTAGAGAGTTGTATAAAAAAAATATAAGTATTATTTTATTAATTTAATATATTAAGTTGAGTTAAATTATATAATAAAATCATTGTTTTATGAAATAATAATTTACATATACAATTATGTCCAAATCAAATTTCTTC
Source organism: Erythroxylum gracilipes (assembly GCA_026413385.1). Lineage (NCBI taxonomy): Eukaryota > Viridiplantae > Streptophyta > Magnoliopsida > Malpighiales > Erythroxylaceae > Erythroxylum > Erythroxylum gracilipes. The sequence continues at coordinate 41,402,722 of JANZLC010000202.1, forward strand.
CCAAAACATTTTATTTATTTAATAATTAATAATTTCACTAAAAATTGAATTGTTCTGAAAAGGGCAAAACTCCGATACGTGTCCGATGCGCACGCGCTTAATCGTCTCGATCAAATCAATAACCTGCCTCCCGCCTCGTCCTCTTAGTATTCATTCCACAATCTCACTCATCCATTTATACCAACTCCTGCTCCCCCTCCTAATCCATTGAAGCTTGAAGCTTTTGCACACACCACTTCACTCATCATGTCTTCGACTCGTAACAAACTCTGCCTCTTCCTCTTCCTCTTCCTCTTCCTCTTCATCGCCACCGTCCACTCCCGATCTCTCCCTGATTTGCTCTCCAAGGGGGTGGGATCATCGGATTTGCTCTCTGATGGCCTCCACTCTCCTTACCTGATTCTGGAGAAGGAGTCGTCCTGCGAGCAGACGTACGGGTTTTTGCCCTGCACCACGACTGTGCTGGGTAACCTGTTCTTGATTTTAGTATACGGATACCTCATGTTTTTGGCTGCTACCTACTTGTCCTCAGGTAGTGAGCTCTTGCTTGAGATTTTGGGGCCTGGTATCGTCGGCGGCCTGTTTCTTCCCATTCTCGGTGCTCTCCCTGACGCTATGCTTATTCTCGGTATTTCTGCATCCTTCTTTCTATTTCCTCTGCTCTCATCGAACACACCTCAGATCAGATCACATCATAATTGGACCTTAAAAACTTATTTTCAGATTAGCACTGCTTCTTACATTTTTTGCCTTGCAGTATCTGGAATTTCAGGAAGTGTAGCAACTGCTCAAAGTCAGGTCTCAGTTGGAATGGGCTTGCTGGCTGGTTCAACTGTCATGCTTCTAACTCTTATATGGGGATCATGCGTAATTGTTGGAAAATGCGATATTCGGGATACTGACGATGTAGCTGTTGATGGAAGGAATACAAAAGGATTTAGTTTAACAGGTACGATAATCTTCTCACGACCCACTTTTCAAAAACAAAAATTCTCACGATTCACTGTACACATCGATAAAGTGTTTGACAGAAAATGTTTAAGATCACCATAGATATTAGACTTTAGCTGCTGTTTATAAAATAATCTGCATTAGCTACAACTTTGAATAGTGAAGATTTGACACAAGTTTTTCTTGTGCGAGTTAGGGGTGTCTTATGTAATTTTCTATGAAAAGAGAAGGTGAGTGCATTGGGATGATGGGTTGAACAAAATACAATGAGATATCCAGAGCTAGCTCCAGGCTAAGCTGTTTGAAGAGAGCAAGGATAGTCATATAGAGTTTTACCTTTTGATTAGGGAATCTAACATGACAAATACTGGAAAATTACAATCTTAGGCTGAAAATTGTTTCATTGAATTGCATTCATAAATGTTAGATTCTGATGCACGAAATTTCTTTTCTTTTTCTATATGTCACTATATGAATATTTGGATTGAACTTGTAATGTTATAGGGCACGTGAATTTTGAACAAAGAGAATATTTTGCATGGATGCAGGAAGTGGTGTTAGTACAGACATTTGGACTTGCTATGCTGCTAGAATAATGGCAGTATCTGTTATACCTTTTCTTGTTGTTCAACTACCACAAGCTCTCCATTCAAGCTCAGGAAGGCACTTGGCAGTCCTGATTGGCCTAATTCTATCACTCTCAATGTTAATTTCTTATTGCCTTTATCAGGTAGCTTGCTTTTCTGATGAAAATGGTGCATCTTGTTTGAATTGTGTTCTGGCTTGATCATCCCTTTTTGAGTTGGCCTAGGGGTGCATGGTTTTTTGAGTTCTAGTCAAGCACATATAACAGTATGCATGTGCCCCTTGAGTATTCATCATTGAACCTGTAAATAAAAATAATGATTAAAGAGAAAATTTGAGACATTGCTAGTATTTTGAGCTAGTTACTATTTTGTACTTCACGCCATCTTCTTCAAGGAAAGAAAGGCAGGGTTTGAATCCATAACTTCCTTCACTGCTGGACAGATATGAGATATTCTTTTTCTTCTTAATTATGTGACAATATTTGGGTTATATTAATAATGTCGTGGTTGTCTTCAAATTGATATTGGGCAGGTCTTCCAGCCATGGATCCAGAGGAGACGACTTGCTTATGCAAAGCTCAAACATGTGATATCTGGAATTTTACAACACCTAAAACAAAGAGCTTTAGGAAGGCTTCTTACTGATGATGGCCAACCTAATGAAGAAGTAATAAGAAAGTAAGTGTGCTCATAGCCAAAGTGATAGTTGTCTTTCTAGCACTCGCCACTTCAAAAGATAATTGCTGCTTCTTTTGGCAGGTTATTTGAGGCAATTGATGAGAATAATGATAAGAAACTCTCTTCAGCTGAGTTAAGAGCAGTTATAATTGGTATCCGGTTTGAAGAGATAGACCTTGATAAAGATAACGCCGTGGCTGAAGTGATGAGAGATTTTGATACCTCTAATGATGAAAGCATTGATGAGGATGAGTTTGTTGCTGGGGTCATCAAATGGCTTAATGAAGCGAGGAGAGCAGGGGCTTCAGCCTCAGATCCTGGCTCGCATACATTCAAGTATATAAATGACTTCAACTTGGTAAGTGTTACTGTTATAAACAATAAGCTAATCTATTGTCTTGTACTTCTATGCTAGTCACAGTGTGCATAATTTTTTGCAGCAAACAAGGAGAGAGCATGCTTTGTTGGGTCCCGAACAACAAGAAGAAGAACAAAGTGATGAAACCGTTGAGGTTGTTGATAACCCCAGAAAGATTTTAATCAAAGCAATGCTGATGTTGTTGGTGGGAACAGTTATTGCAGCTGTATTTGCCGATCCCCTAGTTGATGCTGTTAACAACTTTTCTGATGCAACAAGTATTCCAACTTTCTTTATCTCCTTCATTGCGCTGCCTTTGGCTACCAACTCTAGTGAAGCTGTTTCAGCAATTATCTTTTCTAGTCGTAAAAAGATCAGAACTTCCTCATTAACATTTTCTGAGGTATGTTTCTCACTAAAATTTCAATAGATCTCTCTTTTACTGCTTAATTGGTGATTGTTAGTGATTCCAGCGAGTGTTAGGTGTATTGTTGGGGTTACTATTTTTAATCATAATTTTTGAGATCGAAAGGAAAAAGAGTGTCAAAACTTATTTCTTTCTGATTTATGTTAAGACTTCAATATTTGGTTTGGTTGGTGTTTTAATCACCATCTTCTAGAAAATTTATACTGGTCTAGACCTGAAAAATGAGTTATGTATGCCTGGGAACGTAATTGTTGAAGTTTGCTTTTGAAAAAGGTGTTTTTCCTTCAAACAGAAGTGAGAGTAATAGTGTACTCTATAAGAGCATGAGATTCCCAACTCCCTGGAATTGAAAAGATTCAGGTGCAGGTAGCCCTGCCCTTGTCGTGGAAGTTCCATCTCAAGTCATTACGTAGAAGCCTTGATTTAGACCAAGGATTATCCCACTTCTCATATGTGGTGGCTGGCGAAATGGAAGTGTCAATTAAGAGGGGATACTGGTTTCATGCATATGATTGAGTAGGAACCTTAAGCTGTTTTTTTCTGTCTAGTTTTCGTAATATATCAAGAATACTGCTTGGTTATTTTTATATCAAGAAGTTTCTAGGAATTTGCTACGTCAAGACAATTGGCTCCATCTTGTCAAACCATTTCACTGAAGTTCATTGATGTCTTCTTTTATATAAAGCAATGTGACTATATTAATCAGCACTTACTGGGTTGTTTATATCGGCTACACGTATTATGACTTGTATGCGGATGCTAACTGTTAACGACGATGTCTCTTTTTACAGCTTTATGGAGCGGTGACAATGAATAACCTCCTTTGCCTATCAGTTTTCTTGGCCCTCGTTTACATAAGGGGACTGACTTGGGACTTCTCATCTGAAGTGTTGGTTATTTTTATTGTTTGTATTGTGATGGGCGCATTTGCGAGCTTCCGCACTACATTTCCCCTCTGGGCATCTGGTTTAGCCTACATCCTCTACCCATTTTCTCTGGCATTGGTATACGTTCTTGATTATGTTTTTGGTTGGTCATAGAGTGGTCGATGTTGAGAATTTGAATGCAGGCTCTTTGGACGTTGAACTTAAATCGGATGGTTCCCTTTTGGTAATTTTATGCATGAGGTTACAGAATTCTATACATGCTTTTGTTCTTAAGCATGATTTTGTATCTATTTCTGATCCAGAAATACTGCTTGTAATGATTTGACGGCATTTGTGCAATAAATATGAGTTGGCATGTATCTGACATCTGACTTGGTTATAATTTTACATTGGAGTTTATGGACCCTTTCAAGTTTCAACTCTACATCAATAAGATTACAGGTGATAATAATATGATAAATTAATTTCTAATTTTAAAGTAATACTCATTTCACACTAGCTAAATACTTTATTGATTATAATATACAAGTTTTACTAAAATTAACAAATATTACATGATATATTGTAATTGAAGAATTACAGAATTCACTCATTCCATTTTCATTGTTATTGACTGAAATTTTGGCGCTTGCATCTTTTAAGAATGGTCTAGTTGGTAGAATAGAAAAGTATGAAGCTAAAAAATTCTATGTTCAATTTTTTTTCCTTACGTTTTTTCTATCGAATCTGTCGTACAAGGTTTTTTTAAAGCAGAGTACTAATTAACATAATTTGCAAATAATTACATCAATACGAAGATTTATTGACTACGCATAAAAAACTAAAATTCTCGTGGCTTGCGATTTCTACATCTTTCTCCTATTTAATAGAGCTCCTGCGGTGGTCCTATCCTCAACCAATTATTTGCGGCATAATAGAAAGGTCGGACAACAAGGAGCCCACCAAAACAAAAGGACATGGCCAGAAGCTCACATGCAAGGGTTTTGTTACCAACGATGTGCAACACTCACTCGTTCAATTATCAAAGACATGAAAAGGCAGAGAAAGCAAGCCCCCAAACTCAAGGTCACAACAAACTAAATTTTCCTTCTTCAAAAGCATAGCATCCAAGTAAGGTAAGTCTTACCTTTCCCCACATGGCTGATGGCCAAGAGTTGGAAGGTCTCTTTCACCCTATAGCTTACATTTGCAGTTTTGGACATATCTCAACTTCAAATCTTGTATGATATCAACAAGTGTTAAAAAAGAAATACAGGAACCATCCCTTAGTATGGTCTCAGAAAAAGAAACAGCTGGCTTGCCAAACATTTTACAAGAATGTGCAATATAATGAGACTATAACTTCAAATTGAGATCAACACCTTCGCCCAATTCACCACCATTACAGTTGCCACGAGTGTTTGTAGGTTGGCCAATTTGCATTACTTTTGGTGGGAAAAAGCTATAGTAAGGCTGCTGTTGATTTGATACACTTGGTCCTGGTTGGAGGATCGTATCTTCCATGGTAGCCTTTTAAGAAATTCACAAAAACAATCAATTAGACACACACACAAAAAAAACCTAAAAAAAGAATAAGCTCTTGAATTGGGTAAATAAGTTGCCGAATCTAACTTGATGAGGTAGCAAGCCAAAGTTAAATGTGTCGTAGTTATGGTAGGCTAGGCAAGATGAAGGGCGCTTGAACTTGGAATCTAGACATGCCAAATTCGATAATGGAGGGGCTAGTGTGAGAAAATCTTCACTGGAAGCCCTGTTTCCTTTAATGACTTTGTTTGAATTAGGCTCCAATTTTGAATTGGAACTTGAAGGTCCTTCTCTAAAAAGAGGAAAGAAGAAAGACAAAAGAATCAGATGTCTCCCTATATATTAGAGCATCAGAACCTTTGCAAAACCAAAGCAACTGGACCAAGTGAAACCTGAAATTTGGGTTGTCTGTTTTAGCATTGAAAGTGCCTCTGTTACCAACAGATGCTATTTGATCTTCCGATCTACTAATGTTGTGTATGGTTAGAGGAAATTTACAACTGAAAGGGCATGGTGGGTCATCCAGAGAGAACGGATAAGGCCTCTTCACGCCAATCATCTATACCACATTTTGAACAAATATGCCGATTAGTAATCAAGCAACTTATAGGCTGCACCATTTTCAATTGCATACAACAAGAAATGAAAATAAGGCAGTGCCTTCCATACCACCATTGATAAGCTACATAATTATTGTATTGAAAACTACATTCAGAACTCGAGGGAAAGGACATATCATGTTAAAAATTACAAATTGAGAAGGTTAAAAGTGAAGGTGTTACCTTCTCTTCCTCTGGCCAAATAAATGCATAGTTGCCATAATAACTTTGGTTTGAAGGGGGCTCCATTTGGAAATTCAGTAATGACGAAGATGAACTTGCTGATGAGACATTCATCTGTATCATTTATGATAATAGTCTATGAAATAAGTGTTGAAGAAGAAACAGAAACAACCTTTGACAAAGCAGTTGAATACGAAAAATCAGAAGAATTTACCATTGATGAAGAAGAAGAAACAGAGGATGAGGGCAGTTGATGCTTCTGTGATCTCGTAATTAAACTAGGAAGAGAAGAAATAGGATTGGATTCGCAAGGAAAATTCAAACTTGATCTAAAAGCCAATCCAGGATCAACCCCAAAACTCTCCTTTTCAAGATTGTATTGGTGTGAGTTCCACATTTTAGGCACATTTCCATGCACTTGAATAGGAACGGATTGCCACCACATAGAGTTAGCTAATGGAACAGTATTTGAGCTATCAACATCAACGTTTCGGGGCTGAAGGATTGAATTTGGAGATGATCGGTCAGGAGGATATGGTATTGAAGAGGAGTAAGACTGATAATTTGGAAGTGGCACAGACAGATTAGAAGGTCTAGTGGGTGACATCGGAGGTGGAGACGGTAAAACTACAGAGCCATCCTTCTTTTGCTGCTCCTCTAGTCTGATCTTTTCAAGCTGTGCCACACCTAGGCCTCTTTGGGGCACTTTTTTTTGCTTTTGCTTCTTGGAGTATCTACCGGCACTTCCAATATTAAAACCAGCACCACCAATATTACTGCTACTATACTTTTGGGTTTCTTCTTCTTGAGCCATTTCTGTTATCGTTCATGTAATACGTGAACAAAGGAGTTCCCAAAAGATTCAGAACCTAACCATTTGCAAAGACGTAGAGAAAAGACCAAAAATATAGAGTCACAGTCGTTTATCTTCGTGTTTAGAACATCAAGATTTGAAGATATTGTTCAAAGTTGAACTTGGATACGAAGATTTAGTGGGGGACACACTGAAATCTTGAGTTTTTATTTTGCCACTTCCAGGTTGGCCATTCTTGCTGACAATATTTCAAGCAAATACAAAGCAATCGCAAATACAAAGATTTAGAGAGATAAAAGAGAGAAACTGTGTCTTACTTTCAGGATATGGTAATTTGAAATCAAAAAAAAAAAAATTCCGAAGATTACAACAGCAAAATCTAGAGGAATTCCCAAGAACCCAGAAGTCTAAAGGAAAAATGAATAAAGATTGTACTCAAAATCTCGCAGGTTATGGACTAAAGATCGTATCTTTATGGAAAGAGGAGAACAAACCCATAAGCCTAGCCAAAATTTTAGCAAGAGAGAGAGAGAAACATACAGGATGTGGCTGGAGTGAGAGAAACTGAGAAGGTTTCGGATTTTTCTCAAACCAAATGTTGCTTGTTTGTCTGAGAGACAGATCGCAGGAAAAAGTGTTTTAACTCTATTTTAAAAAACATTTTCGTGGCTCTTTGGGTCTTACTTTCTTCTTGCTGTAACAACCTGGTTAAAAGAAAAACACAGCAAAAGCCTTGATAACTAAAGCACTATATATATAATGTATACTTTTGTTCCTCACCCACTTCTCGCCCATATCCTCGCTCCACTCTCCTCTTTTCATTGCTAGACCTACTCTCCCTAAATACCCAGCTCCCATTTTCTCTCTCTAGATCGTGGGCTTCAAGTTTCCAAATGGAGCTAAAAGCCAGAGCCTGTCCTAACAAGCCAAATCTTATGCGTCAGTCAAGTCATTCAGTAATCAAATGCATGTTAAATAAATTCTGGGTACTATGTTATATAATAATTGTTAAATACTAAAAACTCTTATGAGGAGAGCGACCCATGATCTTCTTCTCCGGCATAATTTAGATTCCTTTTTGTACGAAATGGTAAAAAGCCGCGACTCCTTGAACAACTACGAAAGAATAGCCAAATTGGACCCTTGAGTCTTATAAAAATAAGTTATCAAACAATTATTTATAATTGAGTTTGTCGAGTGAATGATTACCTTATTACATACCAAGCGGCTCACCCGATTCACAATTACAATGATAAACATTAGGCGTTGAGTGTAACTGTTACAAAATAACTAGATAAGAATTAGAATATCGTGTATTTAATTTTCAAATGGAGACGACATCCCTTATCTCCATCCTCACTAATTGGCAGAAAGAAAAAACCTGTGTTATTTGGTGAGATCTTCATTAACCTCTGCTCGAGTCGGGTAGGTTTTTTGTGAGAGACAAAGCTTTAGTCTCAAGTTTTAAACGGTTACATATATAAAGAGGGTTCAAACTCATAACTTCACTTGAGCTAAGAGAACCCCTTATCAACTTATCACCTTTGAGTTAAATGGCATGCGTTCTTGGTTAAAAAGTTTAATCAAGTTGAATAGTTACCTCGTTTCAAAGATTGATCCGTAGATTTAAATCTTGTATTTTATACTTGGTCTAGATTTTACAAATTTTCTAATCCTAAACTAGAGTTGGTGATTTTTTGCTGCTTTCATATTTTAAAGGAATTAAATTTCAAACAGTTTAAACTAAAGGGTTTGTTAAGATTTTCTACTTAGAGGGTGGAATTAGAATGAAATTAAGAATTACAAGTAAAGTTGAAGTTGGGATAGAATCGAATTGATATGTAATTAGGAGCTTAAATTGCTGTGTTCAAATAACATCGCGAGTTAATTACATCTTTAGGCTTAAATGAACAGAACACTGAAAATTATTAAGAGTTTATTATCACGCTCTTTAATTGACCTAGGAAGAAATTGATTACGGGAGCAAAAGGAGAAAGTATTCAAAGTTTAGGACTTTTGTTGTGATTTTTTTATTTTTATTTCATAATTTAGTTTTTATTTTCTTTTAATAAAAAATGTTTCATTGTGAATTATGAATTAGTTAATTAATTTTATTTTAATATTTATATAATATATTAATAAAAATTAATAATAAATTAGTTATAAGTTAAAATTTTGTTTATAAACTAATATTATATATCATAATATATTTTAATTTTAAAATAAATTGTTATCATCTAAGTTTAAATATTTGAATTTTAAAATTTCTTATTTAATAAATAATTATTTGTAGAAATTTTAATTTTGATTAACGTTAAATAAATAGATATCGTTTAATTAATTGATAACTAAATAATATTGTAAAAAATAAAAAGGGAATATTATAACTACTTTTTACTTTCATGAGTTATAAACATAGAACGAAATAGAAACAAAAAATAAAACTAGAAATTCAAGTAGACAAGACTTACTATTAAATTTAAAAACAAATTAAAAATTAAAAAAAAACATGACTTGGCTACAATAGAATCTAAAATGAATGACTCGAACCTCGGTTATTTTTTGGTAAAAAATCAAGTTATGCCTCAAATTAAAGGTAAAAGGTCCAAATTAAGCCTTATGGTTTTAATTAAAATTCAATTGACTAATAGTCTACTTTAAACCTTAATATTTACGCCTTAATACATCTTAAATCCTAACATTTTGAAGCGTTCAATTTAAACGATAATCTTTTCAAAATGTTCAAAATAGACTTTAAGTGAATGAAAATTTTGATGGGATTATTTGTCAGCTAAATACAATGTCAATGTTAACATGACATTATTAATTAAAGTTATAATTTAATTAAATATAAATTAAATGTGCTTAAATTATCTAATCTTAAATATGTTTTAAGGTTACAATTGTAATTCTAATTAAAGTTAATTAAAATTAGAATTTTATTTAAATTAAATTACTAAAATATTCATAACCTATTATAAATAGGCTTAGACTCTAAAGGAACTAACTCTTTTTGCTTAACCTTTTTTGCAATAGTTGTATAACTCTCTTAACTTGTTATGTGGATACTCTTAGAGATTAGCCACTTATGTGCTATAGTGGTCGAGATAAGTCAATTTCAAAAATAGTTCTCGAGAGAAACAACAAAGTAAAGATCAAGCTTCAGAATGAGGTAATAATTATGATTCATGCTTTATTATATTTTATATGTTAATCATGGTATAGAATTTTAAGTGATCATGGCTTTAAGAAATCAAATACAAAATATGTTTCAATATTATTTCGCTATATACAGGATTGGATCCTGTCCCAATTTTCTAATAGTGATGTAGAAATTAAGAGCAAAGAAAGAATGACGAAAAGGCTTTTTATTTATGTGTGTATGTTTCAATGTATAAAGAGTATTTATATATACTTAGTCTAACTAAATATCCCTAATTTTATGCTATACAATCATATCAAAGATAATAAATTAATAAGCTAGAATTAATAATGAAAGACGAGTAAATCTTATAATGATAAGATTATTATTAACAACCCCACCCCCTAAAACTCAAGGTGTAATAGAAGATAAGAGCTTAAGTTTGGAATCCAAATCTCCAAAATGCCAAATCGAATGACACTTTGTGGGGATGTCAAGAATTTGAGACTGTGAGGAATTAGGAACAAGTGGTAAGGTCCAATAGAGAACATGATGTCAAATTGGATGACAATCGAACTTGATGTGTTTGGTCCGTTTATGGAAAATGTCATTATGGGCAATTTGGATAGCACTACAGAAGAGAAAGATGCACAGATATCTTGAAGCAACCATTGTGACCAAAGGAGTTTAGAGGTAGTATCAACAAGACCTCTTATATTATGCTTTTGTATCAGATCGAGAGATAATTGTTTGTTTCTTACTATGTTAAAAAAAAAGATTTGCTCAGAAAGAAATAGTAAACAGTGGTGGATCGATGGTCCATTGGGTCCCTAGCCCAATCAACATTATAATAGACTCATAGCTCCAATAGAGAAGAGTAGCAAAAAAGAAAACCATGAAACATTGTACCTCGAGCATACCTCAATATACAAAAAATAACAAAGAAGTGAGTGGTATGAGTTGCAGACAAGAATTGACTCATAATGTGAACATCATGAGCAATATGTAGAGGAGAGACAGTAAGACAAATAAGACTACCAACTAATTACTGATAAAGCTTATCATCACTAAGTAGACTCCCATCAGTAGCTAAAAGGTGATCATTAGAGTCGAATGGAGTATTAGCTGTCTGAGTATCAATTATCTTAGCTAGAGAGATGAGATCAATAGCATCCTTTGTAACGCGTACCGCGGAAGGATTGACGTCGATTTGATGATGCTTTCTATGGGTGTTTTTGTTTGGTGTGTTTTCGACCTTGAGGAATTAAAAAGGAAGGAAATTTTGAATTCAACAATCATGAAAATAAGGATACGTAAGGTTTGATTTCTACGACACCTCTTGAAAACTTGTTCCAAGCAATCCCGGTGATCAAAAGAAAACTAAGAGAAACGAATAATCGACACGCCACAATTGGAAAAGCAATTTATAAGTGAAAGATGGTTTGAAAAGTAACAAGAACAAGAGAATAATGTTTCTCCCTATTGAAGCTGACGGCACTCAAGCAATTCTGATATAAAAGTTACGAAAATTTGACCTAAAGACACATATTTATGCCTAGGTTACATAATAAAAGGTTAGGCTAAAATACATGGAAGCTCAAAATAAAACAAAGTCTGAAAACTAAATAAATAAGTCTGATGTGTTGTGCCACAACTAGATCCATATGCTCTTGGGCTTAAGTGATGAAGCATTAAAATAGCCCAAGTCTTCGTGTCTTCAGGTTCTAAGTGTATCCGGTCCAAGGATTTGAGTTAAATGGATTAGTTTGGGCTCAATTCCATTAAACTCTCCTCCAAAAGGCTTAGAACTTGCCATTCTCTCCACAAATTGGCCCACATACACATAGAAAGCCTCCTTGAGTCTCTCAGTCCTAGCTTTGGACATAGGTCCAACTGGAATGACAAGCTCGTCCCCCATCACGCATGTCATCTCCATGGTGATCCTTGCTCCTGCTCACATCAGTCCCTCCCTCCTCAAGAAGATTCGTCCTTGAATCTGAATCCATATCAAAAGGAGAAAGATTAGTAATATTAAAAACTACAGAAACAAAATATTCACCTGGCAAGTCAAGCGTTGTCATTTATCTTCTCTAACACTTGGAACGGACCATCACCCCTATGATCCAAAAGCAAAAACACTAGGCAAAGCATTAAGAAAGTTAGTGTCAGAAACTAAACACTCTCTGTATCTCACCACTACTAGTGCTATTTTCTTTGCAGTTGCTCTTTTCATGTCTTTTCCTCTAGCATACAAACTCACTCTTTTCTCTTTCTTTTCACTCTTCTTTTCTCTCCCTGAACTTTTCTCTCCTGCATTTTCCTCACCTGTGCAGTCACTCCCCATTGGGCCAATCTCTCCTTTCTTTTAGGCCTCTTTTCCCTCATTATTTTTCTTTATTTCACTACCCAAACTCTCCTCTCTTTGCAAAGCTTTAACCTGGTCCAGGTAGATCTCATGAGGCGATAAAGGTAACAAAGTGAAGTTCTTGCCCTTGAATTTAAATGAGTACTTGTTTGTGTACCCATCATGTGATACTCGCCTATCAAACTACCAAGGCCTCCCTAATAGCAAATGTCCTGCCTCCATGGGTATCACATCACATAACACCTCATCCTTATACCTCCCTACAAAAAATGGCACCAACACCTGTCTAGTCACCTTCACATCCGCACTATCATTAAACCACTGTAAATTATATAGCTCCGGATGTTTCCTACATGTCAAGCCCAATTTTTCCACTATAGTTCGACTAGCCCCATTGGTACAACTACCTCCATCTATGATCAAGGTACACACCTTTCTACCTACCGAACACCTTGAATGGAATAGGTTCTCCCTCTGATCCAGAATCTCATCTCTAACTCTAGACTTAACACTCTCCTAACTACAAGTGCTTGTCATGTGACAGCTCTTTCCACACATTCATCATCATCATCACAAACACTATCACATAGCAAATCACCAACATCACTATCCTTAGAATCAATAACCCCCTTATCCTTCATATACATCACTTTTCTATTAGGGCATTGAGAAGCAATATGGTAGTATCCAAACAATTAAAACATTTTATAGATGAATGTTTACTAGAAGTAGCTTGGGTGTTAGAAGTACCTTTTTGATCAGATCCCCCAATTGGTTTCTTAGGTGCTTCCTTGAAGTCCACCCCTTATCCTTGGACTTCTCCTCCTTCTTGGGCCATTTTGAGTTCCATGAGTAACTAGAACTTGCTCCACTCCTTGTTGTCACTCTAGCTTTGAGTTGTCTCTCTACCTTCATAGCCATGTTTACCATATCTTCAATCTCCAAGTAATGTTGTAACTCCACCACATTTGCTATCTCTCTATTCAATCCACTCAAGAACCTTGCCATGGTAGCCTCGGGGTCCTCCACTATATTAGCACGGATCATAGCAATTTCCATCTCCTTGTGGTAGTCCTCTACAGACTTAAACCCTTGTGTAAGTCTTTGGAGCTTTTAATGCATCTCCCTATAATGGTAAGAAGGTATAAATATTTTCCTTATGCATGCCTTCATTGCTACCCAAGTATTGATGGGCCTCTCTCCATTCCTCCTCCTAAAGGTCACAAGCTGATCCCACCTTATTAGTGCATAATCTGTAAATTTAATAGCAGCAAGTTTTATCTTCTTCTCCTCTGAGAAGTTACGGCGCTCGAAGATCAAATCAACCTTCCTTTCTCACTACAAGTATGCCTCAGCATCATTCCTCCCCTTAAATGATGCAATCTGCATCTTAATGGATTTGAGGTCTCCATCTCACCTATTGAAGGGTTCTCCTCTCCGAGCTCTCATGGGCATGCGCTCATCATAGTCCTCCTCCTCCTTATCAAACTCCTCCTCCTCAGGCTCATACCATGATGGTTATCGACGAGGTGGTGGTGCTTGTTGGCGAAAGGCAGCACGCCTAACATAAGGTTCATCACGTCCCCCACGTTTAAGTTCCTCTATCTATTGAGCATGACTATCCAATGTCTCCTTTATGCATTCAAAAGAGAGATTGAACCCCTCAAATGACTGTTGTATGGCTCTCGATGTAAGGGCATTCATCTCCCCCACTCTCCCTTCATCCTAATTCCCACTTTCCTATGAAGTTTTAGTGAATGTTCTTTCTTGCAAAATGAAGGTTAGCAAAAAACAACCTAACAATCACTCCCTCACGTGTTTCACTCAAGAATTTGTCACTCCTCTCGTGTTTAAGTTGCGGCAATGAATCCATCAAATAAACCCACACATTCTTGCCTTTTACCACTCAATGTTCTCTGAAATCCAAGTTACAATTAGATCACAGCTTCAACAAATCAATGTTCCCAAATGTAGCTCAAATAACAAGTAACAAGCAATCCAAACCAATAACCAATAACAATCTAGCAAATCTGAAAAATTTTGAAACTAGTTGTCATGGTTGATTCAAATGAACCACAATCAAGTAAAAAGTATGGGAAAACAAAAAATTATTTTTTGTAGTGATTTTGTACTCTTTTTAGGACTTTTTTAGATTTTTTCCAGATTTTTCTGACTTTTTTTCAGATTTTTTCCAACTCTTTTTTTCATACTCTTTTTTTTGGATTCTTTCGATTTTTCTGATTTTTTTGAACTTTTTTTTATTTTTTTATGTAAGCCAAAATTTTCAACAAAAGCAATAAGAAGAATAATTGAAAACCCTAACTAAAATAAAAACAAGAAGAAAGATTGAAATCCTAGGCCAAAAGTTAATTCACACCTGAATTGATGATCCGACGATAATTGGATGGTGATGGGTGGCGATTTTGTGAATTTTGATGAAGTTGAATAAGAATTCTCCTCCAAACCTAACTCTGATACCAAAATAACTCACACCATGGAAGGATTGATATCGATTTGATGATGTTTTCGATAGGTGTTTTGTTTTGGTGTGTTTTCGACCTTGAGGAATTAAAAAGGATGAAAATTTCGAATTCAACAATCAAGAAAATAATGATACGCAAGGTTTGATTTCTACGAAACCTTTTGTAAACTTATTCCAAACAATCTTGATGATCAAAATAAAACCAAGAGAACGAACAATCGAGACGCCACAATTAGGGAAGCAATTGATAAGTGAAAGATAGTTCGGAAGGTAACAAGAACAAGAGAATAATGTTTCTCCCTATTGAAGCTGACGGCACTCCAGCAATTCTGATCTAAAAGTTGCGAAATTTTGACCTAAAGACACATATTTGTACCTAGGTTAAATAATAAAAGGTTGAGCTAAAAATACATGAAAGCCCAAAATAAAACAAAGTCCAAAAACTAAATAAATAAGTCTGATGTGTGGCACCACTACTGGATCCATATGCTCTTAGGCTTAAGTGAATTAAATAGCCCAC
>JANZLC010000202.1:41433356-41449921 GCA_026413385.1 Erythroxylum gracilipes
AATTATATATTTTTTCAGTATAATTACCTACGGAAAAGTTTCCGTCCCTAACTAGCGACGGAAACAAGTTTTCCGTCGCTAATTTCAGTATAAATTAGCGACGGAAAAGTTTCCGTCCCTAAATTTGGCGGGTTGCGTTCCCTCTTTTTTTACCGATGGAAATTATAACCGTCGCTAAATAAATTTTTTTACGTCGATTTTAGCTACGGAAATAGGAGTTCCGTCGCTAATTGGCTACAATTTATTTTCCGTCGCTAATTTTCCGTCGCCAATTTTTCTTTTTCTTGTAGTGTTTCATAGAGGGGTTAACTTGGTGTAGGACATAGTATGGACCCAATTTCTTTTTTAATTTTTAGTATTTGCCACGTAAGACACACATGTGGGATAGGATCAACAAAATTTTAATAAATAATGCCACCGTAATTTTTTAACAGAAAGCTAATGGAAGTATTAAGTTAGCACCTGTTTAATCTCCTTTGAGAAATGTTAAGTATTGAAACGTTATGATTTAAATTAAAAATTTAAGATTTAATTTGATCTGTTTACTCTAAAATCTTATAGAGGTATATTTTTATTGGTAAAAGCTTTTAAAAACTTTGAAATAATTTCTAACATTCTAATAATTATAATTTAACTTTTAATCTTAATATATGTTAACCATAAGAGGGATTCCTTATGAAATAAAATATGTAACCAGTCTATATTTAAACTAAATTAAGTAAGAATATTATTCTCATGACTTTTTATACTAAAAACATTTTGAGATTGTGTTAGTAAGTTTAAATGTTTTAGAAATTATTATTATTTTTACTTTAGATAATTGTCAGGTTCAACATGTTAATGTTAGAAAATTAGAATATTAAAAGTTAGATCGTATCTCCATCATTTTTTTAACTTTGATTCCAATGGTAGAATTCAGTTGAATTTATTAAAGGTAAAAGTATACGCTTCCTCGTTTATACAATAAGCACAAATTGCTTTAAAATCAAAGCACTGTTAGCAGTCAAAAGCTTATCCTTCGTTATACTATTTTGGTATTTGACTTCCTCAGCGTTCTATTTATGGCAATGGATGAAATTACAATTTAATGTTGAATGTAAAAGCCAAGTATCATAAATTGTTAACGGTCAACTTCAAATTTATAACAAGTTGGTGGTAAACGAGACATATCTTAAAATAAAAGAACTACGCTTCAAACTAAATATATATGAATTAATTCAATTCATTTGGCTTAATAAGTAAAGCCATAAATTAAAGAGTTTGATTTAAAAAATTAATTATTGCTCAAATTGTTAAGAACAATTAGGACTTGGGCAGAGCAGAGTCGCAGCTAAAATGAAGCTAAAAATATTGAAGATAAAATAGACACATAAATTTTATTTGAAAAACTTCTAAATCAGGGTAAAAATTATTGATAAAGATAGAAGAATTTTACTACTAAAAAATTTGAGAATTACAAGGAGAAAAACTAAACTCATAAAAATACATAATATTTTTTTTGTCTCTTCTTTTTCTCTCACTCCACTTCTCTTTCGTTTTATTTTTGTTCTGCCCGTATGGAATGCTTTCTCTTTATTTATCTTGTGCCTATTTATAGGCAAGAGATTCAAGGTATGATTATTTGTTTTATTAGGCATCCTCGACATCGAAATTCGGTACCTAACACGCCAATTAAGTTTGACACAAATTAGGTACTAAATTAAATATTTTTAAATAAATATATATGTGAACTATAATAAATTGAAAATAAAATAATAAAATATTTTAAAGGTCAATTAATCAGTTAATAGATTAAAAACGGAAAACAAATAAGAAACTTATTTTTCTTTCAAGTAAAATCTAAAACATTATATTCTCGATAGACCCAATTATAAAAAGATTCTAAGAAATATGATTTCCGTCGTATAGTTTGTCGACCAACTTCTATGCTTAACAAAGCAGTATGTTATGAAAATAACCACGAACAAATTAAGAGTGAAATTTTCACAAAAACTACAAATGCACAGATAGAGATTGAAGAGACTCACAAAATAAACCAAAAGTAAGCAACCCAATACGAAACAAAACAATCACTATGGGCATGTAAATAAATCGTAGCATCATAACGTTAAAAAGTAAGAAGGAGAAAAAGGAAACCTACAGGAATGGTAAAAAGCTCATCTGCTAGAACTTCCAACTCAGTCATTGTAATAGTCTAAGAAAGAAGAATTAAGGGTATTATGGTCATTTCATAGGAAAATAAGCTATAAAATTTGTAGTCAGCGCGCGTGGAGGAACAACACACGGCTAAGGGTTTTTTTTTGCAGCAAAATTGAAAACATAAGGTCAATAGAGTAACATTTTATATCTCAGGGTTTAATTAACTACTTTGTTATAACATAAGGGTTGTTACAGCAATTTTATCCCAAAATAATGCATTTTCCTTCAATTCATAGAGTGTAAGTAAAGTATTCATCGCATTCTCATAAATCAAATACAAAAGTAGATCTTATGCTTGTAAATTACTTTCCTAATCATTGTGATCTTACACGTTTTCCTGCTGTTCGGTTTTCGCAGCATTTCTAACGCTATCACTCCGTAATAAGCAATAGATATTTCGTTTGATTTCAAATGGTTTTTTTTAAGCAATAGAATGACTATTAAAAGTGTCAACTGGATGACGTTCCACGCTTGATCTGAACATCAAAAGTCATTGTCTCCAATTGAAAGGACTTTGGATGTTTATAGCATTACTACAGGCATCCCATTGCACTATTGGTTACATCCAAAGTAGTTCAACACATAACTTTGATACTTCACCTATTGAGTGTCACCTAATTCTTTTAGAGAATATGTCGAGAATCTATTTCCTCAAATTTGATGTATAATCTGTTTCATTTGTTTTTCTTTTAATAAAAAAAAGAGTAGTTCAACACATAGGATATCTATTTTTATTCTATAGACCATATTTACGGGCTTTTACAGGCTAGCTTGTTTGAAAGTACTAAAAGCCTCTAAACTTAAGAGATTCAGGTCTCCTCCACTCTTCTTTAAAGGTTGTGAGTATAGATGGCAGTGGATTTTCAACCCAATTAATATCTTAATTATCCGACTCAAAAAGATAGATATGGAGGCTAAAAAATAGATGTTAAAAAATGGATGTGGATATGAATTTAGATATGGGTCTAGTGATAATCCGAACCGATAGATACCTATATTCTACCTATTTTTTAGTAACTCTATTTTTTCTGTTTTTCTTGAATTTTTATGGTTAAATATAATAAAATATTGATTTTTCTAAGAAGACATAACTTAAAAATCTCTACTTTATTCTTCAATCCTAACCTTTTTCATCATATTTTATTTTCTTATAGCATGGTAATAATGCATATGATATGGAGATGAAATTTTGAATGTTGTAGAGTTCACACAAAGACAATTTGAAGCTTTGGATAATTCAGTATTTATTTCAGTTCTTGATTGTAAAAAATATATGTTATCTTTGCACTAGACATTATGATTTTTATTATTCCAATTTTATGGGTTTTTTAAGACATAAAAATCAAAATCTTGACTTATTATTATTAAAGTAATTTTGATTTGAAGCGTTCGCAAAAATGTGCTCTTTATATTTTCTATTTAGAAGTTATATATTTATGTGTTATACAGCCCGATGGATATCCAAAAACCTGAACAATCCAATGAATTTAGATATGGGTAGTAAATTGTAAAAACTGATGGATATGAATATTGATATGGGTTGAGTCATAAAAAATGAATATGGATATGGGTACAGTAATACCCAAACCGAACCCTACCCATTGCTATCCCTAATTGTGAGACTTAAAGACAAATTTTTGTTAAGCGTGGGAGTCGAATTGACAAAACTTAAATTCGACCCAGTGAGCCCCAGAGAACCCAGCTCCACCGCCGCCTCAACTACCAAAGGTGGACTCCATTTCCTGGTTGTCAACAACAAAGAATTCGAGAGTTATGGTTATCGATAGCTCAAATATTTTGCCAATTGTTAAGATTTCATACTTTTCTCGTAATGGCCTTATCGACGTAGTTCGATAGATTTTTGACGAGTTTTCCCATACACAAGTCGATGGATAAAATGTCAGAGAAACTGTATTTCTTGGAGTATTTTAATAATTAGGTGTTAACCCTTTTTCTTAATCATTGTTGAGCATTGACCAATGTTTAGTATGTATTATGCATGAGAAAGACATGTCAAAGAAACCAAAGGGACTTAACCAAGGAGGACCAAGCATGGGTCAATTTTCAACTAACTTTGACGGACCATGCAACGTTAATCGACTTGATTTAGGTTTAAAAATTTAATTCCTTAATGTTTGATACTAAGAATATGTCAAATGAAGATAAATTATTCAACTTCATATTTAGTTTACAACATTAGAAACAAATGGAGTTGCAATGTAAAATGTTAAGGATGTAGTGGACGCTATTGCGCCTGCAGCTGCTTTGGTAGATTTCAGAGTCTCAAAGGAAACCAAAGCCTCTTCCACTTCCCAAAAGTCGAAAGTAACTCACCAAGAGAAAAGTGAAGGAAAGAAGAAAAAAAGACCAAGACGAGAAAAGGGAAATGATCATAAGGAAAAGTCCAAACAAATCAGACAGCCTAAGTAAGGTTAGAAATCTTCCAAGAAAATTCGTGATTTTTTTATAAAGTGCCCTCATTGTACCTAAGATTGCCTAAGAAAGGAGAAGATTAATGCATTGATAGCAAATGCGGATGGTGAAAGTTATCATTTTGAAGTAGGGCTTAATCATATTTGCTTGCTTAGCAATAATGAGTACTGAAGTGAGTGCCTTTGAACGCTTAATGTATATAATGATACATGTTAATGGGAAGAAGCTCACGACTATGATGGATACAAATGTCACTCATTCTTTTGTTGTGGAGCAAAAGGTGCTAAATTGGGTTTAAAACTAAGCAAATCCCCTAAGAAGATGAAAACTCTCACGGAGAAAGCATGCACAAGTAGTGGTAGGAGCTACATCCAATGTTCCCTTGAGTGTGGGAAGTTGGTGTGGAAAATGAAACATGACGATGATACAATTCTCTAACTTTGATTTGATTTTGGGCATCGACTTCTTCAAAATGTCAAAGGTGGTGTTATATTTACATTTTGGAGGTATTATGTTAATAAATGATCAAAATTCGTGCTATATAAATTGTTGTAGGCCTATCGAAGGAACAACGAACAAAGCCTCAACTTTGGCACGTCTCTACTTTAAGAATTGAGAAAGGCATTAAGACTGGCACAGAGATATACCTTGTAGTCATGTTGGAAATTACAGAAGACCATGTGGTAGAAGTCTCGGATGTAGTTGCAAAAATATTAAGGGAATTCAAAGATGTAATGCCTAAAGAGTTACCAAAGAATTTCCTTCATCGTCACAAAGTTGCTCATAAAATTGAGTGGTTCCAAGTGCAATTCTCCTTACTCATGCCTTTTATCGAATGTCACCATTAGAGTTAGTGGAGTTACGGAAGTATCTTGGTGAATTGTTAAAAGTGGGATACATCCAACCCTTCAAAGCCCCTTATGGTGCTCAAATCT
Organism: Erythroxylum gracilipes; assembly: GCA_026413385.1. Taxonomy (NCBI): domain Eukaryota; kingdom Viridiplantae; phylum Streptophyta; class Magnoliopsida; order Malpighiales; family Erythroxylaceae; genus Erythroxylum; species Erythroxylum gracilipes. The sequence goes on from JANZLC010000202.1 coordinate 41,438,924, forward strand.
TATTCCAAATGAAGCAAAACAAAGCCTTGACCATGTGTGTAGACTATTGAGCCTTGAAGAAGGTAACTATATAAAATAAACATCTTGTTTCTTTTGTTCAAGACTTGATGGGCATATTATTGAGAGCTATGATATTCACAAAGTTGGACTTACATAATGGGTATTAGTAAGTGCAGCTTGCGTGGGTATTAGTTAGTGCAGTTTGCCAAAGGAGACGAACAAATAACATGTGTAACTTAGTATAACTTGTACAAATTTTTGGTAATATCATTTGGTTTGACGAATGCCCCTACAATCTTTTGCAACTTGATGAATGATGTGTTGTATGAATTTTTGGATTATTTTATGGTGATCTATTTAGACAATATTATGGTCTATAGTACTAATATGGCAGAATATGTATAAGGTTTGAAAAAGGTGTTTGAATGGTTACGACAACATAAGGTTTTCGTGAAGATGGAGAAGTTTGAGTTTGGATAATCAGAAGTCAAGTTCTTGTGACACTTGCTGAGCAAGGACAAAGTGCAGATAGATCTGAAAAAGGTATAAGCAATTATTAATTGGTGGGTTCCAAAAGTGGTGAAAGAACTTAAGAACTTTCTTAACTTGGCAAATTACTATCACCGATTTATTGTGGGATACTCAAAGAAAACAACACCTTTGATATATTTGTTAAAGAAGAAACAAGAGTGGTGATGGTAAGAGGCATGCTAATGAGCCTTTGAGAAGATAAAAGCTATTGTTTCGATTGAAACTGTGTTAAATTACCTAATTTTGATCTCCTTTTTGAATAGGGATGGCAATGGGCCATATCGGGTTTAGGTTATGCTTGGCCCTATCGGTCTCAGCTCACAGGATGGGCGGCACATGGCCCGATGGGTTGGTGGTTGCTAGCCTGGCCCGTCTACACTTTAAAAAAAATTGACATAAAACGACATCGTTTTGCACCTTTCCTTTAAGACAAAGGCCGGACTCGACAAGTATCTTGGTCAAACCAAGCCAAAGTCTGGCTAGGCCGGGCAAGACTGCATCCCTACTTTTAAAGTGTACAGATGCTTCAAACAAAGTTGTTAACGGTGTCTTGGTGCAAGAAGGACATCATACCGCTTTCGGAAGTCGTATGTTCAATGATGTTGAGCATTAATATTCAACATATGAGAAGGAAACGTTGACAGTAGTACATTGCCTTGAAACTTAGTAGGTATATATACTTATAAGGTTTGTTGTCCGTATGGATAATATAGAGTATGTTTATTTCTATTAATATTTTTGGTTTTTTTTTTATGTTTATGTTTTCAAATTCAGAGAAAAAAATCTTTTTATTTGAAAGTTTATTTCTATTTTTGTTTTGGTTTTTTCCAACTTTCATATTATGAAAGCCATAAAAAATGATTTTTGTTTTCTATTTTTATTTTTCATAATATAATTTAGTATCAACTAAATTTATATTATTTAATAATTTAATATCAATTATTAATGAGAATTATGAATAATCCAATTTAAGATTATATTTAATTATTTAGAATTACGCAAAATTTAATTAAAATAATTTTAATTTAATAATTAGTAATAAATTTAAAATTCAAAATATATAAACTTTTAAATAAAATAAAAATTAATATTTATAAATAAAAATTAATTTATAAATAAAATTAGTTATTAAATTATTTATTTTAATAAAAGATTTGATTTTTTACTGATAAAGTAATTTATCTATAAATTTTATCTAATATATAATTATTAATAGCAATAAAAATATAATTACATTTACGTTAATAACCAAACTAACTTTTTATTTAAAAAATTAATAATTTTAAAACTAAATGGAACTCATCAATTGGACTGAATTAAGCATGAATTGACTTCATTTTCCATTTGATTTATGTTTTTGATCATTATGAATAAAAATCAGTCAGTTAAATAATAAACTAGTTAGTTTTCTCTTAACCGTGAAAAAACATAATTTGTGCATTCTTCTTCCTTAGTAAGAACTGTGTCATTGTCTCATTGACACAGGCACAACAATCGACAGTCTTCTTCTTAAAGCTTTAGCAAGATTCCTCTAACTAGGCACTTTTAGATCTGCTGTATGAGGTTGGTGGAGAATCAGAGAGATTTCTCTACAATCATGAAACTAAATAGGGAAACAAAACAATGGAACAAAATATCCTAGGTAGCATATGAGAAGTCATAATCACAGAGAATTTACATACCCAGTAGCAGTTCAATCATCAAAGTATGTTGGAATCTTCCCTAATGTGCAGATGGAGATCAAGGATAATAAGGAGGAACCTTCACAATATACAAAGAGACATCACGAAAGTGACATGATGAATTGAAACATAGAGAGTACAGAGAACAGAGATGACATAGAGCACAATATAAAGAATCATCTGCTCCTTGACAATATTCGAAGAGAAATTACGAAAGTGGCATGATGAATTGAAACACAGAGAGTGCAAAGAATAGAAAAGGCGCAAAGAATAATATAAAAAAATCATCTGTGGGTTAAGGATAAACATAATAGTATAATACCCACACCCTCTCAAAATTCCCAATACCATCTCCTTCTGAGCAAAGAACAAATCACAAACCAAAGGAATGAAGAGAAATCCAAAAGAAGCGAGAGACATGGGGAACTTTCTACCATTGATGTTTCACGATGAGCATATAGCCACATGTCAAGACAAAAACAACGCACATTGATTTTTTTAATTTTGTTTCTATGACCTCCATAATTAGAATTTTCGTTTTGGGATCTTATTGTGTTATATTTTAGATCATATTTGAAATAAATAGTAAAAATTAAAAATAAGAAGAAGATATATTTTTCAATTATTTTGGACATTAAGAATATTAATATTTATTGATCAAAACAAATCTGAAGTTTATTTAAACTTTAAAGAAGTATATTTAAAGAAAGATACTAAAAAAGTTATTAATTATAATTTAGAATAGATATTAGATAACTAATTTTGTTTAAGATAATTTAAAAATGTGTTAAAGAGTGACATATAAACTTTAAAGAACTAAATTTAAAGAAGGATACTAAAAAAGTTATTAATTATTAATTTAATATAAATAAGTAATTTTGTTTAGGATAATTTAAAAGTATATTAAAGAGAGATCCTTAAACTTTAAAGAAATAAGTTTAAAGAAGGACATTGAAAAAGTTATTAATTCGTAATTCAGTATAGATAAGTAATTTTGTTTAGGATGATTTAAGATTATATCAAAAAGTGATGTATAAACTTTAAAGAAGTGTATTTAAAGAAGGACATTGAAAAAGTCATTAATTAGTAATTTAGTATAGATAACTAATTTTGTTTAGGATAATTTAAAATTGTGTTAAAAAGTAATTTTAAAGCTTTAAAGAAGTGTGATCAGATAAGGACACTGAAAAAGATATTAATTAGTAATTTAGTATAGATAAGTAATTTTGTTTATGATAATTTATGAGTATGTTAAAGAGTGACGTTTAAATGTTAAGAAGTATGTTTAAAAAAGGACATTAAAAAGTTATTAATTAGTAATTTAGAATAGAAGTAATTTTGTTCAAAATAATTTTAAGAGTATGTTAAGGAGTAATGTTTAAGCTTTAAAGAAATATGTTTAGAAAACTCTGATGTCCTTCCTTGAACATACTTAAAACTTTTTTTAGTGACCTTTTAGATTTATTCAATCTAGGAAAAGATTTCAATTTCTATTCCTATTTGAATTGATTTTCTTTAATGTTTTCAATTTTTTTCTACCTCATTTCTTTTTGTTCTATATATACTTTGATTCCTTATTTCAAGATCACAAGTTATCTCTCCTTTTTATTATTATTTCTTTTGTTGGTTGTGGTGATTGAATTCAAATATCACATTTTCAGATAGGCATAAAAGAAGCAAGAGTTAAGAAGACAAAGTTAAGGAGTATTTTCATTTTCAGATTATCTTTTCGTTTCATCTTTGTTCTTTGGCTTATTATTTTGTGACTTTTTTCTATTTATTATTGTGACTTATTTGTGTACAAAACTAACAACAAAAATTCTCATATTTTCAGGTTACAATTATAATGGAGAATATGGAATTATATATACAAAAAAGATTTGATGAACTTAGCATCCTTTACTAGTGGTAAGTTTGGCCCAGTGCAGAATTATTAAGTTTGACCCAGTGTACAATTATTTTTCTTCTTCTCAAGTATTTGATGGGAATATCTAATACAATTGTACATTTTTAGGTAGAATATTTAGGGGGGTTTATATTATGAAAGAACATCTTGTTGTATGTTATGGGTAAGATTTTTTATTGCAAAAAAGTGTCATTTGATGTACGTGAGAGCATTGGAAATTATTTGTAGCAACATATAAAAAAGAAAAAGGAAAATAAAGAGGATAATGATATAGCTTTTGGAGATGATAAAGTACCACAAGTATTAGACAAATAAAAAAGAAAAGATACTATTGACGTAGATTCTTATTTTCCTCCAAGAACTACTCTTGGTTCTCAACCTAGTTTAAAAAGTATTTTGATTGATAAGGATGTTGTTTTGTGATGTAAATGAGCTAGATGGTTCTATCAATCGTGTATTCCTTTAAATGTTTTAAATTCACCATATTTTTAAGAAGCAATAGATGCTACAATAACAATAAGTCTGAGATTTAAGGTACCTTTTTATTATGAGATTTGTATGCCTTTGCTTCAAGATTTAAAAAAGGAATGTCAGTTAATTGTGGATACATATAAGTCTAGTTACAAATTAACAGAATGCACTATTATAGTATATGGGTAGACCAATCAAAAACAATAAACCTTGATTAATTTTATGAGTCATTATTACACCCATGAAGGGTATAATAGTCCTTAGCCATGGACCGGTCCGGGTTAAGCTAAAAAACCGATGTCAAATTGAACCGGTCAAAACCGGTCAATTGACTGGTCGGACTGGTCAAACCGGACCGGTCCGACCACTGGTTCATCAGTTTTTTTATTTTTTATTTTTATTTTTTTAAAATATTTTTAATATTATATATAATTAATATAATTATTGCATAATTATGATGTCACACCGGTTCGACCGGTGGTTGAACTGGTCGAACCGGTCAAACCGGTGACCAGTAAGGCTTCCGGTTCGATGACCGGTTCGGTTTTGAGAACACTGGTCCTTAGACTCTTGAAATAACTACAAAGAGTAGTTATCTAAAGATGGCAATGTTATATATTTATATATATGTGAAAAACCAAAGGGGTTAATTATTTCGCAAACTTTCCGCAAACGTCTTTGGCACCAATAAAATAAAAACAAGCAAAATCGAAATAATTAAAAATACCAGAAATTTAGTAACGCAGTTCGACACACCTTGCCTATGTCTGCGGGCCCCCCACTCAGTTTAATCACTTTCACCGAAGTACAATAGATTTACCCAAGGCTTTACTGAGCTGACACCACTCAACCCTTGACACTATCTCTCAACCTCACTTCCCTTGAAAGAATTTTACACCCAATAGTACAACCACCTTGTACTAACCTCAACAGAGGATTTTCACACACTGTTTGATAATAAAGATAATTAAACGAACAACTCAAGTGATTAAAATAACTAGAAACAAAAACGATAATACACTTGAGATAAAAAGAAAGACTTCCCTATGAATTTTATCTTCTTGAAATAACCCAGCTGAAACTCTCCACCATAGCTTGCTCTTTCTTTATAGAAAAACAATTCACCAAAGGACACGTTAATTGCAGCAATAAGAAAACCACTGAGCCTTTACAAAAACGTCTCGCCCACGAGCACTGCCTCCACCGTAAATCCAACACAACACAACATGCTTTATTTTATAAGCGCAACCAACAACGTTTTCTATATCATAACACGTGACATCTAGCTGCAATAATCCACACACTTCAACTTCCACCATATATAAAACATAAGATGTAATATTCAACTTAAAAAGAAAACACCATGCGTAGCCAGCCAAGGTTCTTTTTAAGACACATTATGACCTCCACTGCTTCAATAACACCCACATATCATCAATTAAGCAACCTATCCTCTAGGTTTCTTCAATTACATATAATATTAGACTTTTATCATAAATCAAATATATGGGCAACATATGTATGACGTGAACTTAACTAGGCCAAAAGGATGTCTATCTTGTCCAAGCAATTTACAATATTCCAATAACCAAAACGCAACAGCCCATTGACGATTTGGACTTCTATTAAAAGACAATCTCCACCCATCTTTATCAATCCATATAATAATTTTAATTTTCTTATATGCCCAATTTAAAATGCCAAAACTAAATAAGGTATACCTAAAATATATTCTAACAATATGCATCTGTGTGGATGGTTGCTTCTTCTTCTGGAATCAATAAAAGAGTACAAGAACAAGAAATGAAGGATTCTACAATTAAAGTTGGCGATAAAGTTCTTTAACCGGTAGAACTACAACAATAAACCAAGTATGTGTTTTTGCTTATGATATGCATATGTAAAGACCCTGTTTAACATAATCTATATGATTGTGTTTTACATTGATGTTTTCTAACATTGGTATCAAAGCCACGTAATTTTTTTTTTATGTTATATGCATGCGTAAATCCACAATTTCGATATTGATGATTTGTGAATAATGATATGCATGTGTTTATGAATAACATTGTTTTTTTAGTGATACTCTGTTTCCCGAAGCCATTCACGACTGTTCTTATTTAACAAGTTTTTTATACGATTTTTGAGAAATTGTTTGATTGAAATCCCTAATTGTCTACCGCACTTAGGTTTGCATTTGTAATGTTTATTTCATGTTGGATTTTTGAAATCCATATACTATTTGTTCCACGTTAAAAAAAACATAAAAATTGTTTTTCCACACGATTGCATCTGCCTGCGTACACTGGACTTGCATTTACTGAACACGATAGGAGATATTTGTCTTGTGGGTTTGTGTATGTTTATTGCATCTGCGTATGTTCCTTACTCTTCTTGTTTCAAGCCTCTCACATATGTACTATGTTGGGACCCCGCCCTTGTGAGTTACGTGCCGACGTCCTACATGACATCTAGGTGCGCATCCCACAAGGTTGGTGTGTCCACACCAAGCTGAACCTAAAAAAACGAACTCATCTCACTTACTTCTGAACAGATTTTGGGATAGTTCATAAAGGAATTTCAATAAGACTTCTTCACAACATTTGTTCCTCAATGCCTTAAGTTCTAACAATACCAAAACGCTTAATTTGGCTCAGAAACAAAGAAATATTGGCTAAAACACTTTCGGGCTAAAATTAAACCGAGACTGAAAACTACAACCAAATTCACTCCCAAAATTGAAAGTCTTAGAGCCTAAATTGAAATTCGATTCCTCATATAAGTTGTAGCTCCAAGTCTCTAGTTTGTTTAGAAATAAGAATCAACTCAATTGGAGCTCTACAGATCAAGATATCGCCAAAATACTGAAGTCTGTTCAGAAAAATATCCAACTCATACTCTTTTAACCAATCCTCTCACTTTGAATCAAACCATATTTTTCAAATTAATATCAAAAGCTGTAAATTTTTATGGAGAAGTAGAAAAATGTCTTAGAAATCTAACGCTTCAAATATCGGGTCAATCAGAGGTCAAACGAAAAAGTTATGGCCAAACGAGTGGAGAGAGGTCGGAATCGGGGAAGGGAAACAAAATCGGCCGCGTCGCACTCATGCGCGAGCGCCTCGCGGCCGCAAGGAGTGCACGCTCGGCTCGCGAGGACCAGCCTCCTGGGATGCTCTAACCAACATCCTAATTTCTAAAATTCATAACTTTTTACTCAGAACCCCCAAATTTGCAAATTTGGTATCAATGGAAAGTTAAAAGGAAGTTCTACAATTTCCATGAAGGACTTAAAAATCAATTCAGCCTCTAAAGGAGTCAAAATCTACCTCAAAGTAGCTGTTTGATCAATGTCACCCTAAACAGCAACAGAACTTCTAAACATCATAACTTTCCACTCCATTCTCCAAAAATGTCATACTTTATATCAAAGAAAAGATAAAAAGACAATATACAACTTTCGTGAAGATCCTAAGAACAATTTCTAACTCTATGAGAGTCAAAAATTCACTCAAAATTTCTGTCCCGAAATTTGTCATTTTTGACAGCACCTGCATCCAACTTCAACAATTCACATCTTTCAACTCCCACATCCAAAAATAGCACATTATACATCGTCGGAAAGCTATGAAATTTCTCTATAACTTTCAAGAAGGCTACTTGATCCAATTCAATCCATATCAGTCCAGAATTTGTCTCAAAGTACAGCATACACGAAACCTACCCTATGGACATTTACAAAACAATGCAAAGTAGCTTTTAGAACAAACATCGACAAATCACAATAAAACTCAAATGTCTTTCATTAATATCAAAACATGAATTCTTACAAAGCTTTAGTGGGCATTACTAGCCCCAATATATCAAAGTCTCAAAAATTCAAATTACAAAGAAAACCACATGAACAGTAACTTTTGCTCCAAAAATGCAACTAAAGCTTTGTTTACAAAATATAGCTTCAAAATCAAAAAGCAAACGAGAGTGATGCCTTAACCTCGTTTCAGTCACTCACTTTCTACCAACTTATTCATCATAAATTTCATTGTACCCTTAAATATACAAGTTTAACTCAAAAATCTCATAATCATCAAAAACCAAAATTAATATCCACTCTTCATCAACTTACAACATTCACTACCTAAATCTTGTATATCATTTCAAATTCAAGAATTCCTTTTCTTTTCACATGAATAAATCACTGCTAATTCTAACTTCCAAAAAAAAGTTCGGGGTCTAATAACAATAATCGTAGGATTAGTGACTCAATTTAATTTAGAGTTATATCAAACGGATGTGAAAACTATCGTTTTGAATGATGATCTCGAGAAGGAAGTTTATATGAATCAACATGAAGTTTTTCCATAAAAGGAAATGGTCACATGCTATGTAAACTTAAGAAATCAATATATGAACTTAAGCAAGCTTCTTGGTAATTGTATATTTAGTTTAATGATACCATAACATCTTTTAGTTCTCAAGAAAATATTATTGATTGTTGTATCTACCAAAAAATCAATTGGAGTTAGTTTCTATTTCTAGGTTTATATATTGATGATATTATACTTGTTGCTAAAGATTTGAACATATTGTATAAGACTTAAGATTTTCTCTCTAAAAATATTGAAATGAAAGATATAAGAGACATACTACGTGATAAGAATATTAATATTTTAAAACAAAACACAAGGACTAATAGGGTTGTCTCAGAATAAGTATATCGAAAAAATTCTTGAGAGATTTAGTCTCATGCACTGTCCATAAAATGATGTGGAATGTAGACAAATAGAATCTATTTTATAAGCTTCTGTTGTTGGCAGTTCGATGTATTTGTGAATATGCATGAGACTTGATATGTAGCACCCCACTCTCGCCAGACACGTACCCGACATCCTAAGTGATGTCTGAGTGCGTACTCCACAAGAGTAGCATGCTAGAATAGTCAAACACTTGAAACTCAGTACAAATTTTTCAAAAATAACACAAGCGTATGCAGAAATCAATAATCAATTGGACTCATTTTATTCATAAACTTTTTCATTCACGATGGTTACAATCATTTCACAAATCATCCGAATTTCATTAGTCATTAGGGCCCATTACAAATACAAAACACTTAAATTCATAATTGTTATTACATTACAAAATCATTTACAAACATTTCCCATTTAGAAAGTTATTAAAAACAAAAATAAAAAATACAAATACAGACACGAATTGATCCCAACCTCTATCTCTTACTTGAATGCAGTGGATATACTCCCGTTAGCCTAACGGAGTAACTCTTCTAAGCTTGAAAAAATTGCAATTTTTGAGTGAGTTTTGCAAACTCAATGAGTGACCATCCTCGATGGCTCACTCAATCATATACACATATAGTTTATATAATCACATATCACTTTGTCCACAACATTCACATTCTCATTCAATTATAAGTTAACAGGATATTGTAATCATTTGAACATACACATTAAATAAATATGCAATACACATGTGACTCACTTTCATTTATTACTTTGTTATGACCGAGTACCTATAATTGTCCCGTATTTATGATAGATACTGGGCTCATTGATAACTATCGCGTATCCGTTGGGGATACCGAACTTATTTTATATAGTGAGCCTTTGGCTCTTAATCACTTTCTGAGCTTTAAGCTCTTTTTCTCATTTTGAGCTTTAAGCTCTTTTTCGGTGGCTACTCTGGTCACAACTACCTTTATCTTCCATGCATTCATGTAATGGAATCTTCACATTCTTATATGATCAATCAGTCACTTTCACATGTCATATTTACATTCAGAATACATTTATCATCGGACTATGGTTCGGCATTCAACATAAATGTTGTGAAACACTTTTTCAACCATGTGCATATTCGCATATTTCTTTAGAATTTAACAATCAATTAGATATCACATATTTCATTAAATTCACATATAAGAAGCACTTAATTATCACATTCATGCATCAAAATCATCAGACCTTTACGTAGCGTATGGTTGCTGTCTCTGTTAGGAGAAACAGATGACAAAACAAAAAAATTCTGTGCCTTGCAGTGTTTGGTTGCTGTCCCAACTAATTTTTGTTTTGTCTCTAGATCACAAAGATATAAGTTTTTTGTTCCTTCCAAAATCGAAGGACAAAATTTCTTGTCTCCGTCTCTAAAACAAAAGACATAAGCAACTGCTAGAAATACCTCTCCTTTCACATAAGCAATTTTTTTATTCTTAATTATACTATTAAACTCATTATTATTATTATTGTTGTTGTTGTTGTTGTTGTTGTCGTCGTTGTTGTTGTTGTTGTTGTTTTTTTTTGTCGTTGTCGTTGTCGTTGTTATTATTATTATTATTATTATTATTATTATTATTATTATTATTATTATTATTATTATTATTATTATTATTAT
>JANZLC010000202.1:41450021-41464369 GCA_026413385.1 Erythroxylum gracilipes
CTCTTATCATAGGATACATACCGGAATGACCTACGGGCGTCCCGGTGGGTACTCTATGGTAAGGGGGCGCTACAGATGTCATATACTCCTAATAAATATATGGCATTGTGCTCTCGTCATATGCTGGTCATACCGGTTATTGAACAAGTATGAGCATTGCAGAGTTTGTTTTTAAGATTAAACCCATCATGTGTGAGTGGGAGATATGAGTCATTATTACACCCATGAAGGTATAATAGTCCTTAGACTCTTAAAATAACTATAAAGAGTAGCTATCTGAAGAAGGCAACATTATATATTTATATATATGCATCTGTGTGGATGGTTGCTTCTTCTTCTGGAATCAATAAAGAGTACAAAAACAATAAACAAAGTATTCTGCAATTAAAGTTGGCAATAAAGTTCTTTAACCGGTGAAACTACAACAATAAACCAAATATCTGTTTTTGTTTATGATATGCATATGTAAAGATCTTGTTTAACATAATCTATGTGATTGTGTTTTATATTGATGTTTTCTAACAAATTTTTTGGCTTATTGTAGTATTGAAACAACTTTTATCGACTTCACTAATAATTCTGCTATAGTAAAAAGTGCCCATATTTTATTTGAATTATTTTTTGAAATTGTCGAATGGGTTGGACCAAACATATTGTGCATTTTGTTACAAATAACGCAGCTATTTATATATCAGTTGGGTTCTTGTTATAATCAAAGTATAACATATTTATTGGTGTCTGTGCACTTCTCATGTATAAATCTCATTTTAAAAGATATTGGTGGCATGGATCGTATTTCTAGTCTTGCTTGAGGTGCATCTAAGATCACATTTTTTGTGTATAAGTATATTAAATATTTTTCTTGGTTAAGAAAATAAGAAGATTTGGTTGTGGTCATGCATCCGATTGCTACTAAGTTTGAACTACATTTATTACTTTGAAAAGTTTTTATGAACATAAACAACTACTTCAAAATTTAGTGACAAGTAAACAATTTTCAATTCATAAGTTATCAAAGAATATGAAAGGAAAAGAAGATATCATTATTATTCTAGATAATAAATTTAAGGATGCCTATTTGATTATTGTAAAGATTATTGACTCCACTTATAAGGTTGTTGATGATTATTGACTAAGATGAGAAGCCATCTTTGTGGTATACATATGATGGTATGTATAGATCTAGCAAAACATTATGAGTCTTGTTAAAAGGAAGGAGAAATTGTTCAAACCTTATATAGATATTCTTGACTGATGATGGGATAAACGTCTTACTCGAAGGATCCACTTTGTAGCTTATTTTCTCAATCCTTGTTGTTTATATAATGAAGACGCATATATAAATGATATTATAGGCGGTCTCTTTGATGTGATTGAATGCAAAGAAATTTTTTCTATTGAAGAGCAATCACAACTAATAAATGAAATTAAATTGTAGCATGAAAGTTTGGAGAGTTTTGCTAGATCATCTACAAAGAGAGAACTTATGATGAAAAAATGCAGCCCGGTAAGTTTTTATACTTTTAATTCATCATTAACTTATTAATAACATATATATGTATTTCTCATAACTATTAATTTAAAACAAAAATGGGCAGTAGAGATTATTCCGTGAAAGTGCCCCAATATTGACAAAATTTGTTATTAGATTATTCAGTCAAACAACTTCTGCATCAAGATGTGAATGTAATTGGAACATTTTTTTAGCGTATTTATATAAAGAAATCAAATCATTTGAAACATTAACGACTCAATGACCTTGTTTATGTTACTTATAATATGAAAATAAAGAACAAGTATTATTGAGTTATTTTTATTTTCATTAATTTTATTTTTATTCTTGACTTATAATTTCTCTATATGTATTTAGAGTGCTTAGTAAAAAGAGAACGTATGATCCAGTTTATATTGATTGTATTGACCATACTAATTTTTAGATCAAAGAAGAATAACCATCACCTGATCTTGATAATAATGAAAGATCTTGATTATAATGAACTTGAGAAGACAATTAATGAAGAAAATACATTTATCATAACAAATGAATTAAGAACATCTACTGATGGTCAATTTATATCTTATTATGATCATATTTAACTTAAAAGTATAATGTGTTACAAATTTAAAATTGAGAATAATTTCATACATTACTAATTTTTAATTCATTTGAATGTAGTAGAAGAAGTTGATGTCGATATTTTGGATGAAAGTGTGGTTTACGAGTCTTTAAATAGCTTTGGAGAATTTGAAACTTTTGACGATGATGAGACATAACCTCCTTCAGAAATACAAATTTGATTTTTATTGTCATTTTAAGTTTTATGTTAGATTTAGATTTAGTTTGAATTATTAGATTTGATTTATTATTATTTTATCATATACTAATAAACATGGGTATATTCTTTTTATTTTAATAAAATATTATATTTTTACTTCTTATTTAATATTACCAGTTTTAAAATACTTTAATACTAGTTGAACCTTTAAATTTTAAATCTTTCTTTTGATTGGTTCGATATAATTTTTAAAACATTGAAAAAATAGAAACTAAAAACTAAAAGGACAAGCTAAAAATCACAATAGAAAACTATTTATTGAATAAATAAATAAATAATTCCCTAAACAATTTATTGAATAAATTGAACAATAATTCTATAAATTATTTATTTATTTATTGAATAAATTGAATAATAATTCTCTAAATAAATAAAATCATAATAAAATAATTAATAAATGCATTCTTTAGCTTTATGTATTAATTACATTTGATGTTTTAATACTAAAGATAAAATCCTTGAATAATTAATGTGTAATTAAAAATATGATTAGATCATAATTGTGATATTCAATTTACATTTATGTATTGTTCCTAGATAAAGTTTTATCAAGACGAGATATTGTTGAAACGGTAAAACTAGCACACATTATGTTTCTTTCTTATGAAGAAAGTAATTGATCTCATAAATTAAAGTATGAAGATACTTAAACTAATGTGTGAGTGATTATTAGAGAATAAGTTATTGAGCTGATCCGACTATGAGAATCTCAAATGAAATATTACTTACGTGTCTGTGGATTTCCTCACAATAATGATTATATAATTGATCCTTAAACTTGAGATTATCAAGGTATCTTGCGTGAAAATTATTGTGTTTTGATACTACCTATGAATTGTCCTAGGATAATTCAGTTGGTAGTACTTGGATGAAGTATGAACTATATGAAGATAGTTGAGTAAGTCAATAAAGGATTCGTCACTCTAAAGTAATCAAAGAGAATATTCTACTATTCTTGATTAGTAATGATTTATGAAATTCTCTAACTATAGTAAATTGGCATTTGGAAAGGCATTTTTAAATACCAATTATAAATTAATTACTAATTAGCAAGAACGAACATGATTGGATTGAAAGAGTTGACACTATATTCATACTCTGTCCAATTGGAATATTGGATGACGAAATGATTAAATTATACTTCATAACCATGCATAGACTGGTTAAGTCAAAACACTTTGACATTTCCGATGTTTGGGTGGTTATGACATGTTGCTAGACGTCAATTAAAGATAAATTAAAAGGAGTTTTAATTTATCTAATTCTAATTATGAATTATAATTATAATTTATAATCATTACCAATATATTAAGAACCTAATGGGTTCGAGCAGTTTGTGAAGAAAAATCAATTTAATTAAATTGAACTTAATTATAAAATTTGAGAAACTTTAGGGATCAAATATAAGATATTTGATTTTATTAAAATTAAATTAATTATAATTAAAGTATGACTTTAATTATAATTAAGAAATTTAATTTTAATAAAATTACAAAACCACCCTAATGGTTTTTCTATTAATAGGAAGAATAGGAAGAAAAAATAAAGGAGCTAACACTCTTACGCTCTTTCTCTCAAAGTTGTTGAGAAGTTGCTGTATAGATATTATCAGAAGTTGTACAAGTAAATAACTCGTGGTTGACAATATGGAAAAGTTTTCAAAGGATTTCAATATGAACACGAATAAGATACAATTTCTTACTATTCGTATTCAAGTTATTATTCAAGTTAATCAATTATCGAGATTTGATAAGAAATCGTAAAATGTTTTATTTTCAGTGTGTCCTTAATTCGATTACGGATAGTTTCCAAAAAAGATGTAAGGGCTAAGTTTAATTGTTTATCTTGAATTAAATACTTGATTCTTATTGATATTGATAAAATTTTAAAGTTTTAAGAATTGGACTTATTTATTCTTCGAGACTTTGCATGTTTTGCTTTCTGAAAATTTGATTATCATGCGTTCTAAACAATAAAATCTTTGTTCTAGAAATTGTTTCCACGACTACTCTTTCTTTTGATTTATAAAAATTGTTTTTTTTAATGCTTTTATGTATGTTTTGCCGCCCCTATTATCTGCTTCTGGAAATTGTCTCTCCTTTCATAGATATATGCGTTTCAAAATCTGTGGATACCTCCTAATTTTGAAAACCAAAAGCAAAAGAGAGAGAAGATAACAAGATGTTTAGCTTGATGCGGTACCGTCCCAAGTTTCTGGTGAGGTTTACATCAATATTTGATGTCAGTCAATGCCCTTAAAATTTAAACTTCAGACAAAACGGAAAATAATTATGTTAAAATTATTTGTAAATCCAAGTCGAGGTGGAGTTACAAGAACAGCGGTATGCGGGAAAATGGCTTTCACATTTAGTTTAAATAGTTTAAGATAACCTTTGTCAACACGAAACAAGGTCCCGTAGCTCAGTTGGTTAGAGCGTTGGTCTTATGAGCCGAAGGTCGCGGGTTCGAGCCCCGCCGGGACCACGTTTTTGTCCATAATATAATACAAGACCATGAGCTGCTCACTTAACGCCATTATTAGCTGGCATAAAGGAGCCAATCACCGAGCGTTCATAAATAGAACCAACGGCTCTAGATTGACTTATTTTTCATGTGATTATTTTGATTTTTTATAATTGAAGTTATAGTTATTTACTTGTGTTTTTTTTTCATAGGTTCTGCACTATTGTCTCTAGCTTATTCAACTTCACTATCTGCTCTCCAAGCTCCACTCTTCATTACTCCAACTGTAATTATGTTAATTAAATAAATATAACATTTCTCATATATCATTTTTTGGTTCACTATATTTTATAATAAATTTATTTTGTACTTATCTATTTCAAAATTTTATGTATATTTAATATATAAAATTTTTTAAGAACATATTTTTATCAAACAATTTTGAATTATGTTAATTACATGAACGTGTCATTTTTCATATACTATTTTTGCTTCATTTTTTTCAAATAAATTTATTTTAAACTCATTCATTTCAAAATTTTATATACATTTAATATGTAAAAAATTAAAAACACTTTTTATTAAGCAATTATGAATTATATTAATTAAATGAATATGGTATTTCTCTTAAGCCATTTTTAATTTAATTTTTTAAAAAGAAATTTATTTTAAACTTATTCATTTTAAATTTTACGTATATTTATTATATGTATTTTTAAAAAATAATTTAAAAAATAAAAAAAGATTTTAACACCTGTCCCAAGTTCGACTCGATCCATACCGTAGTTAGCGTCGAGAAGCGAACCCACGAACTTCAAGGAAATGGATTGTGTTTTTTAGTACCACAACTGGACTAGCACTCACCTGAGGCGTAATGGATTGCGTTTTTTAATGTGACAACTGCCACTCGGACTTCAGGTATAAGATACAAAAGGTAAGGAGTCAATTTTTTTAATGGTTATAATTAAGCAATTCATAAAGGTCATAATAATAATTGATTTGTTAATTATTAAATTTAGTTAATGTAAAATTAACTTCATTAAAGGATGTAGGAAATTTTGTTGGTTTGATATTAATAAATAAGAATGAAGACTAAACTCCTAAAAAACAAACACAAATATAACGTATCCCATTGCACAAGACTCGGCTCCAAATTCTCTGACCCATTTATTAGGACCTACTCTATTCTACTCATGCACAGTCATAGTTTTTAAGTGGACTCCAGCAAAATTTATAGCTGTTTATGAGTGGGACAGAATAGATCTTGGATAAATGGTACGGAGGATTTAGTTCCCAAAACTCCCCACTTGATTAGAATTAAGAAAATTTTATTAATATACGCATTCTTCTCTTTATATTTATTTACGAAGAAGCTATAAAAACTCTTAAATGGTTTATAATTAAGAAATTAAAAGAGTAACAATTAATTTACTACTTATTTTAAATTGATTTCAATATACTAATTAGAATCTCTCTCCTCTCTCTTTATTTTAACTTTTTACATATAACATATATTGTGTCAATATTTCAGGAATCAATCATTTGCTTGCGTCATTTACAAACAAACTAGCAAAGTGAACTTGTTTTGCAATGTATCAAAAAATTAACACAATAAAATTGTTTTCCTATGTATCATAAGACTAGCGAAATGCTCACATGCATCAAAAGAACTCAAAATAAACTTGAAAGACGGAATGATCACACATCAGAAAAATTGTCAGCTTTTACTACTTTCTGGCAAGCAAGTCAGAAATGTCAAATGAAAGTAGCGGTGAGACTAAGTTGTTGATGATCCAAGGCAATGATACTCAAAGGAAACTGTACTGGTGGAGCAATATTGTAGAGCCCCGGCTTTTACCACTATCACTTCACAGGTATTGTCCTCTTTGGTTCTTGGGTGAGTCCACGACTCGAACCCAAGATCTCAAAGTTTTGTTCCACTTTAAGTGGACGCCTCTTACCATTGAGCCTAAAAAGGCGTGATTGTAAAACCAATAAAACCTTGAGGTCATGGGTTCGAATCGTGGATTCCACCCATAACCAAAGAGGACAATACCTGTGGAGTGATGGTGGTAGAGGCCGGGGCTCTACATTAAAAAGGCGGCTCAATGGTAAGAGGCGTGATTGTAAAACCAACAAAACCTTGAGGTCATGGGTTCGAATCGTAGATTCCACCCATGACCAAAGAGGACAATACCTGTGAAGTGATGGTAGTAAAGACCGGGGCTCTACAAATATACAGTATCAGAGATTCAGATTAGAGCTCGACGGTACCATATGGTCACACACTAGGAAGATTTAAGCGAAAGAAACTGGAAAACTAGTTGAAACTCGAGGCCAGGAAGGATACATGGGTTGGAGGTATTAATGATCTTTACATACTTGGCATCATAGCTTTCATCTGTCTAATTTATTGATTGGTACCTCCCCTGCCAAACTTGTTCACTCTATTTATTTATGGTTAAGCTTCATTGGTTTCAGAAAAGTATATGTCGACTATGCATCGATTTAGTAGGTTGATGCGTGGAGGCCACTTAAAAACTTTATTTGCGCTTGAAGCTGAATTAACTTTAGTACTTGCAAGTTTTGTCAAAATCAAATCCATACTTGATAAATCACAATCAACCTACAGGCTTTAATAATCTGCAAGAAAAAAAGAGTTGGTCTACTTGTAGCCATCAGAACGGTCGAGGATTGAGGGAAATATAGTTCCAGGGTGTTCTTTGGTAATCAATGAGCCTGGCCCATATCATAGCTGTTCTGCCACTCATCCGAAATGAATGGAACTGGTTTTAAGTAAATGCAATACATCAAGAAATGCTGTCATGTTTCAATGTTCGTTTTGAATGGAACTGGTTTTAAGTAAATGCAATACAGCAAGAAATGCTGTCATGTTTCAATGTTCGTTTTGAATGGAACTAGTTTTAAGTAAACGGAATATAACAAGAAATACTGTCATGTTTCAATGTTTGTTTTCTAAGTTATGATGATTAAGAATTAAGAAAGGTCATAGCAAAGAAGACTAGGGGTTGGGGCTGGTAGAGATCTGCTCAGCCATGAGCAGATCGGAGATGAAGATTGCAATCCTATTCAAACCTGCTTCCACTGGGAATGGAGGTAGTACGAAGCTTCCCATTCCAACTGTCAAGAAGCTCCTGGAGATTCAAGTAGCAAGCTTGTTAAATGGGCGATTAGCTTTGTACTCGCGTTTTTTGTCCGACTGGAAAACAGGTGCATAATGTTGCAATATTCAAAACTTGAAAGGCTTGGAGCCCCAAACCATTGGGAGGGTGAAACCTTTTGTCTGTGAACGTGGGATTTCTAATTTTAATGTAACAATATGAATTTTGTTAATCAAACGGTAGTCTAACTGAAAAGATGATAGATTCCTACTCTCATTGAAGCTCAGCACCTTTTCCTATAAAATCTAAATTTAAGGACCACAAACTGGCATGTCCTTCTCGTGCAAAAACAATTGAATATGTACACCAGACAGGCAGACGCTATTAAGCTGAATCATGCAATGCATTAGATACCTATCTGTCAAGGGGAAGCTACATTAAGCTAATTATGTGGGCTAGATCTCTTAACCTTTAGAGTATCATTTGAGAAAAGGACATTTTACCACAGAGTATATCAGTCACCATCTCAATTGAAGCCAAGACCAGAAGAATCCAAACCCCGTTATAGAACCTATATACCATAGAGCTAAGTGTCATTTTAAGTTGTATTGATGTTGACGATAGTAGATTCAAAATCTTCGAAATTGCTTTCGCATTAAGAAGACCCAGGTTGCGGAGGAATATAGAGATCAAGGTTTGGTAGTCCCTCTAAATGATAAGCTAAGATAAACATAGCAGGTGGGGCTATTAAAGTTAAAGTAGAGTAGAATCTACAGGAGGAACCATGAAGGGAGAACAGGGGAAATGAGCATAACATCAATGATGGAATGCCCATATGGATAGTACCAAAAATGGTGGCACTTGCTCTTCTGTCTTCGGTCCCCTACACAAAAATATCCGAGTGCTTAAAAACATTGCTTCTGTACGAAGAGCACAAAACCATAAAAACCAAAGACAGATATACTATACGGTAAATTGTCCTTTTCTCAAGTGATACTCTAAAGGTTAAGAGATCTAGCCCACATAATTAGCTTAATGTAGCTTCCCTTTGACAGATAGGTGTATATAAGCGTATTCAACTTGAGAAGAGAATTCTGCCTTCAGCGTTCTTTCTTTTTTACCACTTGAGAAGAGAAGTCTAGGCAGGGCAATATAACTAGGGAGACCAGAAGAACATAGCAGTTCATGAAGCAGGTTTTGCAACTAGAAAAAAATTCTGCACATAGTTGAAGTCACACCAATTGTTTTCAACAAACTATTTCGACGGTATATGGAAAGTAACTAATCAGTATATGCTCCCAGAAATCCAAGCAACGATAGACATGTCAAAAGATTAGTTATTCTTTCAATGCTCGCAGATTAAAGGATGTTGATGAGGCAAGGGAAACAGTAAAGCTACAAATGAACCGTCAAGGCAAGAAACCTGCTTCTTCCTGTCTTCTTCTTCTTCTTCTACATGAAAGGAATTGACCCCACTAAACAAGGTTAAAGAGAAAAGACTCCCTTCTTACGATTCTCTGCTGTATCTTCCAAGTTTATATCTTTCAGAAAAGGTCATTAAAACCAGCTCTAAAAGCAACTACGCATAGGATTGTCATAGACTACTCTGCTGCAAGATTTGAAACATTTATGATATTGGGGAGCTTCATTTTGTAAAACATCCTTTTAAACATGCCACATTACAACTATCAGGTATGCTGAAATTGAGCAAAACATGAAATTCTCCATTGACGAAGTGTTTGAGCTTCTATCACTAATTCTTGAAATGAACATAAAACATCAACATTCAAAAGTCTAGCACATAAAAGCAAGTCAAGATAACAAAGTTGAGTCTGAAGCCCAACCTTACATGGAATGGAAACAAATAAAGCTACTTGGGCATGATAATAATACATTTGACAGAAGCTACACAAACCGAGGATCGGAAAAACCTGAGAATATCAACTCAGATCTCTCTCCTCACGCGGTATTTGCCATTGAATTGTACCAAAAGTGAACGAAATATCTCCTCCAAACTAGTCTGTTATTCATCTTTCAGCTCCAACATAAGCTTAATGTTGTCCTGCAGGAAAAACGTAGCAAAGAAAACATGGTCAAAATGAATAATGAGATAGGAAACAGTGAAAAAAGGACTAAGTTGAGACGGGATTTTAGCAAGAGCACATGTAAGAGGAGAGATTCGTGGTTTTGGGTCAATCAATGGCGAGAATCAGAGGAAGCAGATGACGGTCTGTTGTGAATACCGCCGTGCTCCTCTTCTTCGCCTTGAATTCGTGCTGGAATGCGGAAACCGGATAATCCGAATCCAATGCCTGAGATCCCTGATTGGTCTTGCTGATGATGAACTTGCGACATTTCATGATGAGAATGATGATGATAAGCGACCGTGATTGCAGGATCCATCCAAGCACGAATTGAAGGCGTGTTACTGGACTGAAGGGGTCCCCTCTGAGTAAATAACTGGTTTTGGCCAAGCACTGGCTGCAACAGTGGCGGCGGCAACGGCGGAGTGTTGAATATGAATCCTCCACCGCCACCACCAATACCACCATTATTAGCATCACCAGCGTTCCAAGCCACCATTCTTTGGTGGTTCTCCGACCACAAGCCGGAAGAGCTGTCGAAACCGAGATCACTTTGAGCCGCGGTTCCTGAGAAGAACACTTGATGTTCACTCTGAGTATGACCATGGTGTTGTAATAAAATTGGCTCTTGAAATGAATGGAGTGAGAGTCGTAGATCTTGCGCTTGACTGCTTGTTCTCGACAGCAAATCTGGTAAGTAACTTTGGAACTGTATAGGTGACGTTGATGTCTCCATCGACGCACCCATTGGGAAAAAAGACTTGATAGTATCGGCTATGGAATCGGAGTCTAATGATGGTGGAAGAAAACTGGAATGGTTGTTTTCCGACATGGGTTGTTGTTGCTGCTTGTTTGGGACATCACTTGACACTACTACTGTTGTTGATTGTGTCGTTTTTGGGGGCTTTATAGTGACTGTTTGTTTCCTGTTACTAACAGTGGCAGGACTAGCAATATTCTGCATCGAAAAATGATACCCTCTTTGATTCTCATTGCTTGTGCGCTCTTCTTCTTCATGTTGTTGTTGAGTGATTCTTGTTTTAGTGGAAGAGGTATTGGTGGCAGCGGTTGTTCGGTCCCATGTGGGCAGCTCGCCGAGCTCGTCGATGGCGGTCTTGGCTTTCTTGATGAGCCAGTCGACGGCCTTGCTTGGTCGGTCGTAGCCGAGGCGGTCCTGGACGTCGTAGAACTGAATGGCGGTGTGGGCTGAGAGACGTACTCGTCGGTCTCTGGGGCCTTTGGACGTGCAGACCTTGCTGTGACGGTCTTTTCTGCCTGTGGAGCGCACAATGTGGCCTCCTTGAACCTCCACGATCTCTCCCCTTCCGCTCCTTAACCCAAGTCTCGACGATGTTGTTGCTTGGCGGTGGTTGTCTCCCATTTTTCTTGCATATTCGATGCTCTGCTCTGGAAAAGTTGAAGAAGAAGAAGGGGTGAGGTAGGATCTTTTGCTGTGAAGTTGATGATGAGAGGGTTGTTGCTGTTGTATATCTAACCCTTGAAAGAAGTAACGGTTTTGGTGTTGTTGGTTCGGTTGGGGTTCTATGTTTGGGAAGTATTGACGACAGTGATTCTCCTTTGGTAAGAGGCTGGGGCGATCATGTTGTTCTCCGTCACTGTCTAGCTCTACATGTCTCGAATTTAGGACTATATTATCCTTTCTTTGCGGATCCAGACTCAAGGCTTGATGCCTTTTGTGTTCCAGCTTTTAAAGGAGGACAATTTTGATTCAGTAGAGGCTGGTAGTTGTTCCTTTACTGCTACTATGCTGCTGCTGCTGCTTCCTAATCTCTTCTCGTTGCTTGTGTAACATTTGCCACCGTTGTGATAATACCTGATACTGCTGCCTCTCCCAAAAGCCTCTGCCATTCAATATTTCCACTTCCATGACACCCACCACCTAAAACTGAAAACCAAGCCTAAGCAGAAAGCAGCTCTGTTGCTGCCTAGCCATGCTATCCCATTTCCTCTCTCTCTTCACTGTTGGTTTGGTAATTGGGCTTTTTAGGTCCTTGGCACTTTTCACCAAATTAAATAGAGATGCAAGCTTTCAGAATCAGACCCAACAACAACAAAAAACACAAACGTTATCACTTATCACATACCGCTGATCTAGGGAATTCTGCTGCAAGTTGCATCACTTTCACGAGCACCCCAGTGAGAGAGAGAGAGAGGGGGTAGAGAACGGCAAGTATAGGGGAGATACAATAGGGAAGAAGAAGAAGAAGAATACTTCTTCGATTCAATCCTGGGCCTATTGGAAGAGGCTTTGATGGTGATGCCAGTGTTTCGTCAGGAAGGAAATTAAAGATTCACTGCCTTTGTACACATCACACACAATACAAAGGCCGCAAGAAACAAAAAACAAAAGAAAATTACAAAAACCCTTTTCGCCTTCAACCAAAAAGCGTCCCAAGTTTCTATCTTTAACCGCTCTCTCTTGTCAAAGACAAATCTTTACTGTCATGTTATGTGAGCACTGAGCATGTTTTTACTACTTGGCCAGAAGTTCCAACTTGTAACCGTAGTTACCGTTTCACTACACGATTAGAATAGAATGGCAGCCTCTGGAATCTGGATGCTTTTGCTTTGATGCCTGATGGATAGATTAAGATCCTTCATATGCCAACATCATCACGTCTTCTGAAAGCGACCATTCTCTTCTTAGGCCTATTCTCTCACTTTCTCTAATATCCCTCTTGCAGTCTTGCTTCATTTAAAATTAAACCCAAAAAAAAAGAAGAAGAAGAGTCACTATTCTTTACACATTGACACTTTTTCTTTACATATATACTCATAAAAAGTAAAAAACTCACTCAATTTAAGTTACTGTTATTTTTCTTAACAAAGACAAAGAGAAGAAAAAAAATCGTTTAATTGGAAGTAATAACGAAATTTATGAAGTAAAAATAGAAAATGACATTATCGTTAAACTAAGATGTGTGCTTATTATATATGTATGCAATAAATTTTTAAAGATTTATATTGTTATTTTATTATTTATTATTATACTTTTAAATTGAAAGTATCAAAAATCAAGTATACAGTGAATCATTTGAATTTTAATCAACTTAGACTTATTTGAATCTAATAATATAAAAAATATTGTTATTAGAGTATTGTTTAATAAAAATTACATTAACCCTTTTCAATGAGATGCATACTTTTTCGATGAATGGCGTAAGTGGCAGAATCTAATAGAGGAAAGTTGTCAATAGGTTAAAAAATGTAATTTTAGTTTAGACGTAAAAATATTTAAAAACTAGATAAATAGACTGTGAAATCTGACCGTTCTTCAGATGAGAAAGTACTTAAGTCTTAAATCAGAAGTGATTGTGAAATCTGACGATGCTTCAAAAAAGAGAGTCGGTACTTGGGCTTAGGCAGACGGAACAGATCCTGTGTTTTATTTAAAACACCATAGATGTAAATATAAGAGAGGAAGGATATCATGCGTAGGCGGGGAACAGAAGGATCTCATGAGCAAGTGTGCAAGTCAGATCCTCAAAGAAACTTTTGCATTAAGTAGAGCAACTCTTGGGCTTTGAGTAGGGTGACATGACGTTCAAAGTTCACTTTCACGCATTTCTATTAGCCATCGTTTTGAAAACTGATCGAATCGACTGATTTAATTAATAACTGATTGATTATTTGGTCTAATTTATTTTTAAAAATAAATTTTTAATTAAATCAATAAAAATTGAGTAAAATTGATCAATTGACCGGGTTCAACATCTACGGATTCAATAAATTTTATATTTTTATTTATTTTTATATTTTTATATTATTTGATATATTTTTGTATTTTTTAATATTATTAATATTATATATGATTAAATATAATTATTGTATAATTATGATATCACGCCGGTTGTTGAACCAATCAAACTGGCTAAAGTGTCAAACCGATAACTAGTAAGACCTCCAATTCGATGTCCGGTCTAGATTTCAAAACCTTGCTATCAGCTAATCGACTTCTATTAATTTATAAAAATAATTTTTTTATTAATTTTAGTTATATAATCCCATTCAATATATATATATAGTTAACATTCAAACATTTATAAAACAACAAACTGGTAGGCCTACCCGGACCACTGCTATCTTTAATTCAAATTGTCTATTGTCCTAGTTATATGTAAATTACTAAGACTCGGTAGAACTTGTGTTATACTAAGGGAATCATATATTTGTCATATTAAGGGGGCGTTTGGTTTGAGGGTTTGGGAATGAAGGAATGGAATAATTACAAAAAGTAGTGTTTGTTTTGGGGGTTTCAATTCCAAGGGAATGGATTCATTCCATTAAATTTGGGAATCCACTAAACCCTCCAAAGGGGTGGG
>JANZLC010000202.1:41492816-41505456 GCA_026413385.1 Erythroxylum gracilipes
AGTAGCCGAGAAAACTTGGCCATCACAAATCATCTCAGAATGGGAGGCAATATTAATAGCAAGATGAGAGTTTGTTACCGTGGGAGCGAGGGGGATCGTTGGGAGATCAGATGGGCCCGCCTCAGTCGAGGTACCTGCAAAAGCACCAGAAAAATGGACTGCTGGAGGGGATCAGGGGACTTACCTGAGGGCCCAGCCCGCACGCCAGCCAGGGAATCTCTATGGGCTGATTTGGGCTGCACACGGCCAATCCTGTGGATCTCACCCAATTGAATTCGAAGACCCACCCCCGAAGGAGAACTCTCCTCTGCATCCGTAGGGTCCGAAACCTCCTTTGTCCAACTAAAGACAAATCTTGAAATTCAAGTTTCATTCAATGATCTCATCGTATCGCTTTTGATTGTTCATATCCATATGAAAACATAATCATTTTAAAAAAGTTTATACACAGGAACATAAGAATGATTAAAGATAATTATTATATAATTTTAGATTGAATCATTAGAAGTATTATTAATTAACTAGACATTAATAAATATTGGTATTTCAGTATGTTTTATTATATTCACTTATATTTATAATTTTTAAAGGACTCCAAGCTCTCAGTGACATGAACTGTTGCAAATTAATCATACCTGATTTCCTGAAAATTGGTTTATCCTTTCCTGTATTAATCATACCTGATTTCGCTAGTAATTAATGAGACTATGTATAAGACTTTAAATTTCGACATTTCGTTAGTTGCTCTACTCCCCTCGCACTTTGCCCCGTCAGAGCATCAGTTTGTCCAAACTTTGTCGACCTAATTCCTATGACGTCTTGACTGTAGTCTGCAGTAAAAGGATTCGGGCAAGCACACGATTCAATATTCTAAGTTTATTTTGAGGTTGAGACCGAATAAACAAACGTGAGTTGATGCCGACCCAAGCTAGCTCAATCCAATCAGGGTGGCTGCTATAAATTCATCCTTGTCGTCTCTGATTCTTCTCATCCTTGTGAAAGTGAAATTGGCATAAAATAATCACACAAAATATTGACGAATGATTTGATTTAAAAGTACTTGATTTATAATTATCAGCGTCTGCAGTTGACTGGTGGCTTGCTGATCAATCCATTTCATTGCGTCAAATGCACTTAATCACTAGGATTTAACAAACATTATATGTACCATGATAATCGTGTCATTCTCTTCTCTTTCAATTCGGCAAATCGTCCAACTTAAGGCTTTGTCTTTAACGAAGATGATCAATCACTGTATTTGTCTTGTAATTCTCATTATTGAGTTCTCAAGTGATCATCTAATCAAAATAAGTTTTAGATATGTTAAATGCTTGTTCTGCAGCCCAAGCACAAAGGTGCAAACTATTTATTTTCTTATTAAATTAAAGTAATATCATAATTATGTATTATTTAAATTTTTACGTAAAAGATACAAAAATTTCATGTAATTTGATTGGTTCTTATTTTTTATATTTTAATATTTAAAAATAACGTATTATATTAAATGTATACATACTTCATATTTGTATGTGATGTTTCAAATTTCATAAAAATTAACGAAGATATTACGTATTTTCATATAGTAAAATATAAGATTTTTTCTAAAAATATTTTTAAAAAAATCAAATAATGGCAAAGGTGTCGGTTTCTTTTACACTTGTTTTTATAAGGACAACGATAACTAGATTGACTAATATCAAAATGGCGTTTTTGCTGTTCGACGCATTAACGTTAATCGGCCATTGACTTTTCTTTTTGGCCATTGAGAATAAATATTTTTCTAAAGCACTATGTAATATGTATAGATTAGTAAGCCGACGGTGGGAAGTCAAGGCATATAACATGATGAATAGACTGAGTTGAGATGTGGTCGACTGCACTAGCGGTGGAAGAGTGGTCCAGTCTCATCATCCCATGCATTTCACTATTCTATTGCTTGCGAACCAATGAAATTTAACATTTTTCCGCCACACTTTTCATGACTTCTCTTATTTTCTTAGTACTAAACTTTTCATAGTGCAGTTGTACTTAAAAAAAATCGCATAATATTCCGTCTTTTTAGTTCATGACACGATATATTTTTTATGATAAAAGGAAAAATATTGCATTAATCTATTTCTATAGTGTATGGTTCTGCCTGATTCTGTCGGAACTGAACGTTGCTGTTTGGATCCATGAGTTGACTGTTTTCTGTAGCGACTTCGACGTTGAGATCCCTGCAAAACAAGGAAGGCACGTCGGGGGTTGTGTCCCGATTAGCCCCTACGACGCTCAAGTCAGTCTTTTTGTGAAGGTGGGATTGTCGTAGGCAAGGAAAACTAGGGTTATAATTGTACGTACCTTCCTCACGATGAAATCTTACCTTATATATGAGATAGATGCTAGGGTTAGGTCTTCACGTAGACTTCTACCTCTGCATGGAAGGGTTTCTCCCGCTGATGAGCTCTGGAGGATATGGATCGATCGGCCTACGGGTAGTTATGACCGAGCCCAAGCCCAACATGGCCGACCCGACCAATGTAAATGTTTGAAAAATTGTAATTATTCAGCTTCAAATTGAAAAAATAAATATTGAAAAACTGTAGATGGTAGTAGTTTCACAAATTTTCTAATTTTACCGTGGACGTCTCTAACACAAACGAAAACAAAAGCAATCAAAAACGAAATAATAAAAAGTACCAGAAATTTAGTAACGTAGTTTAGCACACTTTATCTACGTCTACGGGGCCCTCACCTAGTTTAATCACTTTCACCAAAGTGCAATAGATTTACCCAAGGCTGTACTAAGCCAACACCACTCAACCCCTCTCAATATCACTTCCCGTGAAAGGATTTCACACCCAATAACACGATTGACTTGTGCTAACCTCAATAGAAGATTTTCTTAATAAATCTTTTAACGAAAAAACAATAAACAAATAACTCAAATAATCAATCAACTAAGAACAAAACAATAATACATTTGAGATAAAGGAGAAGAACAACTTTCCAAAAGGTTCAGCTCTACTGAAATAAATATGGAAGTCGTCGCAACAACAATGAGCTGATTTACATAAACATCAACACGAAGCCACAGCTGCATCGATAACACATTCACCAACCAAAGTATATGCAGTCTATAAGGAAATCAATTAATAATTGTTGCTGCCCAAGATGGAGTTGCACACGCACACCACATGCAGCCAATCAACACGATTCAGCCAAGAAGTTGCGCACATCCAACCAAAAACAATTCAACAAAGAAATCACGCACAACTAATAAAGAATGATGCAGCCAAGAAATCACGCATATCCAATTTACCACTGTCTCATAATTTTCTGCACTTCACCATTATCTGCACATACAAAAACCCCTGCCACACCTATGAAAAATAACTTCATATATCTTAACATGTCGCAACAATTGAAAAGAACACCGCTGGCTTGTTTACGTCGATAATGGGCTACGACAAGCAATCCATTCAACTAAAGAACACGTAAATCCTTAGCACGTCAGCCAACCAATTGCTCTTTATCTTATATCCCTTAAATCACGTAAGCTGTGTTTTTGTCATATGTAATTAATGCCCACTTAACTGTTGATTGCAAGACATCCATGCAAGATGCACATCTTCTATGAATAGAATCATACATGATATTCACTAGCAAAAACCCTTAACAAACAAGTAAAAAAATTCCCTTAACAAACACATAAACTTCTATTTTGTATAGGATTCTTCTGCATCTTTAAGAATCTCATTATAATTAATATTTTATATGTCCAATTAATAAAAAATACTAAAATTAATTATTTAGATATATAATATATATCCTAACAAAATATAATAAATAAAATTCAACCATGATGTTGTGCTTGCTTTTCTCGGCATTCAACTTCAAGAAATAGTAAAATCGACAGATGAAAGAGCTAAGTAAAAAAAGGACAAATGGCCAAAGAGTTCAGATGCATTGGCACCAGTGAGGGATAAAATAGATTTAAATCCTTTTACTTTTAGGTTACGGCACTTTCTAATGATAGATTTTGTAGTTTTCCATAAAGACAAGATAAAGCTTATCTGAAAGCACTAGGAAACCTTAAACAAATTGATTTTGTGCTCAACCATCCGGCTTTTTCTTCACACTTTCAAAGTATGCTATTACTTCATAGTGTATTCGTTCGACTCTTTGCTTTGGTATGCCTTAATGAGGTCACTCATGACGTAATTATATCCAGTAGATTGGCTAGCTATAGCTAGTTGGTGTCCACCACATAATTAAGCTAATCAACCAATATCTCTATGTTGCTCCTCTTAAATTTCCAGAATAAATGTATCTACCTTTTGTTCTTTATTATAATCGTTGACTACTCGGTGCTTTAATTTATGCACTCGTCATTTGCACGACATTAGACTTCCGTTTTTGACAAAATGCAATGGAAGAAACGGAAAACGCACAAAAGGAAAAAGTGCGTGCAATCAATATTCATAAGCAACATCTATTTTTCCTTTAAATATAACTAAAATGATATGTGTACAATTTAAGTTTATTTTGAATTAAAATTATAAATATTCATTATCTTGAACTATGAATAAACCTAAAAATAAACTATCTATAAGAAAATATACATAAGAAATAAAAAATTTATAAGATGTCAAAAATATCTTCTAATATAATTATCGTAATATTAATTTTTTTCCTAGTTAGTTGTGATTTATTTAAATCATAAATCTATATTACTTTGATTTGTGTATGCATAATTTTTAATTTAGTATAGGACTTTATTTATAAATAAGGACTTTTAATGGTATATTGAATACAAATAAATAAGTTTTTAAGGTTAAATCACGTAGCTCTAATCTTTCTCTTTTATTTTTTTATCGTCTTTCTCGTTATTTTTATTAATTATTTCAATATAGTATCATAGTAATTATATTTGTTTTTTTATAGTTGTAATTTCTTTTAACTAACTATCAGTCATATTGTATATTAAAATCGTCATGTAAATAAATATATAGGTTGGAGCTTTCTATTGCCCGCTTAATAATGGGACATGATTCTCTGCCTCTTCTATTCTGTCCCACATAAATGAATGATTAAGATGAAGTGAGACAGGGTTGGAATAGGATAGAGGGGATAGAGGACCTTAGAGGCTTTATAACCATGTAAGCTAAAGTTGTCTATCAAGTCTACAGGTCAATTATTCTCTTCTTACTAACAAATGATCACTACATTTTGATTTTTTTTTTCACAAACGAACAAGATCATTACTCTACTTCGATTCATCCTCATCTTAAGGAGGGATGTTAAGAGATCATAATCAATCAAATCTTTTAGTTAGTTATAATTTATCTTGATCTTTTAACTGTGTATATTACTTTGATTTGATTTATATATATTTATATTAGATTAAGTAAGCTTTCAATTCACAATTTTGATGATAAAAAATGTTACTATTAATTTTTTATTGTTGACGATATTAGTAAGTTAATTTGTCAATCAAGTTTAAAGCAAGAGATAAGCGGGCGAAAATCAAATTGAGCAAAGTGGAGCACCAAATACAATGCGAGAGAGATTCAAAATAATTCAGGTCAAGTAAACCAATAACAAGAAAAATGAAGTTACTCAATGCATTAACAAATCATTGTAATCTTTTATAATATTGTTTTAGTCAATTTTTAATAAATTAAGGATTTGTATTATTATTTACACATAATGAATAGTGCATAAATCTTTTTATAATAAAAAAATTTATTTTAATTTTTAAAGAACAATTCATTGATCTTCAAACAAGTTTAAGAAACTTTTACAAGTGTTTTGAGTCAAATATTCATCAAAATAGAGTGATTTACTACTCTTGAAAAAATTAGTGTTAGAAATCAGCATTTCAAAGTTTAGAAGTTGACTGGCTAGAAATCCTCGATGGTTAGTGAGAAAGTGGTAGACGTAGTTTGACTTAACTAGAGTATAAATTGCTCGTTACACGATGTATTATTGGTATTAGTACAGGTAAATATCAAATATGTGGTAGAATTGTGTACTTTTTTTAGGAATAGGGTTGTTATGAGAATTTGACAAAGCATTGATAGAGCTTGCATATGTATGTGTTATGAGAATTTGACAAAGCATTGAGATGTTTGAACTGTGTCCTTACATCTTAACTACAGAATTTAATTAGTAATAGTAGAATAACAAACATAAACACTATAAAATGTCACGTAAAACACATTGATAAAGTTGATACAACCAATAGAAGAAATACCTAAGATTGTGGGTCCGGTGAAGGTACTATTGTTTATATGCTTGATCCATCTCCCTTGATTTGTTAAATCAACATAACAGGATTCAAAACTATTAAATATGAAAAAAAAATTATAACCTAAATTTTAAAAAGTGACAATAAAATATCTTAACTTTCAATTTTTCACAAAAGTAACCCAATGTTAGAGTTCCTATTAACAGATCTAAATGTAATCCTATATTGTAAAATAAAAGGCAATATAAATTTCTTTTTAGTATAAATTTCAACCCAATTTTTCATATAAAATCAATTTAGTTTTACAATAAACATACTCATTTTTCTTTCAATTCTTTATAGGATGGGTTCATAGACATTGTCAAATTCTATCAGCAACCTAAAATGGTAAAAATTAAGATTATACATTCCATAAGCACACCACTTAAGCTTACAAGAAAAATCTAGATATCAAACTAGAGTTGGATACCCTAACTAATAGTTAGGAGAGATAACGTATTTGTAGTTGCTTACAGAGGAAACTTAGTGGCAGAAATTAGGTTCCACCCGGCCAATTAGCTTTGATATTTACCTCTGCTTAGCAACTAAAAAGTTTTGTTCTTTGTTTCTTTCAAAGAACAAACTTAGGGACATGCATTTTCCAGCTAAAAAGGAACGTAAGTTCCTTAAATAGTCAAGCACTCCAACAAGAAAAACTTCCAACAACCAATCAACCGTAAGTAAAATATTGAATCCACCTTTTAAGATGCCTTGAAAAATATAATTTCATAGTCAATATCTCTAAACATTTACCCTGTAAGGTAGACAGAGTTCTTAAGAAAGAGACATTGAAAAGCTAGACCATTCTTAGCATTTTAAGAACTAAGATTGTAGGAAGAGATAATGAATGTAGGCAGATGGTGCACTGAGACAATAATTATAAGCAGATGAGAGAAAGATGGATAAAAAGAAGATTGAGTTAGGATAAGATTTCTTTTTTCTTTTATTAATAATTAATTTAATTTTGAAAAACCGAAGGGGTTAGTTATTTCGCAAACTTTCCGCAAACTTCTTTGGCACCAACAAAATAAAAATAAGCAAAACCAAAATATTAAAAACACTAGAAATTTGGTAACTCAGTTCGGTACACCTTGCCTACGTCTGCGGGTCCCTCACCCAGCTTAATAACTTTCACTGAAGTACAATAGATTTACCCAAGGCTTTACTGAGCCGACACTACTCAACCCTTGATGACACTATCTCTCAACCTCACTTTCCGTTAAAGAATTTCACACCTAATAGTACGCCCACCTCGTACTAACCTCGACAGAGGATTTTCACACACTGTTTAATAAAAAAGATAATTAAACGAATAACTCGAGTGATTAAAATAACTAGAAACAAAAACGATAATACACTTGAGATAAAAAGAAAGACTTCTTTATGGATTTTATCTTCTTGAAATAACCCAGCTGAAACTCTCCACTATAGCTCACTCTTTCTTCACAGAAAAACAACTCACGATGTTTCTTCAATTAATAGCCAATACCCACTTCACCAAAGATGATCTCACTGTATCATAACATCAAGATGTGTGGAACGTTTTACACATAAATCAACATTACTAAGCCTTCACGTTAATTAGTGCAATCAGAAAACCACTGCGCCTTCAACCAAACGTCTCACACACGCCTACTATAACTTAACCGTGAGCCACTCTTTTGATACTATATTCAGCTAAAAATCTTCATATGCGCAGTCAGCAAATATTCTTCAAAGACACGTAACATCCACAGCTCCAATGATACACCCACATCAACAGTTGCCGCAACACTCCCCTAGGTTTTTCCAAGTGACCTCTTTTTGATAGACTTCAATTAAAACCCAATCTCTAGAGGCATGTTTTGGATAGACTTCAATTAAAATACAATCTCCACATTTGCTGCATATCCACGTGTATGATTTGAACTTCTATTAAAACACAATCTCCACCCATCTTCATCAATCCATAAAATAATTTCAATTTTCTTATATGTCCAATTTAAAATGTCAAAACTAAACAAAGAATATATAAAATATATTCTAACAATTTCTCCCTTTTTGGCATTTTTGTCACAACTCTAGCACTCTACATAAATAATCATAATTGGACATATAACCATCAAATACACAAATCACATGAGATGAAAAAAAGTACTCCCCTTAATCAAATATCAAGTTCCAAACAACACCAATCATCCAAATTTCTCCCCCTTAGGACAAAAAGATGCCAAAAAGCAAGACAAATAGTCAAATATATACCTTGAAATCTCCCCCTGAATGAAACATCCACCATAAACAATCTGATATCTCCTCCTTGGGACCAAAAAAAATATTCATAACAATCACCAATAGATGCAACGGAAGAATCATAAGTACACCAAGAAGAAAAATTACCACCATTCAGAACACTGAGAGATATGCCCGAAAGATAGAGAGATACCCGAGAGAGATCCGTACCGATGAGAGAGCTGAGGAGTCTTCGGTGGAGCCAAACAGAAGTCACAATGCAAACTACTAACAAGATGGGACGACAATAGCAACATAAAACTAAAGAACTAAAAAAAATCTTTCTTTCCTTTTTTTTGTTTTGTCTCTTTTTTTTGTTTTTTTAGCAATACAAAAAAAAACTTCAAAAATGTAAAGCACACTTTCCCTGTGCCTCTTGAAGAATCTCAAACTTGGGCTTATTCCTCGTCACATTATCTCGGCCATCGGTTTCTTCTTCAGAAGTAACTGACTTGTCCTCTGTTTGACCAGTTACTTTACAAACAGTAACTAACTGTAAATCTGTACAATTTCTTGTTTTTCCTTCACTATATTTTTGTACTTGTACTTGACCCTTTCTAATCCAAGCTTGCTTTGATACCATGGGATGTTGCTGGAAATTTAATGGAGAGTGTCTAGATTTTTGGTTTTGACCCCTTTGAAACATCAATTGTAACATCTTGCAGCATCTCGACCGTATACGCCCGATAACTCCGCAAAAATGACACGTCGTACAAATCTTCGATTCTTTCTCGATGTTTCTTCTTCTTGGACAGATCTGAACATATTATTTTTTTCTTTGTTCACTTTAGAGCATTCACTTTTATAGCCAATGTCTTGAAGATCCCCTTTAACCTTACCAATTTCTATTAACTTTTCTAGTTTTTCCGTGCCTCCATTCAACATTCTCAATCCCTTTTCAGTACTTACCAATTTCATTCTAGCTTCACCAAGCTCATCTGACGTCAATGTCAATTTCTTTTCTAACTCTTGGATGGTGTTCTTCATGAAGAAATTCTCTTCCTTCAATCTTTCATTCTTTCTACATATTTTCACCCATTTTTCATACACTAATTCGTAAGCATCGTAAATATTCCCCTTTTTGTCGTCTAGGCCACTTCCATCACCGTCGTAATCTGATAATAGGTCTTGAGATGAGTTGTTTTCGAAATTTTCCAATTATTCCTCTTTTCGATCTTCGGTTACTTCCTTCTCAGTTACTGTTAAGCAAGTAACTAGACTTTTGTTATGTAAGGCAACCAACGCAGCACCATTCGCTATTTCTTCTTTGCTACCATATTTACTCTCGGAATCATTCTCAATCTAGGTTCTTGTGAAAGACTTTCCTTTTCTCTTCTTCAAAGTATTAGTACATTCGGATTGAATGTGTCTGAAACCTTGACATTCATCATATTGGATTCTCCTTGCCTTCCTTTCACCCTTTTATATTTTAACTTGATGTTTTACATTGTTGCTTGATGAACTTCTGCCATATCGTCTAAAGTCAGGTCTATGCTTTTTTATTCTCTTCAGCCACTTACTGAACTCTCGTGTTAGTAGCTCCATATACTCATTCTTATCGGATTCATCTTCTAACTCATTCACGACTTTACCAATATCGGCTTGCAATGCTAATCTTTTCTTCTTCTCTCGATTATCCCTCAACAAATTCATTTCAAAATTTGTAAGAATTCCAATTACCTTCTCCAATGAAAAATCATTAATGTCATAAGCCTCTTCGATTGGTGCAATTTTTGGAATAAATCTTGGAAGTAGTGATCTCAAAGTCTTCTTGACTAGTTTCAGATTGGAATATTTCTTCCCGAGTTGATATGCCTAATTCGCTATATCGCACAATCTTTCATGAAAGTCTCCAATAGTCTCATTTTCATCCATCTTCAGTTCTTCAAACCTCACAGCTAACATCTGTAGTTTTGACGCTATCACATATTTGGACCCTTCATGAATAGTTTGCAAGGCATCACACACTTCTTTAGCCGATTCACAGGCTGATATCATTGAGAAGCGTCTCTCATCAATAGCACTGAATATCACATGCATTGCTTGTGAATTTTCAAGTGCACTTTCTTCTTCGGCTCTTGTCCATTCAGATGGATCTTTTTGAACTGCCTCTCCTTTATCGTCAGTAATCATCAAATGCGTTCACCTATGTACTACCGAATGCTAAGCTTTTGTGCCCTGAGCTTGGATGAAGACTTTTATCCGTGATTTCTATACAAGATAGTTAGATCCATCCAACAGTGGTGGTCTGGTGATTGATGTACCCTCTCTTGTAGCCATGTTTGCAAAACTAAGATCTGCACCAACTTGCTACCAAGTTCTGAATCGGTGACCACGCTCTGATACCAATTGAAAAATCGAAGGTGGTAGTAGTTTCGCAAACTTTCTAATTTTTTAGTAGACATCTCTAGTACAAACGAAAAATAAAAACAATCAAAAATGAAATAGTAAAAAACATCAGAAATTTGGTAACGCAGTTTGGCACACCTTGCCAACATCTACGAGGCCCTCACCTAGATTAATAATTTCAAGAAAGTGCAATAGATTTATATAAGGTCACACTAAAGCAACATCACTCAATCCTTGTAACTATCTCTCTACCTCACTTCCCGTGAAAGATTTTCACACCCAATAACACGACCTACTCGTGTTAACCTTGTCAGAGGATTTTTCTAAACTACTTTTAATTAAACGACAATTAATAAAAATCACTAAAGTAATCAATCAACTAAGAATATAACAACGATATACTTGAGATAAAATGACTTCCCTATAGTTTCATCTTTGCGAAATACATCTGAATAATTATCCACTAGTTGGAATGATTCACGCCAACTTCAAAACAAGACCATAGCTGCTTAATTAACCAACGATACGCAGCAGAAACATGCATGCAGTGCTCAACTACCTTCCAGTCGAAAACACATTGTCTAGCTTTAACAATTCCAATTAAACCATATGAGACACTACACCCACCATGTATATTTTACGCACAAACCCATAAGAGCAACTTTTGAAATTTTGAAGTTAACCTACGGTGTTTCACAATTAGGGACACATGCACACCATCAGATATATGTTTTCTAGAATACAATTAACTCCACCCTGCTGGTTGATGCAACACAAATGGATACCCTAATGGAGACGTGCATGATGCTCACAAACAAAAACCCTTAACCAACACGCAATAACAACTCCCCTTTTTCTTTTGTCCACAAAATCTAGCAGTACACAATATAATTACAAACATGATAATAGACTTCAATATAGTGTATGATTCTTTCACAGCTACAAGTATAACAGCCACATCTTTTTGAATCCCAATCCAATTAATATCTTATATGTCCAATTAAAAACAAGATGTCAAAACTAAATAAAAAGACATATACAATATATCTTAACAATTTCGTTTTAATTACTTTTATTTTTTTGGTTTGTGCTAGAGACGTCCACGAAAAAAGTGGAAAGATTGCTAAACTACTACCCCCTTCGGTTTGTTCAAGTATAATCGTTTATACTCTATTCATCTAAGCAATAGTGCTCAAGGTGAATTTGTTATTATTGGTGGAAATTAACCTGAGTTCTACAACAATAACAAATTCACCTTGAACACTATTGCCTAGGTGAATAGAGTGTGAATGATTGTACTGAAAAGTCACACCAGATAAATTCTCAGGAAAGACTGGAGAGGTCACAAACAGTCTCACTTAAAACCTAATCTTTTAGACAGAATTTTCATAAACACGTAATTAATAGCACAATAATTCCCTATAACTATACCCAACAATAGCTATTAAATAAACAAATAAAGAATACCAAAATTTAACGAGATTCGGTCAATTATGCCTACTTCCTCGAACACTACCAAATTAATATTTCACTATTTTCAAGAAATAATATAAGTGAAATATTATAAAAGAAGAAAAGAAATTTTTTTCTTAAGGAAAGACAATTTTGGGATGTTTTTAACTAAAAAGGGGAGGCTCCTACTATGGCTTTAGGAACCTCCACCATTCCCATAAATTTTTGATGTGGGATTATGAGATGAGCCACAATTTTTGACTATTCAATAAATCTCCACCTTGGCGAATTTCACTTTTT
>JANZLC010000202.1:41533227-41554600 GCA_026413385.1 Erythroxylum gracilipes
TATATATCATCTTATATTATATTTTTAAAAATTTACATTAATACATCCATAAGTACTAATGTGGAGATGACCAGTCATTCAACTGAAAATATTTCGATAAAATATTTGATGATGAAAGGTATATTTAATTGTTTATTAATTATTATCACGTGCTTAATATTCATTTAAAGCAATTATTATTGTACTAGATATTATTTTCATAATAATGTTTTTATATGCAGATGAAGTTATGCAAACTATTCACGATCCTAATTATAACAATTAGTTATCCCCTCTCCTGTATTACACATTGTTACCTTTAATCTTTGATTTTAAAATTGCTTATTTTTCATATGACTGCATTAGTTTTTTGTAATTGAAGATATAATTATTTGCTTATTTTTTTGGTAGATTGTCAACTTCAATATTTGCTCTCTAGTCTCCGGTTTCCACTCTTGAAGACTCCATCATTAGTTGATAATTTATTTTGACCTTTGCAAAATTATATCAATAAAAAAATTGAATAATATTAGCGCGATGATAATCTTTGTTTTGATAAAATAATCTTTTTTTGTTTTCTTTAAAAATGAATTTAGCTTCAACTTATTCATTTTATCATTTCATGTATAATTAATATATACATTCATTAAAAACTCTTTTTTTCATTGATAAATTGTGTTAATTAAATGAATGTTGCATTTCTCATATATAATTTTTTTGGTCATTTCCTTTAAAAATGAATTTAATCTCAACTAATTCATTTTATCCTTTTATATATACATTTAATATATTTATTCATTAAAAGACTCATTTTTCATTAAGCAATTGTGTTAATTGAATGAATATTGCATTTCTCATATGTAATCTTTTCTGTTCACTTCCTTTAAAAATTAATTTAGTTTTAATTTATTGATTTCAAAATTATATATAAATATATAGATATATAAAAATGAAAAAATAGTTATTTAAAAATGGACAAGCCTGAGTTCAATCGGGCCTCGAACTATTTGATTCCTATTCGGGCTGAGGTTAGACCTGGATCAAACTACCTAACCCAGGGCCGCCTGACCTACTGCCAAGCCTAATTGCATAAATTCAACTTCATGAATTGCAGCTAATAATCAGGTGTTTTTATGTTATGCAACTCTAATTCCTTCAATAACAATCTCTTCTTTTCATCTTGACCTCTCTTTTTTCTCTCTCTCTAATTTGTTGTTTTCTATTTAAGTAATGACTCCTCACGAGTCCGCAGCTATTCTCCAAGATGAGATTCCTACCAGTTCACTTTGTGAGTAATTTTACGTGAAAAGATAACAAGAAATGAAAAAAATGTTTGCTTGATTGTGTTGCAGATGGGAAGTAAAAAGTAAAAACGATTTCAAAAATGGTAAAGAAACCAACAAAAACATGAAACTTTAAACTGGAAAATAAGTTTCCAGTACTTGTTCTCACGTACATTTTAGTTGTTTTACCTTCTATACTTAATCATGGTAATTAGTATATTATCCAACACCTAATAGTTATACATAATGTATGCCTACATGACAGTGGTCACCACTAATATCTATGAAAAAATCACATCGAGGCGATTATCAAGTGTAGAAACCAGATTTGACTTATACCGGAGAGGTTTCAGCAGCACTCACGTTACCTATTTTCATTGTTTTAAATACCGTATTAGCGTCGTAAATAGGCGCATATTATAATCTCAAGATTTCAGCCGTGTTTGATGTATTTCAATCCTCAGACATTACAGAAATCATGTGTGAAGAAGTGGGTGGTGCCAAATGGCCAGGAGATGTAGGACAGATAGCATATCAGTTGGCAGAAAGTCGTTTGAATGTCTGAGCTTAGCTGGGACGGAGTTCACTGATGCAAAGGGCTTTCAAAGTAGTCTCAAAATGGCTTTTTCGTCGCATCTCACGACTTCAGTACTCTTCCAGACTGCCTCTGTTATTCAGATTAAACAGTTAAGGAGAATATGACTTCGATAGTTCCACTTTTATGGTTTATATAATTTCCTAGAATAAAATTCCTGCTCTTTTTATCTATAGCTGTTTATAATTTAAACATCTCCACTTCTGATTGAAATGTTGAAGGTGCCCATATTTTTGTTAAAAGGTTATGCCTAGAACAAATATAGATTGAATACTGGTTCATAAATACTATGATCCATGCAAGATTTAATTAGAGTCCTTACTAGTGGCAGAAGCTTTCATTCTCATGGGCAATTGCACCAATAATAAATCCAACACCTCCCACTAAGAATGCAAGTGTATATTCTATTACTGACGTCAGGCTTCGTGGGGATATTTTTTCAGAAAACAATCATATCTCTGTAACCAGTTAATTATATAAGGCCTTACATGTCTCTGATAGGTTGTTTAGGTTAACAAGACAGCCGATGCATGTAACCATGTACGGTGGAACACAATGCATACAAGTAAACAAGTAAAAACCAGCATAAAGTCGTCTATTTGACTGATTATCCATCTGCTAGCTTCATCGCCACTATTGGTTAATAATTTCTTTCATATTTTCTATTTTTTTTATCAAACTGGAAGTTTACAGAGCAATCATACAGCAGAACTTTCTTATCACAAATTTTAGAACAATTGCTCAAACTTGTGTTGTGTTAATTTACATCACAAGAGGAATGATAAACTATAACAAAAATGGATAGACAAGAAAGAAATGGAAAGCTGAGAGCGAGGGAGGGCGAAGCTAAACTGCACCGTCAGCAAAAATGGATCGAAGGAAATGATCAGACGTTCTCTAACCTCAGCATGCCAAACTTAGGGGGGTAACTCCTAAATCGCTCTTAAACATGGTGACTTTGAAGAGCCCACAAAAGTATTAATCATCTGATGCCATAGTTGGGCTCTTGGAGCAGCTATCCTTCTTATGAAGTTCTAACAATCTGGACTGAGGAAAACAGAGACCTGCATACAGAGTAATGTCAATATAACTTTCACGATTTCCTCAAAACTGAATCATCTTCCTGGATGAAAAATTAATTTGTATGATCATACGAAACTATAGCTAAATCTGAGAATTAAGTTTCGTGCATGTCATATCGTCTTCTCCGTATATCAAAACGAAATCACTATGCAACTCCTAAATATTTTGTGCTTTAAAATACGCATCTATTATTTATTTGGTA
Organism: Erythroxylum gracilipes; assembly: GCA_026413385.1. NCBI lineage: Eukaryota > Viridiplantae > Streptophyta > Magnoliopsida > Malpighiales > Erythroxylaceae > Erythroxylum > Erythroxylum gracilipes. The sequence goes on from JANZLC010000202.1 coordinate 41,536,370, forward strand.
ACAGGGAGACAAACCTGAACATTTTGGAATGTCCCACACAGCAATTGAAGAATCCGTGCACTGAGGAGCACATAATTCTCGATTGTCCTCATGATTAACATTCATTGCAAGCATCCATGCACCAATTGTAACATCTTCATTGCTGAACATTCGGAAGCTGTACCAAAAAAACAAAAAAAAAAAGACAAATAAAATAAAATAAAATCAAACATGGTGGCCTAGATCCAAGATGCAAGCAGATTCTCAGTTAATTGAGTTAAATGCACTCAATATTACAGAGCGGAAGCAACTTTAAATCCCGAAGCAGATTTCAACTGGCCCACAATGCCAAGTGAAGGTTAACACAAGACAATTAGGTAAGAATCGAAACGAAGTTTGTTGGAGCCAATATCAATTAGCTTAGTTGCCCAACCTACACATTAAGGCCTCATCAGAATAGACTTCAAATCATATTCCACCTAACTGCATTGGATGGTTTGGTGTATATGGACCTAAATAAAGGCCAAAATATACATTTAAAAAGGTGGTTGATAAATTAGCTCTGGGATGATTCATGTCCTCCTTTTCAGCTGAATCAAGTACAATTAGTAATTGCAAGACTATTGTGACTAACAAGGTGAGATATAAGCTGATCGTGCAAAAAGAGGGCACCTGGTATAGCATGCATGTCTGTCTTTGTTATGGAGATGTAATAGAGGATGCTTTATGTATCAACCAGTTAATACATTATAGTTTATGGTCAACATCTAGATGACCGTTGTAATGAAATTTCATAAAGCTGATATACATAACAATAAATACGCCAAAATGCAAAATTATCTTCAAAAGGTTACAAATTTAACTTAATACCCAAGTAAAAACAGTTAAATGTGTCAATTTTTTACAAAACTTTCTCTTTATTTTTCTTTTTGTGCCAAAAGATGTCATTCAGCTTCTTGGCAAGAAGCTACAGAAAGTTGTCTTTTCAGTATTTAGCATGGATCTGTGGAAAGGAGAGCAAGGAAAGGGAGAAAAGAACAGCAGGTAAGTAATTAAGAAACAACAGGAAAAGATTTTGAAGATAAAGATGTGCCCAGTGGACAAGGTTGATGTGCTAGGAAATGTTGGCCAAGCTGGCAGATGTTTGGCTAATATGGTAATTTATTTTGCTAATTTGGAGTACAATGCAAAAATACAGGGTTCCAGTACAAAATTAAACTGGCTGTTACTAAGTACCATTAGTACAGTGAGCTCAATAATGATTGAAAAGAACCATAAAATACTTCTCTCTGTGTCAGATGACTCAACTCGAAGCTTGAGTCCAAAGCACCATCTCAAGCTTGCACTTTGATTGAGTATCAATAGGGTTGGTTTTGTATTTGAACTGATAAAACAGAAACAAGAATTTTCAATCCTTTTAAAAAATTGACACTTCCTAATTTCCATTAATCATAATCTATCTCCTTGCATCAAGAATGTGGAAGTGAAAGCAACATTTCTGACCAGAGCGAAGTGTGACAGAAGCTAGAAAAATAATGAATCTGGATAAGTAATAGAAGGGGAAGATTGGACAAACATCAAAACTGTAAAAACTTCCAGTATTATGGTGAGGTTGAGATGGAAACAAGAAGGACAAAACCATCTTACATGTTTTTTGCAGAAACCATGAATTAGTACAACAAACAAATAGTTTAGGGAGATCCTCAGAATGGCGATAAGTAAACTTGCCTGTCATTTCTAAGTGCTACTAAACTTGCAACAACATCAGCAGAAAGAGCATATATCGGGCCGTAAGCATGCAGAAAGTACTCTGTGCCTAGCAAAGGGGATAGTGGCTCATACCTGCAAATATGAAGATGACAAGGCAATTTCATTGTTCATGATTATAAGGTGGGATCATAACTTTTGCACTGGTCTGTGGCATGAAAATGAGGGAAGCTAATTCTGAAAACAATCTTAATGAAATTAACAAATCAGATATCCAGATTAATTTGGGAATGATTTATATGTTGTTGTGTATGAAATTTGTGAATGACTAGACCAAACTAACCATTTAAGCTTAGGATCAGTGAAAACTGGTCCCTTTTTCATACAACCAAGGTATGTTTGAGGGTGATGACGCTCTTTTGCAAGCAGAATCGAAAGACGATCTGTCATGTAATAGAAAGAAGCAAGCATTTATATAAACTAAGAGAAACCAAAGCAATTAAATCATAATCATAATCATAAACTAGCTTCACAAAGTTATTTACCTGGCCTCAAATATATATCATCATCAGCTTTAACATAAAATTCGGAATCATAAAGCGCATAAGCAGCTTTGAAGAATGCTAGCCTGCAGTAAAAGAAAACAGATCACCAAGGTTCCCCATGACAGACTGTATGACAAAACAAAGCAAATCCAAAATCAACACTAACGTTTTATACGGAAGCTTACTATACTGTTCCTCAATATCTAATAACAGAAAATCATCATATTCTGCCAACTCCCTTTTGAGCTCCAACATCTTTTCTTTATCATTAGTTCTTCCAATAATAAATCTGAATGTTAAACCAGTTGATTCTTCCAATCTGCGTCCCGATAAAAGAAGCACAATCTTTATCTTTAAACATCCATACGTAAGGAATAGCCACATTCAATATCGTATTAAAAGATCTGAACTTTACATGAAATGTGGGGTTTACCGTTGAAGGCCCTGTGGATCGGAAGGCATCCAGGTCTGTCGCAGGGAACGCCTCCGACCGGAAGACCCGAACCCGGTTTGGATCCCAACAAAACCCATAACTTTGTGCCTCTTCTTCTTCTGACCATTTTGTAGAAATGCACTGAGTTCGCCTTCTTCTTGCTTATGCTTATTAGTGTTAGTATCCCAGGTAACCCGAACCGATCGGGGCTCCGAGCTGTTGAGGCAGCGCCGGGGAGGGGCGAGAAGGGTAGTGAGGCCGAAGACAAAGCCGGAGACACCGATGAGGAAGCACGAGAGTAGTAGCGCCGTTGATCTGCGCGACGAAGATTGACGGGAGTGGAAGTTTTTGGGGGAGTAAGGCATCTTTGTTAAATAATTTTCCTTTTTTTCTGGTTTAGTCAATATTATGTAGTAGAGGAATAGCACTGTAGCAGGTTGCTTGTTCCAACTTCTAAGAAACCATATTATGACATATTTACATTATTAACACATCATAGACTGGGTTTGGGGGTTTGGGTTTATGTGTTATCGAGTTTGTAAGGAAACAGAAGGGTGGGGGTTTGTGTTTATGTGTTGCGGAGTTTGTGAGGAAACAGAGGGGCTTTCACTCTTCATAGACTCCACATTCTCTCAACTAAGTTATTTTGTGAGAGTACAGTTTAGTAAAGCGTATATGTATCATTCTACAACAAAACATTATTGCCACTTCTCATAAATTTCATACTATTGTAGATTACAGATCATAGATTTATCTATTATGAAAACACTGTACCTTTACATGTTAAATTTTACTTATGGATTTAGAATGTTGTTTTGTTTGTATCAGATGTGGTTTTGAGTAGAAAAATAAAAAGGAGAAAAGAATATGTCCCACATAAGGTGTCATTCCTGCTTTCCATTAAACTCCCAGACTAGCTGTCGATATCCGGCCAAAGACGGCTCATGATTTACAGACTCAACATTACTATTATTGCTACCAACTTCTACTGAAACTGAACCTTCGCAGGACAGCTTTGAAAATTGTTCCTGCCACCTACTCCCTTCACTTTTCCCTACTATAACATTCTCAACTTTAAGTTCGGCACTTGAACACATTTCTCCTTCCGTTGGCTCGTCAAACAGAGGCTTGTCAACAATCCCTTCATCAGGACTAATTACATGTTGAGATGATTCATTAGCTGCATTGTTTGACTCGCACCCGGGTCCTTCAATGCCATAGATGTGTTTGTTCACACCATTAACTTCAGCTGCCTCAAGTGCATTATCAGAAGCAACAGAGCTCTTTTCACTGGATTGCTCCATCAGTGGCCCGGTTGAAGCTGTTGTTGCATCATGCATCTCTGTGTCGCCAAGTTTTTACTCCCAATACATTAAAGAATCAAAGAACATGCAGAAATGTTACTTTTCTATTTTGTAATTAGAAAATATACTCACCTGATGCTGATGGTTCATCTGCTTCTTCTGTCCCATACAACTGTTTCTTCAGCAATACTGTCCCAGGAAATACCATTAGGTTAATCATGTTTATACTTTGCCTTTCAGTATTACTCATAGGCCTGAACCCAAAACCCTCAGTCCATGTCTCCACCAACTCTGGGATAGCAGATACGACAAGCTTTTCCACCTTGAATGAAATTAGCATCTGGGGCCACAAAGGGTGTCCGAGAATGTTAGAGATTTAAGATAAATATGCCATGGATCCTATATAGAAAGATTGTATCTTGAAATATTATGGTTGAACATGTATTGCAGTACCATTATAAATGGAGGGCTAAAGCCCAATTAATAAGAAACCATTCTATTTTCTCTTTTTGTCTTTTATAGAGAATATGGAAATGTTATATCAGAGAGAGGTATCTTGCAATGAGCAACTATGATGCAACATTAAGCCTAATCTGAGGCAACAGCTAGAATGAAAAGCAAGCTCCATTCCATGATAATTAAGCGAACAGGAAAACAACACATACAAAGAAGTAATGAAATCTAAAAGTTTGGGAAAAGCATGCAACAGAAGGGGCAAAAGATATAAACAAGCAGTGGAAATTAATCCGCCATATTAGTTACGCACATATGGATTGCATAATAGGCACATTTCTTAGGGGCAAAACACAAAATAAAATAAAAGACCAAGACAACCGTCAACAAATCAAAGATTAAATTTAGTTAGTCGCAGAATCAGGCACTTAACAGTAGTGGGAACTATTAAAAGTTTCCCGATAAGGATTTTCATGGCTAACGCTACATGAACAAATCAATGAAAGACAAATTTAACAGTAAAAGCAAGCCATTGGAATCCAAATTTAAGAGCTTTGTGGAATTTGCTGCACTTCTAAAATCCAATTATTGAAAATTCAAAAAGGGGTAATGTCAGATATTGTTATCCACAATCAAGTACAATCCAAATCAATAGAGACATGCCATCTAATACAGCAGAATGGAATAACTTTTACCTCCTCAATAGCATTCATAAGGCGTCGACACATCCCTTGGCGACGGTAGCTACTGCAAGTTGCAATGAGGGGCATCTCTGCAACTGTGGCTCCATGGACCCTTCAGAACAAAATAACAGTTGAACCACAGCATTGCAACATAGATAGAAGCAAATGCAGGTGAGCAATCTAGAGAGAAGGTCAACCAATTTGAAAATTACCAACTGAAAGAGTTATCATCTATAGAGGAAATAAAATTATTATAAAGGTTATTAATCTCCAAGAGCTCCATTACAAATGGAAAAAAGATAAAGAAAATTTAAAGCAGCATATATATATATACATACATATATTTAAGTATTGGATATTGTAGGTTGATTAGAGTAGCTATATGCATGGTTGGGAAAGAATGACAAAGATGTCCACATCAACCCACGACTGGTAAAATCGACTTATGCAAACTCAAGTACAATGTCGCAAGAACATTAAACATGGCATGAGACATACCACTGAACCATATTCAAGACCCAATATAGTCACAAGCAAAACCAGGAGATAAACCATGACAAATAACAAGTTATCAGAACATTGGACAGGGTTAACTGATACCTGATGGATGCTACAGATACAAGTATGTCATCTTTCTCCAAGACCATGGTGTAGAACCCATGAAAGTTTAGCCGAGCAAATTCAGACCTAAAGATCATTCAATAATATAAGGAATTAATAACAGCAACTCATCAAGGTCTGACAAGGTTCCAACAAAAATCTGATTTTGTTACGGGTCTCTGGGCCTTCTATCTGAGAATTTCATTGGTATTTTGAAATATTAAATGTGCGAGTTTTTGTATTTCTTTTAAATATTAAATTAAAACTTTGTATTTTTTCCTTTGTTTTCCCGTTCAGTTTTTCTTTGGACAAATTGAAACTAATAGATTAACTACGATAAATACAACACTGGACAAAAGCAATGGAGAAGAAAAAGGAAACTCAAAACAATAGAACATCATGGGACACTACAGGCAATAAAAATAAAAAATGAGACACAAAGTGTTATCAGGATGAATGAACTTTATAAAGAAGTGGATGATTTAAATACGTGGACTTTATTTTCAAGATGGAAACTAAACACTTGTTATAGTTGTTCCGTAATTACTGAACACGTCATTGCAGTAAAACTTTTCATTTGACTCAAAACAGAGTCGGTTGATTATTGTTTTCCACAGAAATAAATATGAAATTTTCAGCTTAAATTAACAGAGTTAGACAGCTCCAATGGTTTCCGATAACTCTCTTAACAGGGATAGCAAGCATAGTGCCCAAAATGCAAGATAGTTGAGAAGGATCAACTCACCCGCAATTGTATATAACTTGAGGTATCATGCTGATGCCTGTCCTGGGGTCTACCATAGGCTGGAAGCACTCCTCTATAATGGTAAGCGCAACGGCTAATTTTGAGTTGCATTCTGCCTTGAATGCTAACCATTGAGTGGAGTGAACCTTTTGGTCCTCATGCATGCATTTAAGGAGCGTTAAGTAAAAGCCATCTGCAGTGTAGTTGCGAATCCCAACACGAGATTGAAGTCCCATGTAAACCTGCAGGGGCCAATCCAAGTTCTTTATCAGAAACAAAATGAATCATTAATATCAGATCAATGAAAAAGTAAAGTTAATGAAATGCTGGATTATTCAGGGCAAAGGGGCATGAGCAATAAGCAAAAACAAATTGAAGTTTCCTCTCTTATCATCTTGAGTATGAGTATGTAAAGTCCCTAAAACAACATAAAAAATAAAAGAACTATGAAAGAGAGAGAAACTGACGCTCAAGAAGACAACTGAAATGAAAACGATCGTATGCTTTACAAGAAACCGTTTTCACGAAGTGGTTACTTTTGGGAATCTTTTAGAACACAAACTACAAACATTACAAAAGACGAAATAATCACAGAGAAATGTCAAATTAAATATTAAATATATGCAACCAACAAGGTCCACGTATTAAAACAAACAAAACCTTGAGCAGCAACACTTTCTCGAATTAAAATACCAGAAGCACACGACTAAGAGATCATCCTATTATCAATATACTGAAAATTAGTATGATCAAGAAAGAGTAAATGTTTTACAGAAAGGGAAAGGAAAACTTATTATATGTTGGTACGGGCTACATTATAATATTTGCACTGTCGGTATCTCATATTAAATTCTGATATTCAAGATGAAATTGTTCAGAAAGATACTCATGGAAATGCATTTAGCATCCGAGAATGATGGAAAGGGAGCAAAAAGTGAAACATGAAAAGACTTAAACTAAGCAGCAAAGTAGAATATTATAATTGGAATAGGAGTAAGAGCTTTCTCAAACCTCCAATATTCTCAGCATAAGCAAACAAAAAGAGGCTGAGGAACAAGAAGGAAACACACAAAGTAGATAAGCAGTACAAAGAGAAAGATATCAAAAATGATTAGATATTTTATCAACAAAAACTCAAAAACTAGCACATGAAGTGATAATATCACATGAAAAAATGTAAAGGTAAACATAAGCTTCATTGTCAGAAAAGAGTCCCTCCAGATCCAACAGAACTTTACAATAAATTAGCTCAAAAAATACAGCTAAAGTACCTCTTTACAGCTGCCACTGCAAAACCAACAATTAGAGAGAACTCCACTAACATGTCCTTGCTGGCATGTGCCATGATCTGCGATTATTATTAAAAGAAAGGAAAAATAAAGACTCAAAAGAATTAGACGATCATGGATACACTAAATGAAATGAAGAGAATCAGTTGCATCAGTATTAAAAAAAAAGAAGAAGAAGAGGCACAGTAATTATGAGTTATAAAGAAGTTTCCATAAATATAAATATTATAAGGACTTCCAAGTATGGCAAGACATAACTTCCAAAAACCCATACAGAAGTTGGATATCCATAATAAAGAGGAGTTTAAAGCTGTCAGACTATTGAATAAATTTGTTCAAGTAAAAGAACAAGTAATAGAATATAGGTCTGCAGGCAAATTACATTTCTGCTCGCACTGCATACATTTGAATGCATTAGATGAACCCAAAATTTCTTTATCAATAACCAAATCTCCGCATGTCTGACAGGTGCAGCTTGGGCAATACCAACTGCCTTCAGGGAGCTCCTGAAGTTTAAAATAAAAACCAAGAAAGAGAAAAGGTTAATCTGAATGTGGACATCTGAGAATGTTAGATAATACCACATTTCAAGACTTAATCATACAATTCAGGCAAAATAGCAAATTTAAGATGGAAAAATATGTAGGTAAACTTTGTCAATAATAGAGAATATGGAGTAACAAGGAACAAGCCTTCCATGAAACAAAGGACAGACATGAGAACTAAACAAGTATTCATGAATGATACTTTACCTTCTGTAAAAGACACAAGAAAACTAGTTTCCACAGTGGTGAAACACAAAACATTAACTAGCATTAACTCTGAATTACCGGAGGTAACAAAAAGACATGCACAAATAACAAAGCAATTCTCCACATAATAAGCCTTTTTATAAATATAAACTACCCAAATCTTAAAGGAGGTACAATCAAGAATAAGGAAAATTATGAAACATCTGATTACAATTGAGGTTTTAGATCACTTGAGGACAGACGCCCCAAAATCATGCGTGATTCCAGAATTCAGTGGTTTAATATTATCAAATGTATATTCAACAAAGACTAGTCATTTTGACAAGATAGTTAAGACGCATTAGGAAAAAATGCAATGTACCAAGATACGATTTCCAACTATCCCCATTTTCAAAATTTTCATCCTCCATGTGCAAGTGCAAGTATAGTGACAATAAACTATACTGTTTGACGCTCATGGTGATGAATCCAAATAGGAAACAACATAAACATTTTTTATTAACAAATTATTTTTTTTGCCAGAATACTTAGAAATAAAATTGGTAAATATACCTTAAGAATTGGATATTGGATCTATTTTCCTATAATGTCAGATCCGAATTTTTACATTCATTGCATGAAACATGTATAGACGTGGGATAATTCTACCTTAGGATGGAATTAGAGAACATTTAACATTCTGATATAGGCACTCCTGAGTTCAACTCTCAATCCAAATATCTGACCTTGTGAATGTATCATCTTATTATTAATTACCTTCACAACCACCAAGGGGAAAAGATTGAAGCTAAAGAACCATCCAAATAACTATTGATCCACTTCCTCTTTCTCACTCTTTCTCTTTAATAACATCCTCATTTTGTTTCTAAATTAACAAATCTAAAAGAAGAAGTATTTGCAATCTAGTTAGAAAATGTACGCACTTGAAAAGTAAAATAGATGGAAATTGACTATCGGTGACAGAGGAAGGAATTAGATTGGTAAAATAGAAAAACCTTTAATATAGTCACTGTCCATTTCGAAATTAAAAGTACCTGGTGGTTATTTAAGCACTCAATATATAGAATAATTTTTAGAAATCTTTTCTTATATATATGTAGCGCATACTGGGCATATTTACCCTATTATTCCACTTCATTTTCAAACAAGCCCATGCTTATAGTTCCTACTATGAAAATGGTAGCAATACCCAATATTTAAGAGAATAGATGCTCCGTAGAGAACATATCAGTCTTCTTAAAGCTGCCAAAATTTGAAAATGGATATAACTAACATCTAACTTCTACAGAAACTCAAATAAAGAAATAGAAGACACTGACAAACAAAAAGGTAAGCAAATGATGGTCAGGAAAAAATTCTGATTATACAGGAAAGACAAGTACGAGATATGAAAAGGACTGTACAAGAAGAAGTAAATGACGAACCTTTGTAGATAAGCAAGATTGGTGGAATGTTGAGGGACAGTTATCACAGCATATTAACTCGCCTCCATCACCGCAGCGTCCACATGAATCATCATTTTGATCATCTTCATCTATTCTCACAACTTGATTCACAGTTTTCCTTATCTTATATTCAGCTGACCAAGCTTGTAGTTGACATAGGGTAAAGGGTTTTCCAGATTCCATAAATAGATTTAAACATGGGCGATCTGGGTTGAACCCAGCATGAGTCTTAAATTTTGATAGTGAAAGCAGCGTACTGCAGCACTTACAAATAATGCCATCACTGGTAATCAGACCATCTTTGCTCACAACATCATCCTTGGGGTTCCTGTATTGGATAACATCATTCGGGGATACAACGCCTGTATGAATCAGCCACAACAACACTGTTCGACCTGCCACTGACCACTTATCATCCCAGTAATACTTCCCTCCTTTTGCCAGATTTCTTGGAAGCAACCTGCAGGTACCCTTATGGTTCTTGTGCTTTCTTTTTGCTCTAAATTTGCTGGACTTCTTCGTCATTCTGATGGAACCTGGGATGAAATCTTTGTTTTTAATGAAAGCAGACACCAATAACTCATCATCTTCAATCAGGCAGGTACCAGGTTTTATCTGTTCAATATTAGGTCGATCACTACTATGAATCTTCTTCTTAAAACTTGAACTTTTACACTGAATTTCAGGCAGGTAGTTATCAGGTGAGGACAAGTTTTTGCAGCTACGTTCAATTCTTCCATTGGCAACAAGGCTCTCCATAAACTCTCCAGATTCCAGTCCATTATTATGGGCATCAGTATTGTTTCTTTTGCAAAACATGGTTGATCTTATTTCAGAAATTTTTTTGGACTTCCTGCGCATCTTCTTCAAAGCAGTATCAGCACTTGCCTTCATTTCAAATGATGAAGTTTGAATGCACTGTCCTAGATCTTCTTCAGCCAGCTCAGATTGCACTGGGATTCCTGGAGTTAAAAAGTGACTTGAAGTAGGCTCATCTTGTTTACCATCATTTAGATTGACTAACTCCCTTTCCTCGTGTGGAGAAACAGATTCAAACCTCCCAAAAATACCAACATTTTGATCAGTTCTGATATCATTAAGGTGCTGATTACCACATAAGTGAGTATAAATATTATTTGGACCACATGCTTCCGAGGAAGCCATATCCAGACTTCTTTTGTTCTTGGTCATTGTGGATGAGTTTTTTGTCAACCCATTGGTGGTATCAATCAAATGCCGACCTTCTTCACTGGTTAATTTATTTAGGCTGCTTCTCACCATCCCATTTATTTGCTCAACATCACCTGAGAAAATCTTTTCTCCAGATATTTCATTCCCAGCATGGTAGTCTGTCGTAGAAGCTGTGCATGCGCTTTTAGGAGTTGCAGCATGCCAAGTCAATGATATTTCTTGAGTAGATTGGTTTATCAGATCATCCTCAGTTTTCAGAGTCACACCAGTATCATTTTCCACATTCTCAACAGTCACTAGGATAGGTGAAGTTTTCACTGCATCTCCTTTTCTCAGCAGACCAACCTTTTTCTCAATGAACACGACATTCACAAAGGGATCTAAGAGACTCCACTGATGAGCCAATGCATTGGCAAGATTTGAATGATCCAATTCTTTCTCAATGTTCCTCAATGCATCCAAGAGGTCAGTCCGAAGCTGGTTAAGGCTAGTCCATTTATTTCCATTGTCTTCCTGCTTCAAATTGTATGTATTAGCATGCAACATATGACCACACATCCTCCAAACTCTAGGAAATTCACGATAAAACCTTCCCCAAGGTGATTTGTAAACAGACTCCATATATTTTCTACAAGTTCTATGCTGTTTTTCAACTTTCCAGCCTGCAGCCTCAAGTAATCGTTTGACATGCCTCTGGAGGAAAGTACGTATATCTTTCTTGGAATCTGTCTCTGCAGTGTTTTCAAGGAAAAGCCGGTTCGCAAAGCTTTCTTCAGAAATAGGCGAAGTAACAACTTTGCCAACTTCTTCCTTGCTAGTGTTAACATCTGACTTTCGAATTATGTAGTTCAGAAGAGTGGTGTCATGTCCATGTGAATTTCTGTCTGTCTCAGCATGTTGCCTTAAGAGATAGCAACTAGATGTAATACCCCTACAGGATGATTCAACCACGTGTAACATTTTCTTCTGGCCTGTGTTATCTGCATCAGCAACAATTACAGAAGGTACAATCTCTTCAGGTGAAATGGAAGCCCATTCCAAAGCATCAAATTCAGAGCTAAATGGCTCATCAATGGAAAGCCTCATTCGCTTGACTTTCTTATTCTGGCCATCTCCCTCCAGCAAGCTAAACCTTTCCAGAGAGAAAAAAGAAGAACAAGCCCCAGCATAATTCCAGGTAACATCAGAGTCCTCTACCAATAAACTTTTTGAGGATGATTGGCTTGTTATGACTGAATTTTCACCATTAGAATAGAGTGACGTATCTGCAATCCTACTACACTCATACTTGACGTCAGACAATCCAGTGGCAAGACAATTACCACTTGTACCACCAATATCTTTCCCGAAAAAGATCTCAGAAAAAATACGATGCTCATGATTTGACCCCTCAAATCCGTCGGCAGACATATTCTCAACCATTGAGCTGAGTATCACTCCTAACCAGCTGGATTCCCAAAGCTTTTACCCCTTGCCATATAACTGAAGCAAACACAAAAGGTGCACATCAGAATGATGTCATATATCTGCATATCGATTCATCAATGAATGGGCTATATTTTTCAAGTAGATGCATGCTTAAGCATGACCAAGAGAACAAAGATTTGCTGCTAGTTCCTAGAGAGGCAAATTTACTGCCTGCATACAAACTGATTGGTTTTGGGAAAAAGTATGACAAATATCTAGGCAAGACCTAAAATTTTGCTAATGCATAGGAAGAAAGGTGAGAAAATGAATTAGCAAGCGAAAAAAGTTCCTCAATGAAAAGTTAAATTTTAACAAAATAACGTCTTCACAAGTGTTATTATGTCTTCTTTACAAGTAGAAAATTTATTCATAGTTGAAGAGGTACACTTCTCAGCAAGTTGCGACTTTGTCTATCTGCTAGAAACCTCATTTGCACCACTAATATAATGCAAGCATTCACCATTATCTCAAAGCTATAAAAAAGTTAATTGTCAGACTATGAAAGTTTTTCAACTTTTTCATAGCAAAAGATTTTTAACCTATTTTCAATCACTGGTCTCATACCTGCACCTTCAACTATTTTCAGGGAAGTAAAAACATAACATCTTGGGATGAACTCTCAATCAATAATTTGACTACTCATTTCATGTAGCATCTTGAGATGACACTCAATCAACAATTTGACTACTCATTTCTTGTCAAACAAAAGATAAGAAGAAATTAACTTGAGACATTTCTACCATAAATATTAAGGAAAGGACAGAGAAGAACAGAAAAAATGAGGGAATTCTTCATTATATTCTCAAAATAAGAAGAGAAAAAAGAGTAGGGACAACCACTATGACATTTATAACTTTTGTTTCCTTCGTTTGGAATGCTATATTAGGAAACTTTGAAACAATTCCATGCACATGTTACGCAATTTCACAACTTTTGAACATTGCATGCAAAAGATACGTAAACTATTGCACGCTACCAAAGCCAGGTAATCGCCTTTTTGAGCTTACTACGTGGCAGCAATGCTGCATTAATCAGCTACTACACACTAATCCTTGTCATAAAGTAACACTAGTTGACAATGTTCCAAAATGTCAGCCAAGTAATAAAGAACATTTTGGATTCCAATCACTGAATACAGTATCCAGGACAATTTCCCCAGAAGTAGTATCTTTACATAAAATCTAGTGTTAATGCCACTGATGGACTCCATTAAATCTTCACACTCTAAAACCTTACGAGATCTCCAACCTCAAGAATTGTTGGCTAGTCATTTACCTAATCAATCTCCAGTTTATTAATTGGTTTTGCTCTTTTAGCATTTGTACTTAACACTCACTTGAGTCACCTCACAATTTGATTCAAAAGTCTATGTGAAGGGGAAAACGAATGGAAAAGCACTTCCATCAATAAATTTTCATAATATTATGGAATGAATCTTTTGCCATGTCATTCCAATATACCTTCTCTTTTACATGTTAGCAGAACTATCATTATTCAACAAAAGAGAACCGTCAATATTCAACAAAAGAGTTTCAAGTAAAGCAAACTTTTTAACAATTTGAAAACTGGTCCTTGAGATCATACTCTTCAATGACTCGACATGCAAAAGCATGGCGAGAACGAGAAAAGCAAAGTCTGAACGGATAGTTAAAGGATACAGTTCTCTTCTAGGCCATAATACACAGAAAGGAAAGGAAAGGATCGGTATACAATTAAAAAAAATACAATCCTTTCACTTTCATCCTTAAAATCCCCACTGCATTCAAATACTGATAACTGTTATACATAATCTAACCTTTGAAGACTCTAATACTTGCCAAAAAAACTGACGAGCATTGTTCTGGAAGACATCAAGATCAGACCAAAGCAATTAGCGACCATGGCAAAGAGAGGGCTAAATCTTACCACAGAAATGGAAAATCGTTCATGCATTAGCACAAATGAAAGCCACGAAAAAACACAAAGAAAACAAAAGCAAGAAACCCATAAACAAAAACCCCAAATTTACAGACAATCTGCATACAAAAGCGAGAAAGGAAGAGAAGATCCACCTAAATATGAACACAGCAAAAAGCACAGAAACTTTAGATCACGTAAACCCCCCACATCAATAAACTCTCGACCCACATTTCGATTTTCACATTCTAATCAAATAGTGATGAAACAGAAGAGAGGGGGAAAAAAAAAACTTGAAATGCATGTTTTCAGCAACATGCAAAGAGGATCAAAACACGGAACTTCACTAGAATTAAGGACACCAAAGAAATAGTGGGTTAAGCTCAAAATTGAGTACAGGCAGATAAGAAGAGAGAACCTTAGAGCGAGTACACTAAACAGGAGGTATTTTGGTTAGCTCATAAAAGTTCAAAACGGACTATTATTAAGAGAGGGAGTTTAGAGAGAGAGAGTCCAAACCCAAAACACATCTCTCTCCTACAAAACATATGGCAATGGCATAGCATGTACGCCGTTATCTCTCCAAAACAACCATGTGAGAGTGAGTGAGCGAGTTAATGTCGTGCTCTTCCTCTCTTTTTCCCTTCCTTTCTCCCTCTATAGCCGACCCTTTTGTCCTCTTGTATGTTTTTCCCTCCTCCTTTCCCACTCTTTCAATTTGCTTTTCTTTTGTCTTTTAGTGTTCCAATTTTCACAATTTTCTCTATATCAGACACCCTACAGCTACATTTACACTGTCCGATGATTAGACGATGCTGGGTTTTCTTTTCCGGGACTGGGATACTTCTCACTACAACGTATTCTCGAATTCATTCAAGTTGCAAAAAAAAAAAAAAAAAATCCTAAAAGACAGAAATCTTAATTGAGGGTAAAAACCACCTTTTCAGCAGATGTCATTGGTATATATACAGTTACAATAGCTAAGAGGTAAAGTATATTAGGGATGCTAATTATCTTTTCTAACTAAGAAGACTCTTTGTTACAACTAAATCAGATTTGTTGGTGGCAGGTTGGACTTCGATCTTATCTCCATTATTTCCTCTAGCATATTTATTGTCTACTCCGTTTTGGACTACGTTACTTTCCGTTTTCCATTAAAGAAAAAGGAGTTCATAAAGTGCCTTTGTCAACAAATCATGCGTGTACCCAAGAAGAAAATCTGGGCCAAGAATCGATTCTTTCTTCTTGGGATGTTGTTTCTCTCAAGTTCATTAGGTAAACTGTAAAAGAAGAATCGGTTTTTCCTTACTGGGACGGAGAAGAAAAGAAAATATATATGTAAGGGTAAACCAATATGCGGCGAGACGATGATGAGAATAACAAATTTGAAAATAACTACGACTAAGACATGTAAGAAAAATGAAACGTGCCATTGTACTTTGCCTTTGGAGTTAGAATTTAGAACCCCCTCACTCCTCATTTATTCCTGTCTTTCTCATATTTTTAATTCAGGGTTTGTTTAATGATAAATTTTTTTAAAAAAAAAAGAATTTATAATGGAACTTGAAAATCAATATCAATACCAAAACTTGAGGAATCATGACACCAATGGCTTGAAACGGGCCATAATTATGAGCCCGGGCCCATTACAAGGAATAGAAGATGAGTCCAGCGTCCGCTGCATGTCTAATCTGATCAGATTTCCGGTCCAACTTAACTTTGTTCAACACAAAAACATATGTATAGATGCCAGACCATATACTTTCAGTTATAGTGAGTTAAACTGTATGGATGCTGCATTGAGGGAGAACCATAAGTATATATGTACATAGATAGATATACAGATATGTCTTTCGGCTTTTTTGTTCATACATATAAAACGATAATGAATTGGTTTGAATTAATGCAGGAACTTGTTTTTTGCGGAGTTTCAATTTTGGGGACCAGGGGCCTCTGCTCCTAAGAATACAAGAGCTCCATTCACCAAGCAGCTTACTGAAGAACAAGTGAAACCATTCATTACTCTTGGCTTTATTGAGGATTCCAAGTGACAGCTCCCTCCTCCAAAGGTGTAGAACTGGCTAATGACTTTCATGGAACGAATTGCAATGCTAAATCGGCAAGAGCAATAACATGCTTTTTTATATACACAGTCAATATTAAGATTCAGAATTTCCTATTTTCAACAATAAATATATGAGAATGTTGAGAATCAAAAAGATACAATAGAAAGATTGGCCTTGTTTGGCAATCAGCTGATTGCATTAGCTGGTAGCTGATAGCTGATTCTATCAGCTGATTTAACCAGCGGATTGCATTAGCTAATTAGTAGAGATGTTTGATAAAATTAGCTGTTTAATATTAGCTGTTTATGTGTAAAATGACTTATGAGGACATTAGTTTAAAAAAAATTGTAAGAATATGAATATTATATATTTTAGTATTTTGTTGGATATTCTTAATAAAGAATAATAAATTATTTAATGAATTAATAAATTAGAGTTAAATAAAAATTTTAATCTAATCAAAATTTAATATATTTTTGTTTATGATTTACAATTTTTTGAATTATTTAAATAAATAACAAAAGTTAAAACGTTTAAATTAATTAAGACGTGGAAAACAAATTTTACAAATTAATTAATATTATTAATTGTTGGATGATGAATATGAGTTGTGTTTGAGTCTTCTGAAACAAATGGTTAGATTCTATAATTTATAAATTAACTAAATAATTTTAATAAGATCAATTTTAAATTTTGGTTTTATTTTTATCATTTTTATTTTATTTTTTATAAAATTAATAATAGCATAATTAAAATTAAAATTTTATTTTATTTTTTATTGCAATAATAAGTAAAATAAAAATAAAAATAAAACAACACAAGTGCACTGCTTGCGGTGTGGCCACTCCCCTCCCCATTAGTCATAGGTTTTATGGTCATTGCAAACAGCTGAAACAACTGTTTGCTACAAAACGCTCCCTTATTGGAGCTTTTCATAAAAGAGCTGATTGGGTTGAATCAACCAACCCAATCAGCTCATAACCAAACACTAAAACAGCTTTTTAATATGGTCAAACCTCTAAAAATGGGTCAATCAGTTGAAAAATAGCTAATAAGCTGTTTATCAAACACAACCATTGCATCGTTTTACAAGCCTCCAGCATTTCCAAAAAGACATTCTATTGCCACTCTTCAGCATAAAACCAAAAACTAACCAAAATATTTTTTTAAAGAAAAAACATTCAAAATATGAGAACATAAAATGTCAATAAACTCAAACTTTGGACAACTACAATGGAATTTATCATTTGATGAATTATGAGTGACCATATGAGAGTAACTCTTCTCTACAAGAGTAATCTCATATTTTGTAATTGTATTATCTTCACCACAAAGACGAAAACTAAAATCATAAGAATTATTCCATTGATCTTGAAAACATTTAAATACTTCAGGTGTATAAACACTAGCTGCATGCTTTAAAATTTGAACAGGTGCTAACAATGATGGAGTACTTACATTAGTTTTAAAATTAACTTTCAACTCATCAAATCAACCATCATCAATAAGCCTTTGAAAGTGATTAAAAAATTATAAAAAATTATGTTGATAACTCACGTACCTTTTTACAATATTATTCATGCTCTCACTACTTTGCATGGTTGTAACACCCAAATACCCCCTGGGAGGATATGTGGATGCCACCCAAGACAGTACAATCAAATCAGACTAGTTCA
>JANZLC010000202.1:41563064-41573428 GCA_026413385.1 Erythroxylum gracilipes
TTTGGAGCTTCTCTCCCTCTCGCTCGCTGCCTTTGACGGTGAGACTTAAAAGACAGGCATCAGATCGTCTGTGCGGGCAAAAACAAAGAAATAGAAGCTCGGCTTGGCTTGGGTGAAAAGAGCTGAAAGTGGGAGCTGGTTAATGATAAAGGAAAACGTCGACGTTCTGGATGTGGCACAGAATAGGTACTGGGTTAATGGCACAGAGGATCTGATGCCCTCTTCCTCGTATTTTAAATTTAAGGTTTTTTAATGATAAATTGAAAAAATAAAACAAGAAAAATACAAAATCTAAAAATAAGAGCATATTTAAATAAAATGCTATTTGTTAATATTAATTAATTAATTATATAAAGTGTTACTTATATTGAAGATGGTCTTGTAACCTTAGGTAATTAATGAGCTAATTCATGAATCATGACACTAATGGCTTGAGTTCCATGCATGATTCAAATACCGAAGAACAAGATTGAAATAAGATATAGTTGGATTTAAATGTTAAATAAAGTCCGAACAAACGGGCCATAATCATGAGCCCAGACCAATTACAGGGAAGAGAAGCTGAGTCCAGCGTCCGCCGCACCTCTATGCTCGCTGCGGCCGAGGGCTGTGGGAACCCCCCTCTCTATTCGGTAACACTCTAGAGAATCATCATAACTTGGAATAAATAAATAAGGCAAAACAAAAAGATGATGCTATTACATTTACACCACGTCACTCCACGCCCTCTCCTCCAGTTCTCTCCCTCCAAACTCACTCCTCTACTTACCTCTACTCGCCGATCCTTTTCCGTGAGACCAACGGCGACGATGGCTTCATCTTCTAAGAAGGTAAAAAAAAGAAAGAAAAGGCGTCTAACTTTGACCTGTTCTCTTTGTTTCACTTAGTTCGTTTTTGTTACTACTGCTGTTATTGTTGTTAGGTTCTGGTGCCCATTGCCAACGGGACCGAGCCCATGGAGGCGGTTATTATTATTGATGTTCTACGGAGAGCCGGCGCTGATGTCACTGTTACATCTGTCGAGAAGGAGCTTCGTGTTGATGCCTGCCACGGCATTAAGATCGTAGCCGATGCTCTCATTTCCGATTTCGCCAACAATGCCGTTTTTGATCTCATCGCTCTTCCTGTATCTCTTCTCTCTCTTCTCTTAACATTTGCGTAGTAGGCACCAGACTAAACCGGGAGTTGATCCCTTTATATGACTTGAAGGTTGTGCTTTTCTTTTTTCAAATAGGGAGGCATGCCAGGTGCTACCAATCTGAAAAATTGTGGAGCTTTGGAGAGGTTAGTTAAGAATCAGGCTGCAGAAGGTCGGCTTTACGCTGCAGTCTGTGCTTCTCCAGCAGTTGCTCTCGGTTCATGGAATTTGCTAAAGGGATTGAAAGTAGATAACTGTTTCTTACTCTCTCTCTCTCTCTCACACACACACACACAAACACACACATACACACAAACGCACACGGGATTTGTCATAAAATACAGTCAAACTGGGTGAAATAATTGCTTGGTTTGTTTTTATATTGGCAGGCAACTTGCTATCCATCATTTATGGAGCAGTTGCAATCTTGCGCAACTCCTGTTGAGTCGAGAGTGCAGCAGGATGGAATAGTTGTTACAAGTCGTGGACCAGGTACTACCATGGAGTTTGCTGTTGCATTAGTTGAGCAGTTGTACGGAAAAGATGTTGCACATGGAGTTTCAGGGCCTTTGGTATCTGCTTCCTCTAAATTATTCTATTTTCTTGGTTATATAAAATTAAAAATTGCGTATGCATTGAATTTTTTTGCGGCATGTCATGTCATGTCTAGAATTTAATGGAGGAGCTTGTGGAAAGTGATCTGTACGGCATAAATGGGTTATAAAGAAAGTCATTTAGTATCATTTCCAACATTATTTGGTTGAAATTGTATGTACTGTTATGTTTGGGAGAAATTTAGAATGGACTGAAGCCTGTGGATAGATTATGGACTTTGTTTTAGTAGAGTTGCTATGATGGAGATGGAAAAGTGCTTATTCAATGATTGATTTGGTGGTGATGATGGTTAAGGATACGATTGGCATGGTTAGCTAATTATAATTTGAATTGATTTTTAATAGGCAGTTAATCTTCACAGTTGGTAGAATATTAGTTGAGCATCATATACTTCAATTATTTATCCAGTCCATCAAGATTTTTTGGCATCTTTTGACAATTTCGGGCCTCAAAACTGAAGTTAAATGCCTAGTATAAGAGATTTATAGAAGTTTCGTACTGGTCTCAGATTGCAATACAAACTCAACAGTGTGATTGTGATCCTATCCATAATGTGTTATATAGAACTAAGAGTTTATGTTTTTCTATTCTATGATTAATTAATTGGTAGATTTCATCCATTAAATTTATTAAGGGGCGGATATGCATTACATTCTGCTGGATTTAAAGCTGAATGAATGTGAAAGGCAGCATAGAGAGGTGAAAGTCGGGTTGGTGATGTAAAAAGTATGATTTTTTTTTAAATAAAAAGAACAGAAGGGGTTTTAAAGACTCTTAAAAGTGAGTAAGATAAACCAGAAGATGGTTGAAGAAATCAAAACGAACGCAGAGATAGAGAGGATGTGCCAATACATTACTAGTTAAATCATATGTAAAAGATGATAGATGTGCAACAGTATTGTTCGTAGCATTGACACAGAGGATGCATTTCTCATGCTTTGAAAGCATATTGACTCCATTGAATTATACCATTTGATTACATAGTTTTTTCAAGTTTATGATTTTCAACATGCATTTTCCTATCTACTCTTACCTGGGCTATAATAGTCCCCTTTTTTAATTCCTCTATGAACTTTTAAGGGATTTTATTATAACTTTCTTTCCCAATCTTAGGATTACTTACTTCCTTCCATGGTGTATGCTGTATATGTTCTGATGCTTTCTAGTGCATGTAGGTATTGATAAGAAAAAGGAAAACCACCTAAAAAACAGGGAGAAGAAGGGAAGAAAATGAAAAAAAGAGCTAGTCTGTTTCTTTCAAGTTTCATCTGTATTTTCTATACTTGTTCTATTGACCTGAACCTGATCTAGTATGGGATCAAATTGTTTGATTGTTCTGAATTGATATATTGGAAAAATGCTATGAAGACTAAGCATGGAAAACTGAATGAATTAAAACAAGCTAAGATAGTTCAGATGGAATTGAACAATATTAAATCTGTGCTTCTTGTGTTTATTACTTCTACTGCTTCAAATCTTAATACTATATGTTTTCCCTAATTTCCCTCTCCTTATGTATTGCTTTGTATTATATTCAGGTGATGCGCCCCAACCATGGAGATGAGTATACCATAAAGGAGCTGAATTCAATGAAGTGGACGGTTGACAATGTGCCACAGGTGAGGCTTTTGTAATTAATTAATATCTTTTTATTTGATTTATTAGGCACTATTGGAACTAGCAAGGCGAGTGCTGTAAAAGATAAAATGGAATGGTCATGTATGCTACAAGAATGAGATCTCTTTCCTCTTTTACACACACACACACACACACACACACACACATATATATATGCTCGTCAGTAATTTCTGTATGTAACCATTTGATGTTTGCTTGCACAATGGGAGAACTTTTAATGTTGACCAGTGGCTGTTCTTTCTTTAATTTTTTGATAGGTGATGAAGTTAGTACTAAAAGGTAAGTGTGATGCTCCATTATAGTTGTAGCTACATCTTATTTTCACATTTCAGGTTGCTTCTCATAATTTGATATCCACAATTATGTGTCTTGGCATCACTTCTCATTCATTTGTTGTAGTTATGCGTGCTTATTTGCTTTCCTTCAGGTTCTTGTACCCATTGCTGATGGGACTGAGGAGATGGAAGCAATTATCATAATTGATGTGCTGCGACGAGCTAAAGCAAAAGTAGTGGTTGCCTCTGTTGGTGAGAAACTAGAAATTCTGGCTTCTCGAAAAGTCAAATTAGAGGCGGATGTGCTCCTTGATGAGGCTGCTAAACTTTCATACGACCTTATTGTCCTGCCTGTAATTTCTCATTTTCTATTTGGAAATCTTTCTTCGGTTTATGTGAACAGGCTTGCTTAATATTTTTTGTACCTTTATGCAGGGTGGGCTTGGTGGTGCACAAGCATTTGCCAAATCAGAAAAGCTGTTGGATATGCTGAAGAATCAGAGGGAATCAAATAAGCCATATGCAGCAATATGCGCATCTCCAGCTCTAGTTTTGGAGCCCCATGGCTTACTCAAGGTATCACTTCTCCTGGAATTATTTATGAAGCCTCAATCCCTTTTGTTTGTGAATATTTTAATCATAGTTACTGTTCATTTTTCTTTTTGAAGGTTTTATATATGATTCATTCCCCTGTCTGGCCTGCCTTGGTTTAGTTCTGTATCTGTCTAAGAATCTATACTCAAAAGCAATTAATGACTGCAAAAATTGGTCAGAAAATCATATCCTTTAGTGTTATAGCAATCATAAATACTTGATGTTAGTTCCCATAGGAAAGGGAAAAAAAAAAGAATAATAGAATGTTCTGTAGATTATGGCTTTGGAGGTCTATTGAAATCAATAATAACTGAGGACCTTTTTTAGATTAGTATCTCAATAAAGGTTTTGAAAAAGAAAAAGAACTTTTCACGAGCATAGCAGTACTTTGCTCCTCACTGATTAATACAAGCTAGTCTATGATGCTGATTATGAATATCGTGGATAACAAGTTCTCTTTACCTATTCTGGGGATGTGATGCCATTTTAGTCTATATGAATAAAATGAAATTGGCCATCACCGACTTTTCAATTACATTCTGTTTGAAATAGCCTTCTGCATGCAGCATGCATATATATATATATATATATCTGTTAGATGCCTATAATAATGTTGCTATTGAACTCCGTTTTCTGAAAGCATTAGAGATCCGAGTCCAATTGGACTACAAGATTTGGGCATTTTCTAAGTTGCGATTTAAATGCAACACTTTTAGAACCGAGGAGCTTAATTAACATAATGAAGATAAAAATCAGAAAGTACCAATCTGACTCTTTTGCTCATTTTTATGTTTCTTTTTTTGGTTTCTTGAACTCACGTGTTCAACTTATTGTAGGGTAAAAAAGCTACAGCTTTTCCAGCGTTGTGCGAGAAGCTGTCTGATAAGAGTGAAAGTGAGAACAGGGTTGTAGTTGATGGCAACCTCATCACTAGCAGGGGCCCTGGAACTTCGATGGAGTTTGCCCTAGCAATTGTGGAGAAGTTTTTTGGACGAAATAAAGCACTAGAGCTTGCAAGGGTAGTACTTTTCACCAACCCATAAGGCTTGTGTATGTTTGCTGTGCTTATAACAGGTCCACGTAACAATAAAGCATGTGCTACTAGTCAGGTGAAAATGTAAAGATCTGAGTTCGTATTAGAGTATGAATTCAGCTTGCAGTTGTGTAATGTATGAAGGTGTTGTTCATGTGTAAATGAGTAATAAAGAATCAGCTGGCCATGTCGTTTTCTATACTAAGTTTTCTCGCCCTTTCTGTTGTGCTAAAGATGGCATTTTGAGTGCTTCAGAATGCCCATAAGCTGTTGTAGCAACCAATTAATCTGCAAAAAGGATACTATTCACAGATTGCAGTCTGAATTAGATTATGAATAAGATATGTTTTTCTATTTTACCTCTCCTAAAATCTGATGCAGTTCAAATAGTAGTGTGCAATATTATGTGATTACTAAAAGCAAAACACTACGGTTTTTATATATGAAGTAAGTAAATGAATAAATGGTGTAATGCAGTTTGATTGCTGTACGCCTTTTACGACGAAGTACCAAACATGATGATGGTTGTTAATGGACGGAACCGTAACTCGGTTATTCAGTTCTTGGTAGTTACTGTATAATGTAAGGTACAAAGCTTAAGGAGGAGGATAATTTGCAGCCTTTCAAATGAAAAAAAAATAGTAGAGAGGATACATTTCACTCTTAACCACAACTCTGCAGTTTTTGTTGCATCCATTTGCTTGCAAATTTGTCGACAACTTCATCCTTCGTATCATGTTAAGTTAGATTTTGACAAAAGCATAAGTATGGTCGCAAACAATAGCTTTTCTTTCGTCGTTTATTACGAAATGATGAATAACAAGTTATTGTATGAAGTACATATATTGGATTGATTGGAAGAAGGAAAGGAACCAAAACAAATGTTTCTCTCTGGAATTTCATCTTCTATGACATCTGTACCACAAAATCAGAAAGCATAGTAATCTATACCCAACAATAAACCCCAACATCACAGCTAAGTTGCTCCATTTCTGAGAATCTTTCAGGCCTTGCTGTCTTAAGAACCCACTTCCAAGCAGAATGCATTCCCCGTTATAAACTACTAGACACCTTCTGTCCCCTTGTTGTCCTCCGTACTCATTTATTAGCAAACACTCGAACGGATACTTGAACAAACTTAAGTAGTGCATGAAAATCCAGTAACTAGGTATGTTTTTCTCTGATATGAAATATCCAGAGAAGAGAAAGAAAGATCCCATCAGCCCTGCAATAATTGAAGTCCCCATGATGAAGTTTGGCACTAGAGCACTGAAGCATGCTACAAAGGAATTGGACATCAAAACCACCATCCAGACCACTAGACAAAAGTATAGAAATCCATCAATGTCCCTCCTCAACCCTACCAGCCAGTAAACTGGTGTAGCATAGAGCAAACTAACCATCAAGAGAAAAGGAAGGAAAACGAGGGTGTTGGATAGGACATAAGAAGACACTCTATAAGCTCCTCTTGAAGTCTCCGTCATCAGGATTCTTCTCTCTTGCAGGAAAATAGGCAGTACTTCTGTTGTGGAAGTTAACAAGAATGTGAGACTGAAAGCGAAGAACCCAATTCGAGTTTGCATAACACTTTGTCCTGTTTCTTTTCCCACGTTCAAGAATATGGTCCCAAGTACAAATCCTGCCACAAGCGCTTGTACTATTCTTGTCACAAACAATTGCTTCGTTCTAAAAATGTTCCTGGAAAATCGTTGTCCTAGTATCAGAACTTCCTCAACTACAGAATTTGGATAGCGAGGACACTTCTGTTGATAATTAGCGTATGAAATGTTCATTTCTTGATTTTCTTTCCTTTGCCCTTCTTGAGAACGTCGGTCGGTGTTCTTAAGAGACACAAAATTCTTAACTGCCAAGCTTCCTATAATATCAATTGCAAATTCAAGCACATTGACATAGCGAGGAAGATGGTGGCCACAACACTTAAGCCTATGTTCAAGGGTAAGCAATGAACCATTGTGTACTACCGATCCATTGTAAAGCAAAACAACTCGTTCAAACATCTCTAGCATTCGAAAACCAGGCTGGTGGATGGTTAGAACAATAGTTTTACCTTGATTAATCACCATTGACTTTAGCAGAGTAATGATATGGAGAGCTGAAGCCGAATCCAAACCTGAAGTTGGTTCATCGATCAAAACAACAGCAGGGTCATGAACTAAATCAACTCCAATTGAAACTCTACGCCTTTCTCCGCCTGAAATGCCCCAATTCGATTCCTCTCCAATCCTGGAATTAGCAACGTGCTCCAGTGCAAGCTCCTCCATTAATCTCCTCACTCTAAGGACAGCCTCTTTTCTCCCTCTTGGAAGCCTCAGGAGTGCACTATACATGAGTGTTTCTTGGACTGTAAGTAACGGAAACAAGGCATCATCCTGGCTCACATATCCTGACACCCTTCGATATTGCCTTACATCTATCGGCCGGTTATTTACGAGCACCTGACCGGAGATTTTATGTGGAGATGTTTTTCCTGCAAGAATCTCTAGCAATGATGTTTTCCCTGCTCCACTAGGACCAGCAATCACAGTCATTTGTCCAGGCCTAGCTTCACAGTTCACATCCTTGAGGATGAATTTTCGAGCTGTCTTTGGAACTTTCATGCAACAAATCCAATCAAACTCAAAAAAATTACTACACAACTGATAGGACACATTTTGAGTTTCTATCTTATAAAATGTTTTGGCGGCACCGGAAATCGATGTTGTTACTGGCAATTCCATGCAGAAAATGGAAGTTTAGACAGATAGATGATCAAAGAAAATATGGTATGTGAGCTACGTGCAAAAAGAGGAAGTAAGAGATGAGCTAACACACCAAACAATATGTTACTAAACAACGCGAAGAAAAAACCAATGGATTAAAACCCAAGAAAGTTTCCAGCGTGGGATATAGTTTAGACATGATGAGACTTCGGCAGTTTACACACGAGACTTCACTAGGTCATAGCTTTTGTGGCTTTCTTGAGAAAGTGTTGGATTTCTGGTAGAAGTTGGAAGAATTAGAAGGTTACAAGAAAACCCAATGAAAGAAATAACAAAGAAAAAGGAGTTATTCGTCTCTATGAGGTGTTTCAGGTGAGCTAAACGTTTGATGTTTAGAGGTAGGTTGGTGGCTGCTTTACTATCTAAACCCACCTCTGCCTGCCAACTCAACAAGTTGGTAGGAGAATGATTCAACAAGACATTGATACCTCATAATCTGAAGCTACTATGTCAAATTTGGGTCTTGAATGAGTTAACACAAAGAAATGACTCTCTATTAACAAAAAGATCTGATCTTGATTAAGCAGATGATTTGTAAACAAGGATGTGAATGCTTGGTGTTTCTCTAGATGCTTCAATTTCATTACTAAGCTGGGAGCAGCAAGTTTCTTGTCACAGTAAAATTGCCTGAATCAAGTTCCTGCTTATTTATCTCTACGTAGGTACACTATAACTTATGAATTTGAGATTCTTCCAAGATCGGATCCTAGAAGATTTAGATATTAATCTTAATTCTTTGGGTATGATGTTTTTTATTATTCGGAATTGTTTAAGATATTAAGAATTTTAAAATAATTTTTATTAAAATTTTGTGTAATTATTTTCCTATAGATTACTAATACATGAAAATTTTAATTCGAATCTTTGAAATCATATTACATTTTAACAATTTTAAATAATAAAAATATTTTAAAAAATGAACATATAACCAATGTTTTAAAAACTGGACCAAAAGTTAAACCTGAAAAAACAAGAAAGTTAAAATTTACGAGGTTCAACTGATATTAAACCGTCATGAAACCTGTTAAAGATTAAATAAAATTAAAGAATTTAAAATATGACTGAAATAGACTGTTCTTATCTAACAAAGAATTTGAAGATTAATTAAACAAGATTTTATTAAATGAGCATTAATTAATTTATTTTATTTATAAAAACTTACTAATTTAAAAAATTCGACTGATTATTTAATAAATTTATTAATTTTTAACAACAAAAATTATTAAAGTAAATCGAATAAGAAAGTTGAGAATCGAACCGAGAATTTAGACGATTCAAAGTTTTTATACTTTAATCACCAGAAATTACAGATTAAATTTTTAATTATTTCTTAAGACAAATATGCATCCTTTAGCTCTCATGAGATGAGTGAAAAATAACACAAATATGAAGAGGAAAAGAGTTTAACAGCCGTTAAAGTTGGGTTAAAATTAGGCGGGCGTAAGCCTCATGATTCTATGTAGGTAAAGAAGTATAGTTTAATTTTAAGGATGTACTGCCGTACAACACAAGTTACAGGTTTAATGTGAAATAAGGTCAACTAGGAAGGAAGCGTACAAGGATTCTACTTCCATTGACATCATTCTATGCAAAGATCAAAGATATATAGAGAAATCTTATTTTGCTAAAGTAAGATATAATAAAATTTAAAAAAACATATTTTAATGATAAAATCTATCTAACTTGAATACTAAAAGATGTACAATTTTTACCGCATTGATTTATTAATTTACTTTTATTTATTTTAATTTTCAAAAAATTGTTATAAATATTCTTATTTTAATAAAAATAAAAATAAAATTTTGTGTTCTAAAATTTGAAAGAAATTATCGAATTTTATTTTAATATTTTTATCAATAATTATGATTTAACAATTTTTAAAGTAATGATCTTTCTAAATTGTTGGTAAAGTGTTAATAAATAATAAGTAAATAAAATATTTGATTCTCTTCCTTAATTTTCATATTCAATTGTAAATATTTTATAATAATAATTTGAATTTTAATGTGACGCTAAAATATTTAGGGGGCGTTTGGTTTGAGCACGAGGTTGGGTATGAATATGGGTATAATAGTAGAAGGGAATAGGAATGGGTATGAAAAATTAAAAAATGATATTTGGTTTGTAACTTGGGTTTCTGTATTAATATCAATAATATTGTTTGATTTGTTGCATTAATGTGAATGAAAGATAATATAATATCAATTTTCCATATCATATTTGTTGTTGTTGTTGTTGGGAACCGTTTGCGAAATCGTATGGGTGATGAGCTATTGAATGATTGTTTAGTT
>JANZLC010000202.1:41589698-41606649 GCA_026413385.1 Erythroxylum gracilipes
GATGCTAGAATACAGAGAATAGAGCTATGCTATATATGTAAACATACAAAAGCTTGTCCCACTAACCTTTCCTTTCACTGACGCATTTGAATCTGTTTCTTCCTTAGCTCCAGCAAGCAATGGGACCTGCTCTGCTGCAATAATGGACCATCATAAACAAAAAAACCAGAAAGCAATGATCTTTTGATGGGGTAGCAACTGGGTCAAACTCAAATCTTAAATTTACCACCAGTACAATACTCTTGCTCTCTAATAACAGACAATATTAGGCAGTACAATATGGTAAAGATAAACTGCCTTAAATGCGTAATAACATCTAGATAAGAACAATAGAGAAAAAGATACCTCAAATCGCGTTGAGACGTTAATATCTTCATTTCTAAACAGAGAGTGAATAAAATCCAATTCTCTTCGAAGTTCCGGTCTCTTTATCCTCCAATTATCAACTCTTAAGGAATAATGAGGCAATGATGACCTAAAAGCAGTGATGACCCAATTAGTAGTATCGGTTTCCCAGCAGTGCCTGAAGGTTCACCGCCATCATTAGACCTATGTTGATCTCCAACCTATTGTTACAAAAAATCAATACCAAAACCCACTTAAACAAGATACAAAAACCCATAAAGAAAGATCAAAACGATGCCAAGAAAAATGAAAAGAATTTTAAAGTAAAAAACGAACCTTATAAGCCCAGCAGTTGTGGGTAGCACGCGGATCCTTGACCTATCCAACCAATAAACAAGATAACGAGTGATAAATGGGTGGTGGGTTTTGTAAAATGATGGAATCAACAAAATGGGTTACCTAAGAAAGGAAGGAGAATGCGGATTGTTCGTCGAAGACATGTTCAGCAATTGCGATGAATTTGCTATTTTTAATTTCTCTTTCGAAGGTGACTCGCTCTCTTTGATAGTGGTGTATTCACCTGCTAATGTTGCTTCGAAGAAACGAGAGCGTAGATCGCAGAGCAGAGCAGAGGCAGAGAGAAGAGAGAATAGACGAGACTGTATAGCGGAGACAGAGAGAAGAGAGAGTTTTTTAAAACGTCGGATGTTATAAACGTAAATGACGCGAATTATACAGGTTAACGTCTACCCGAAAAAGCTCAAATTTGAGCTTTCCAAAAAGCTGTATTTTAGCTTCTAAAAAAGTTATTTCTATTAGAAAAGCACTTTTGAATTTGACAATTAAACACTAATTTTTTTAAAAAATAACTTTTGCGGTAAAAAAAAGTGTTTTTCTATCCTTCAAAAGCTCAACCAAACAGGTGCTAAGTCACAGGTGAACCATGCGTTGACTATGGTCGACTTGATTGGGTCATGAGTCGAAGTCAGGCTGAGTATGAGCAGGCCGTGATCCGATCGTTATTTCCAAAATAATGTTGTTTTTGACGTATTTTTTTAAATATGGTCATGTCATAGGCTGACCTATCTTAGACAATCCTGGAACCAACTAGTGCATTTTTAAAAATCTATTAAATCGAGGTTTAAAAGATTCAATCGGTATTAGACTATCATAAAATCGGTTAAATATTAAATAAAATTAAAGAACTTAAAATATAATTAAAAGAGATTTTCTTATCTATCCAAAAATTTAAAGTTTAATTAAAAATTAAATGAAAATTAATTAATTTATTTTAGTTTATAAAGACTTGTTAATTTAAAAAAATTGACTAATTAATTAATAAATTGATCAATTTTTAACAATAAAAAATATTAAAATAAATTGAGCCGAAAAGTTGGAATGTTCAAGTATTTTGCCATTGAATAGGCCTAATTTAATCATTAGTTTCTATTGTTAAAATGAAAATTACTTAAAAATAATTACCTTTCCTATTAGATTAGATTATAATAATGCTGGACTTTCTCATAACAACATATATTAAATTACATGTATTTTACCAGATTTCCTCTTCATTTAATAAAATTTTGAAGTCTTTGGTTGTTAACTACATGATACATGCTATACATCTTTTTTATGTTAATTTGAAATTTAAAATTTAAAATTTTGTAAATTTTGAGTTTGCATTATTGATTAAAAAACTTAATTAGTTCGACTGATTCATTTATAAAAATTTTGAATTGTTCAACTTCTTTGTTCAGTTTTTAAGTTTTCAATTTAATGTATTTCAGTGACTCTTGTTGTTAAAAATTGATCAATTATTAATTAATCGGTTAATTTTTATAAATTAATAAGTTGTTATAAACCAAAATAAATCAACTAATTTTTATTTAACAATTTTTTTTAGTTAAACTTCAAATTCTTCGATTTGTTTTAATTATATTTTAAATTCTTTAATTTTATTTAATTTTTAGTAAATTTTATGACAGTTTAATAACCTTTTAAACCTTAAACCTCTTATCTTACCGGTTTAACTTTTAGCCCAAGTTTTAAAACATTTATTCGGATCAATTAGAAGTTCCAACTGCACTACAAGTATTGAGAAAAAAAAGATTCAGTAACTTAGTTCCCTTAGTAATCAATATAATTAAATCACATAAATGTTTTACATTAATATTTGAATTTATATAGTATTAACTATTAGTAGTAAAACAATTTAATATCACTGTTACTAAGAGTTAAAAAGTCCATATATAAGGTTATAAGTTATACCTAACAAAAAGTTAATTTCAGAATTTCTAGCAATAAATTCTTAGGCTATAAAAAAGAAACGCTTATGTGAGCTAGTACTACGCATATTCTTTAGCATGGCACATACTAAACTTGTTTCCTTTGTTCTCATAATCACCCTCCTGTTATACGTAGGTTCGTCAATCGTCTTTGTTTTCAAGATATAGTATCAGTCATATACGTATGGATTTCTAAGACTTACTGTTCTCTTTGGATTTTTTGGTATTCAGATTATGGTTATGCAGACGATCGATGCTGCACTGAACATTGGGAGCTTGGACGGTGCATACCAGGAGTGGATGACGATCCTGAGAAGAATGGAAAATGCTGGAAATTTTGCACTGAGGGATGTACGAAAGGAGGATTTTGCAAGGCAACTAGCAACAATAAACACCATTGTCACTGCTACTGCTGATCTCTTTAAACACTGCTATTGCTATTAATGACGAGTTATATATTGATTGTTGTCGATGGCCACTTTGAATAAAACATGATCCTGCCATATTCATCCTTTACTTTTAAGTCTTGACAGAGGAACAGTTGAATAATGCATGAGAAGTTTCAGATAAATGTATCCACACTATGCAAGCCAAACATTTTGATAGATAATCACACGTTAGAAATGCAAGATCAGAAGGCTAAAAGTAAAGGACAAAAGAATAAAGTCTTTAGCATTATTAAGCTATCAGGTTTAGAACGGAGAAGTGAACGCGAGAGATGATACTTTTATTTTAAAGACCGTCACCCATCCATAATGAAGTCAGACAACAGCCTCCAACTTCACCCCTAAATGCACAAGTGTTAAGAACTAAAGAAGATGAGATAAAAGGAAAGGGTAATACTAACACGGTTTTGAGTAATAAGCAGCTAAACATCAACGATGTCAGGAGTTGCTATATAAGACCAAAAACTATATTAATCGCTACGTTTTACTTATTTAATTTTACATAATTTTTTAGCGAGCTAATTTTAATTATTTATTTTTTAACTTATATTATTTTTTAATTGTCACATCTGCATTGGGTCTATTGAAAACAATCTCTTTATTATATAAGAATAAGGTTACGTACTATCAAACCTCCTCAAACTTCTCTTTATTACAGGAGTTAAGATTGAGAGTGATAAACTATATTAACCGCTACGTATCAGTTGTAACTAATTTGGGAAGTAATAGATTTTTTATCTATGCTCTCTCTCTTTCTCTACTTCGTAGCTAATCCAAAGTTTGGGCCAATAACCTTTGTTCCTCTTGATCCATGTGATCATTGTTTGGTCGGAAAGTAGCATGCAGTCTCTTACAGTTGGAAAACTAGAGCTGATATACTCAGATATTTGTAGTCAGTCCCATTGAAGAGGTGTCGTCGAGAGGAAACACACCTATGGGAGGACATTTAGGTACGATCAAATACATACAAATTTTTCTTTTTCTGGATGGGAATGTAAGCAGATATCAGGACTTTAATCGTAAGTGTGACATTTCCCGGCGGAAAAAGTGAGAGACCTTTGCCAGTTCTGAAATTTTACGAACACCTATT
Organism: Erythroxylum gracilipes; assembly: GCA_026413385.1. Lineage (NCBI taxonomy): Eukaryota > Viridiplantae > Streptophyta > Magnoliopsida > Malpighiales > Erythroxylaceae > Erythroxylum > Erythroxylum gracilipes. The sequence continues at coordinate 41,593,865 of JANZLC010000202.1, forward strand.
CTACACAAAGTTTGGATGAATATCATTTCTTAATTTGTAGAGGGTCTTTCTAAATCAAAAAAGGAGGGCCTCAATTCTATAAAATTGAATCATTTCTTAATTTGTAGAGGGTCTTTCTAAATCAAAAAAGGAGGGCCTCAATTCTATAAAATTGAAATCAAGAGTTGAATTTCACATGTTTAGCATTCCACTGCCAAAGTTAAAAATAGTAATTTTCGTCAGCATACAAGTTTCTCTGCTTTATGAAAAACTGAAGTGGCTCGTCATTATAAGCAGCTACGACCTTCTTATAACAAAAGAGCAACTTTTTCTAGTTGTATGACTAAACTATTTACTTAGTATTGTGTACAAGTTCTATGGAAACTGACATGATCGAATTTTTGTAAGTAACTTCTGAAAAGAGTCGATCAAGGTTCAAGGAGTGTTATTAATAATGTCAACAGCCTAGCATCTTCAAATAAATTTTTAGAACTAGGTTTTTAATAAAATTTTAGAAAGGTACATACTTTGCATGACGAGCGATTTCTTAACCTATTGAAATTGTTTGTTGTCTCTTTTGGAATGGCAGTATAATAGCATATTTCATTGGGTTATTTAATATGATATTCAAATCAGTATTCCTAGACATCCCATTTCAAAACAGTAGTATAAAAACACAAATGAAGTTTACCACAAGAAGCAGAAGGCAATTCATTGTAAGGCAGGAGATCGTAAGGATAGATTAAAATCTTCGTTTCATAATGACTCGTGGCAAAAGAACTAAAAAATATGCACACTCCTACAAATTTGCATTATATGCTACCATCTATAACCATGAACTTACATGGGATGAACCTGCAAAGTTAATTTCATCAATCCAATTAGGATCTTTCGGAAAAAATAGTAAGATTTAGCAATGACGAGCAAGTGGTGTTGAAGCAGTCACCCAGCCCTCCATGTTTTTTATGCTTGGTGTTGATGCATTTAAAGAACTTGAATACTTAGGGATTTCTAAGTGAGCCACCTGCAGATGGAGCAGCAAGCACCCCATCCATGGACTCCATTTTCTTGCTTTTGGCAGACTGGATTTGCTCTGCAAGGGAAACTTCTCTCGGAACATTTTCTCTCTTAATGAACTCAGCATCCAGTTTTTCCCAGGTAGGGTTTGGGGAAATCAATGCATCCCCTTGACTAATCCACTGACCTTTGATGGCCTTCTTTTTCCGTAGCTAACATAAGGACAGCATATCCCACAACAAAGCCACATCAGACATCCCAATAGGACTAGTTGAAATTTAAGCAATCGGTTATGGCTATCAAATTCATCATGAATATGGTCGATACATGTCAAGATACAAGAATAAGAAGATAGTTGGAGCACGCATTACTGCATTAAAAGAAAATGCAATGGTGTGATAATATTACTTCTGGTTGGCAGAGCTGCAACTTAAAAACCATGTAAAGGCTCTATTACTGCTCAGGAATGAAGATCACAAAACTCTTCAATTTATTTCTCACTCTGATAGATGCATAAACCTCTATCTCATTTTCAAAAATTGGCTTGCAGGTTTCATCACTTCTAACATAACAGGCGCTGTACAATAAGTTTGATCAAACATATTATCCCTTTTTGATATTATTGGCTACTAATGCACTCTGTAGCCAACCTCAACTTACTTATTGATTGCCAAAATGCTTGAAAATAACAAGAAAAAGTATTTCTTAGACGAAGTTACCTTTGTCAATCTTCGCTTGAGAGTCCTAGTTTTAGAAACTGAAGACCATTCTTTCCTTCGATTTGATTGTCCGAGTCTTTTCCTCTTTGCTTCTTCCCTTGCTTTTGCTTTCCATTCCCGTTCTATTTTCTTTTGGGCAAATCTCACCATCTTTGTTGCTTTTGCCCGTGCTCTTTCTATCTTCGCTTGTTCCTTTGCATTTGCCTTGTCCATGTCCCGTTGGAGTTTCTGGACTGTTAATTCTTCCTTTAATTTCTCGTAGCTATCCCAATCTAGCTCCTCTTGGTCACTAGCTCCTGTCTTAGCTGCTTTCGCTATGCCATATGCCCATGAGACGAAGAACTTCTGTCCTAGCCTTTTCCATTTCAGACGATTACCCCACAGCTTTTTAAGTGAAGTGCTTATTTTGGCCTTGGTCTCATCACTGAAAGAAAAAAAAAGTTTTATATGTGTGTGTGTGTGTGTAATGCAAGGGCTAAAAAAGGAAACAAAACTGTAGATCATACAGTGGACTCTACTGGCCAGAAGATAAGACGAATTTTAACTATATCACTTCTGTGTTCCATAACATTACAATTTTTGGCCCCGGTTGAGTTAATTACGTATATCCTAACTTCGGGACTCATTTGAGGCTCCATCTAAAACAGCATGCAAGTAATTGTTGTACTTCTCCAGAATGGTATAAATGTATTTGAAGGTTTTGAGGATCCATCAAAGAGCAGCTTGCAAATGACTTTTGTTCATAAATCTCCAGAATGGAAAAAATTTACCCCTAAAAGTTTCAAATTCAAACTAGTCATTGACATTTTATTTTTAACAATTGAATCAGAGATGGGATTAAGATTTTCATTTAGTTACATTTCAATAGACAGTTTATCTAGTCAAACTTATTTTTCCTTTCTAGTGACAGCAAAGTGAAAGTTAGTGCACTAAATAATGGAGAAAAAATTTAATAGTTTCTTTTGAGGAAAATGACCCCATTAAGCCTCAAAAGACTCCATACAAATAAATTAAAAAGGAAGGATACAATGGCTTGAGGCCTTTTAGAAGGGAACTCATAAAGCCAGGTGGCCAATTTGGTTGTCATGGTATGCCATCTAAAACTTTGAAAACAATTTTAGTCTTACTAAAAGTAAATTGCAGTTGGAATATCATTTTCCCCAATCTTCAGGTAGTCTAACTCGTGACTCCTAAATGTGCCACTTGTTTGATGAGTCCTCTTTCAGCAGGTTTGTTACTGACTTTGTTAGAAACACCTGGAATAGTCTGTTCCATTTTAACTAGTTTTTGAACAAGATAATTAAAATAAAAAGAATTAGGACTAGTACATAAAATTGTTGATTTGAAAATATAGTGATTTGTTTCCCATTTCCTAATGTTTCTTTTGGTTTGTCATAAAACAGTTTGGGCAACACAATATTGTTAACCTTTTCCTTTCCTGAACCCCATCCAACCTAAGTGAGGATCTAAACTAAAACCTTGGTCCTGGGAGGGAATGCCAACCACTAGGCTACTCACTCAATCTCTCCTATTTACTGAAACACTAATCCTGTATCATAATCAAGAATTATATCAGTAGAGTATTATGTTAGAAGCCAGCAATATGGAAACTCTTAGAATAAGTACTCACAAGATTTCAGCAAAGGTCATTAGTACAAAAAAAAATTCAGCAAATGTCCTGAATACCTTTGGTAAAGTTACCAACTTTCAGTTTTAGTTAATCAATAGGGGATCCAGCATGATGGACAGCTGTTTTTCTAAATTTCTTATCCATTCTAATACTCTCCAAGTATCATGTTAAGTCTGTGGATGTAGATAAACTCATGTTTAAAATATTTCTTGAGCAGTACAATAAAGATCTTAAACACACAGAAAAAAAAAGGGTTCACCTGTGAGCCAGGGGATGTTCTGACATCTTCTTTCTGACCTGAAAGTTGTCGAATATAACAAATCAAAAGGCATCTTAAATAGGAAAATGAAGACATGTAACCAGAAATGATAATCATTAATTCAACATGTGACATGCAGTACATGAGGAGTTGTTAAAATAAGTCCTAAAAGTTCAAAGGTTTTCACTTTTCAAGTTTTATCAAAAGATCTAACTCATATCAGAAATTCTTGGACGTATAATCAACCTTTTCAGGTAAAATAAAGGATATTGCAATAGTAGAGAAGACAATGATTTAAAATATACTTGACAAGTTGCACTATAAGTAATTGAAATTGAAATTTGTTCTCTGAATTTTTCTCAAAAGGTACTTTAAAAATTACAATAGGCATTCATCTTAAATCAAAGGTTAAAAAGAAAGTACCTGGCTCACTTTGATAGGAAGATTTCACTTTGATGTGAAAATAAAACAATAAGTTTATTGTCTACATTAAAATTGGCCTTGATTTTTTACTTTATCATATTTTATTTTAATTGTTTATACATATTCAAGGAGTTCATAAATGAAAAGTCGAGGGAATGAACAAATTAAAGTCCCATTAAACTCTATCCTGAAACCTGCAAGAAGCAGTAATGACAATAGATGTCTACATCTAGGAAATTTTTGTTTTTGGAAAGAAAAATTGGTACATCAGGTAACACAAATGTCCTTTCACAGTAGTGAAGAAAACCAGCACTAATTAATTCTTACATGACTTCACCTGGGGGTCTCTTAAGGCCTCTATTGTTCTCTGCTTAATTAGTACACGAGTCTCTACAGCAAGTTGAAGACAATTTCAATTGAAAATCAACCAGAGAGGTATTTAAAAGGAAAACTGGAAGTGAATAGAGAGCTCAGTGAATTAGTTGTCTGCTTTGATCAGACTTACCTGCAGGATGTTGTTTGCCTTTGTTCCAAGGAATCTTCCCTTTATTGCCATGCTTTCTCTTTCTTCTTTTTCTATCATTATCAACACTCAGAATATCAGAACAGTCATAACCATCCAGCTGAACCTCACCGCTGTAATCCTGCTTCTCAATGGGATGTATACCAAGTTTTGACTGGAAATGCTTGCCAGGACCTGATGTCTCTACTTCATCAACACTGATTAGTGATGCTTTAATGTGTACATTTCTTGGGTTGGAACTAAGAACAGCATATGAGGGGCATTTATTCTCCATTGGTCTATGATAACTCCATAGTAGTATGTTTGGTTGAAATTTTGTGTACTTCACCATTTTCTCTAGTGATCCCCAAGAGATACTGTTGTGTATATTGCTGCAAGGAATTTGAAGAACATGCAATTTCCTTCAGAGGGTGAAAAGATAGCAGATAGTTAGCGTATGATGGAACCATGCAGACTGCTGAAGCATGTTCCTATCTGAAACACCAAATATTTCTGTAAAATGCAGAGATGGAAAAGAAATTCAACATCTTATGTTAAAGAACTCAACAAAAGTGAAAATTATTCAAATGGCATTATAGAAGAGCTGATCTTTGAAAAGGATTAAACAGAAATCCATCCCCTCTATGCGGTTCATAATAATCAAATATCGGTCAGCAAGAGAGATTCCTTCTCCCAAAGCATGTTGGAGAACTTCATTACTCATGTAAATCACGAACTGGAATGGATAATATGTTTAATGGACACTGTTAAAATGTACAAGTGAACCCATTCCCCAAGACCAACCTCATAATGCAAACAAGTATGGGTCTCTGGCGTCTGGTGATGTTATAAGCAACAGAGTTTCAAGTTCTTCTGCAGTAAATGGGCAGCCATCAAGACCTCAAGAATCGATTCAATAGTACTCGGAGCTATTCAAGTACTAGGACCCAGAATACAGAACGAAACCAAAGAACATTACACACCGAATTGACACACCCTTCTCAATCTATCAAGAAAACATAGTGATGATATCATTGAAATAATAAGGCAATGTTCTTTCGACTCTTGTACAACATTGTGTGGCTGCTAAGAAAGCCATGCAGTTTCATCAGAGCTACAATTCCTAATATAAATAAAAAATCCAATTGATGAGAGAAACTCCGTAACGAAACTATGATCATAATACCCACCACTAGGAAGATGGAATTAAACTGTTACTTATAAAAATAGTTGAAAATAGTTTTGGGTCAAGTGTTGAAAATAGAAACCAGAGAGATTTTCAATTCATGTTAGTCTCCCTTGTGAAATGGTTACAACTTACTACCAGTCGTATTTGAATTCAAACTGAGTATAAACACTTGAGTAACCATTTCATAAGGGAGACTAACATGAATTGAACATCTCTCTGGTTTCTATTTTCTCTTCTGTGTGTTCTCTCTCTCCTCTCCTTCTTTTGATTTTTCCTTTTCTCTGTTTTTCTCTTCTTTTTAAATAAAAATTCAAGCCACATAAACATTTGAAGTAAAATGCCATATTTAAACCCATACACGTACCCAAGGTTCATCGGACCAGTAGAGAAATTGAGGTTTTATTCATTGCTTTTTCGGTTGTTTCTTGAGGAGTAAAAGAAAACAAAGAACCGCAGAAGAGCAACTACTAGTTGAGGCATTTCAAGTTCATTTCTTATTAGCTATCCATAACTGAAAATTTTTGAAACCAGAACAGAAAAGGCAACCCAACTGCGGAAACAAGCCAACTATGCATAAAAGGTAGGAAAGTTAGGGACTTACAAAGGAAAAACCGGCATTTCAGATTACTAAGGTGTAGGCAACTCTACTCAGAAAGCAGGTGGCACTGAGGATTGTGTCTTGGGTTTCCTAATTATCTCCTTCTGTTTAGTGTTTGCAGGAAGCAAGATTAGTCCTTTATCTCACTAGCAAATAAGAGAAGAGGAGGGGGACGAATTTGAACCTAACATTGAGGATTAGCTTTTCGCAGTGGTTCAGCTCCTCCTCTCCTATGTTTTAGCTGCCTCGGCTTTCGTTTCCTTTTGACTACCCCTCACTATTGACTCTTCCCGGAGCTTCGCTTATTGGCATCTCTAGTTAGTGTTTTACTGTGTAAGTTTGGATGTAGAAAAATTAAGACTTATTTCTTGATAGTAGCTACTCCTCTTGAGTTATTACAAAACATGGTAAAGACTCAAATTCACTGGACTCATTTCAATATATTAACTTTCACAAATTCAAATAGCTCATAGACTGTTTTAAATTTTAATATCTTCCATTTTAGATGGGAGATTATAATTTGTGGCAAGGTCTCCACCTAGTCTGTGACTCCTTTTATGTTGTTGTGAAGTACATTAAGCACTCCATAGAAAATAACTTGTAATGCTAAAGGTTAGAAGTTTTAATTGTCATATTAAAAGTTTTGGAGAAAGAAAAGACCTTTAAGAAATTACTTATAAATTGAGTTAAAATTTATTATGAACCATCCATGCTGAGTTTAACTTTATCCCATGTTATCATTTACCTCCTAATAGCCAAAAGACATTAACTTTATCCCAAGTTATCATTTACCTCCTAATAGCCAGAAGACATTAATTTATCCCAAGTTATCATTTACCTCCCTAAGACATGACCTACATCATATCTTTTACTAACTGATCAAGTTTATTAGGGAAACTAACAACCTTTAGAGATTTATTAAACTTGTTATGTAGATAACTTCTTCGCTATCTTCGGAGGATTTTATTTAAAAAAATTAAATATAGTAAGCCCCTCATAAACCCTTCTTGTATAACTACATGCTTTATAATGTTCATGAAAAATACTAAAAGGTGAAACCTTTTCCGTAGTAAAAGCAAAGCTATCCCAAACTTACCGGCTGGTATCGACGACGATCAGGCTTTTGGTTTCTGGTCAGCTATCTCTGTCTCTCGTCTTTTTGCTTGTTCATCTCACTTGGGTATCAGTTATTTGTGCAGTTGGGTGGAGTTCACTTAAGCTTTTTTGCCCGTTCTATTGATCATGGGCACCTTACTGATCACGGGAACTTTATAAAAGCTTGTGTCTTTTCGTTAGTTGTTGAATTTGCAGTTTGTTATGTGGTTGATTTTATCAGCGGTTGTTGGTGTCTGTGCTTGTTTTTGTTGGTCGGGTTGTTTGCTGACGTTCATACGCGCGTCTTCATGAAGAATAGGGCCCCCAAGTGCATGATATTGAAATTTATATATTTACTTATCACCACATCTTGTCAATTCGATGTAGTGCTTTTGGATATCATCGGGGGAACTTTTCGTGATGAAGATACTGTTCTTTGAAAAATTAGTATATGTGAACGGTTGCGTGAAACTGATATGCATGTATAAATTAATTTTGATACATGTATTAATGTTTGCTTTAGCACAAAGGCCACTCCGATGAAATTAATCAGAACTTAGTGGTGACCGCCAGTCGCTAGTGCCTTCAATTTGCCATGGTTTAACCGTCTCTTCCTCAATTACTGCTTCCTTTCATATATTGGTTCACATTGCTGAGGAAATAAGTTGAGCGTTTTTTTTTTTTTTTTGGCTTTTGAAAATGCTTAAAGTGCTGATCCTTTTGAGTTTTCAATGTCTTGTCAGACTATTCTCCGACTTGAGATACCATTTTCACCTTTCATGGTCTGTTTACCATATCTTGCAAGTCTTTAAAACTCGTCTTCATCTTTTGCTGCTTGAAGTTATTTTCTGGAGAAATGATCGGTAAGTTGTTCCTTGAGCAGGCGTTTGGAGCATTGATTTAAGGAACAAGTAAAATGGATTTAAAGTCGAAAGGTATAGCCTGGGTTGGGAATATTTGCCAGAAGTTTGAAACTATGTGCAGTGAAGTGGATAACATCCTAAACCAGGTATTTTCATTGTTTCTATTCTAGTTGTTCTTCAGTTTGTACCAATATGATGGTGTAAAAGTCATAGACCATCAATTAACAGCTGTACCTCCACTTGCCTTTTTTATGCATCAGAAATTGCTGTGCCTCCACTTTGATCAAGCTACCTCAGTTATGAACTTTTCTTATGCATTTACTGCTTCTTGATTTGCAGGATTCAGTGAAATATGTAGAAAATCAAGTAAATACTGTTGGTGAGAACATGAAAAGATTCTATGCTGAAGTAGTTCAAGATATAAATCCTCTTTTACAGAATTCTTCAAAGAATGCAACTCATGTAGAGCCTTCTGATACAAATCCTGCCACTTGTACTTCTGTTCGAACAACAATTAAAATTCAGGGAGATGATGAGCACAGTAATAATCAAGAGAAATTCCCTGCAGCTGAAGAGCAACCTCCTATTTTTAAAGATGCTGAAGTTGTTGAAGATATTAAGCCCCTCTTACAGAATGCTATAGAAAGCGCAACTCTTGTAGTGCCTTCCAATGCAAATCCTGCCCCTCATTCTTCTACTCAGTCAATAAGTAGAATTCAGAGAGATGATGAAAATATTATTCTTGAAGAGAAATCCCCCATTGTTGCAGAGCGATCACCTGTTTTTGAGGATGGTGAAGTTGTTCAAGTTATAAATCCTCTTTTACAGAATGCTACAAAAGTTGCAATTCAAGTAGTGCCTTCCAAGACAGATTGTGCCACTAATACTTCTTCGGAGTCAACAATTAGAATTCAGAGAGATGATGACCATGTTATTGATCAAGAGAAATTCCTTACTGCTGAAGAGCAATCACCGGTTTTTGAAGAGAGATCATCCATAGAGCTCGTGTATTCTGTGCCCCCAAAGGACAGGAAGATTCATGCATCTAGTGAGCTTCACTCTTCAGATCAATTGCGTGCTCAAACTTTTGAGGAAGCGCTTGAAGGTACAAAGTCTGATGTAGCATTAGGAGACACAAAAGATGTTTTAAAAGATGAGAACTCTGATGTGAACTTTGAAGAAAATGAAGTGGAGGAGACCTCTACAAGACAGAGGCTTGAATTGTTTTTATCTGACATGAAAGAATCTTTGGAAGAGTCATTATTGAATGAATTTATAGGTGATGATTGCAATGTTCCATGTGGACTTCTTGCTGAGGTTTCACATGTGACTTCACTTCATGGAGAGAACTTTCAGTATCCTCAAAGGGAAAAAGTAGCTTGTGGTGGATTTTCAGTTGGTTCTGACTGTCTTTATAAAGATAGAAGTGCTATTTCTTTGTCAAGTGATTTCCCATGGCCAACATGTGAGGAGAAATTAGTGCAGGACCTTGCGTGCTCCAACAGTTCCTTAAAATCAGGTCACTGTAGTGAGTTGGAGAATTCATTCTACAGTACCCCTACCATCATAAGTTCTTGCAATGATCCTTCTAGCGGGGCCAGTCACGGTTCTTGTAGTTCTGGTTTTCTCTTATCTTCCACATCTGGAACATATGTATGCTGTAATAATGAGATGGAAGATATGGGAACTACCTCCTCCAACAGCATTATTTCCTTGGAATCTATGAGTAAGTATTTCGCTATTTCTTATTTATATGCAATATTTAGTTACTTCTACAACTGTTTGTCCTTTCAGTGAATTTTTGATAGAGTAACAATGTTTGTGGAAATGTTGGAATATGCCTTTGGGGTGATAATTTCGAGCTATTATTTGATGGTTGGCATTTCTTTGGAAAGGGTTGAGGGGTTACTTGCCTTTGGCTGACAATTTTCTAAATATGGGATTCTATTCTCCTGATTCTTTCTTTCCAGTTATTTTGCGTGTATTCGAGAGGATTTCTTGCAGTCTTTATTGTCTGCTTTATCCAGTAATATTTATTTAGAAAGTCGTATGTCATCTTAGGCATATGAAGTGATTTCTAAATATTCTTGGAAAATGGTCATATGGTCTAATGTTAAGTTGCTGTTCTTTCTATTGATAAAAACTGAGTTTTCCTGGGTGATGTAATTATAAAAACAAAATTGAATAGCATATATATCTATCTATTTTGTTTGTGCATGTATGTTAGATATTATTGTTAAGCAGTGGAGAAGCATCAGTTTAGGCATCATGTGAAGAAGTATTTATCAGTTTGTTTGGCTTTTATCTGGCAAGTATTCATTGTAGGTAGTTGTCACTCAAGGCAAGGCCTTTGTGTGACCTATCTTGAACTCTATGCAATTTGACATGAGAAAATGATTATTCACGAATCCACTATTTCCTTTCAATAATGCAGTACAATGTAATATGAAAGAGGATATCTCAATACTTTTAGGTTTGCAAGGCATGTTGGGTCTGGATATTGTTTCTTCCAAAAAAAGAGAACAGAAATGGTCAATCTATTGTTACTTCAAGCTAACTGTAAATTCGTCTGACAATATGTTGTAGCCCCCCTGTCCAGTACAATCTTCATCCATTTGTTGGACTTTGGTTTCCTGCAAATGATAAGTATTCTAGTCGCGATGGTTTGTGATTCCTAGATCACACCCTTCTGCCAAAATACGCCGTTAGGAACGGACATCTTCTAGATGTTTTTCGCCTGAACATATCCAATATAAGACAACCTTCTATCTGACCTCTGCCCTTTGAGTTGTCAAGAAGTCTTAAGTTGTTCCCTTATGACCTTGCTATTTATTTACTTGTTTGCTGCTATGTGCTTTCCTCTTCGTTGGATATTAAATATACTTTTATCTAATAACACCATTATTTGATTGTTTTCTTATTCAACTTTTGCTATTAATGTTATTTCTATATGTTGTCATAAAATCATGTACAGGAAGTTCCAGAAGCTGTGGTTATATCAGTGATGATATGGAAGAAATGGATACAGTTGATTTGACTGATAAGGTGAAACCGGAGGAGAGCTGTGTCACTGTGGACATTAGAAACCATCACGGAGTCTTTTCTAGACCTCGGACTTTCAGATCATACAAGGTTCACTCTTGCTCCGCCCTTTTCATGGTTATATATGTGTTTGGCCCCATTGATCGAGCATTTATGGATTTGATACATCTTCATCTTTCAGACATCTCATTGTTTTTCTAAGTCAGGATGCTTGAATAGAATTCTCGGGAGTATATTCCGTGCAATATTTATTTGAAAATCAAAGGAAAACAATGCACAGTTAAAATTTGTGTTGATGCCTTCAACTTTTGGAATTCGTAAAACTAAACTACAACAGCACCACCATATAGAAAACTAACAACCCTACTTTGTTTTCTGCTTTGAAGAAAATGATCAAGGATGCTTTTACGCACAAGAAAAGATTAATCAAGGAGTATGAGCAGCTAGCTATTTTGTATGGAGACCCTGATTCAGTTTGTGGCCAGGATACAATGCAGAGACACTTGTGTCCAAGTGGCCCTTTAGCATCGGAACTGAATTTACAGAACCGTGAGAAGCATGACTCTGACTGGGAACTCTTGTAAACGATTCAAGAGGCTGAAGGAAACAACTGGGGATGGGGATGAGGATGAGGCTGGTTAAACGGTTGGACTTGGACAAACTGTTGCTCCTGGTAAATAAAGCTGAAGATGGTGCCCCTCTTATGAATAATAACCAACCCTTTTCCCTGCTGTGAATAGAATAATGAGTTGGATGTTAGTGTTACAGAAATTTTATTTAGAGGACTGCCTGCAATTTATTTGGGAAACTGGGAAGTGATTTCTAGTAGTTTAACAACTTATAAGAGTTTTGATGTTCCAGGCTTTTTATTGTCACATCTGCATGTGGTCTACCAAAAATAGTCTCTTTATTATGTAAGAATAAGGTTGTGTACTATCAGATCTTTCCAGATTTCGCTTATTAGATGACCGATGATAATGCTCCCGTGCCTTTCTAGTTAAACACCTAGTTAAACACCGTACTTTTGCGGAATCATATATAGGTTGATAGTATATGTTGTGTTCTACAAAGCAATGGCTGCGAGGAATGAGGGAATCCTCAATTCTAACAATGCAATTAAATCAAAAGATCCTAAATTATGTCTTAACAACGTGCAGCATATGCATAATTTCAAACACAAATTATTCTGCAGCCTGGCGACAAACAATATAAAAAATCTTTCAAAAGAACAAGGCAGGTTTTTCAAAAGCCTCTGACCTTTGGTTAGTGTCTCTGGTAGCTGGAGACGGAACGGGACGAGACGGAACAGGACGGGACGGAATAGAAATTGGGGATAGAGAGCTGTTTGGTTGATAGTGGACAGAACAGAAAATCTTGTCTCCGTCTCCAGGGCAGATGTGTTTGGTTGTAGGGGACAGAGACAGAAAATAGTGCAAATGACGAATATGCCCCTAGTCTTTAATATGATT
>JANZLC010000202.1:41606749-41638906 GCA_026413385.1 Erythroxylum gracilipes
GGAGACAAACGAGAGCGAGGAGTGAAGTCGACAACCCAGGTGAACCCAGACGACTGCCGAGAGGAGCAGGGCAATTTCGACAAAACTTCTGTTTTGGTTTCGGAAGACAGAGACAGAAGCGCCGTGTCCTTCGATTTTAGGATAGACAAATATTTTTATCTGCTGTCATCCGAAATTAAAAGACATAAGTGGAGAGTCAACAACCAAACGGTAGCGGTGAACAGAATTTTATTATCCTGTCCCCAGCAATGGGGACAGCAACCAAACGGGGGTTGCTGTATAGGGGGACAGCAATAGGGACAGAATTTTATTGTCCTGTCATCTGTCACCTTAGCCACTTCGCAAACAAACTGAAAAAACAGAACCGCTTACTGAGACGGACTATTCGACTGACAGTCCAAAGAGAATTTTGAGAATATGATAATGAGCGAAGTTTACGGTTTCCATGCTCGTTGCCTTCGCTTTCTCGCCGCGAATCCCCTCCCATTTCCTTACCGCCACTGCCACCGTCGCCCATTCTCCGCCAACAGCCCGCCGTGTTCGGTTTCCATAGCCAACAAGAAAGAGAAGGTTATCGTGATTTCTGGTCCCACTGGTTCTGGAAAGACCCGTCTTGCGTTAGAGCTCGCAAAGCGTCTCAACGGAGAAATTATTAGTGCGGACTCTGTCCAGGTCACTAACCTATCCCTTTTTCTTATTTTTCATCCGACTTTCATGTATTATGTTGGAGAAAGTACGGATGCTTGTGGGTGTCTGTTTATATTCTGCTTTCAAACTGTTTTTTTGTTCCCCTTCTGGTAATGAATGATTTGACCAGGGAAACTTATTCGGAAAGGTGAAGCGATTTTGTCGTTATAAATACATTTAAAACTGGGAAGTAAACAAAAGAAAAGCACATTGCAGTTCTCACCATTGCTGTTTTTATCTGAGGAGAAAATTTAGCACCTTTACTGGTTAGCTCGGGGAATTTAGTTTTTGAAGAATTGCCTCATGCTGTGCGTTAACTTCGTAGCAGATGTAGATACTAGAGTGTTCCGGTGCTAAATCTGATATAAACGTTACGATGGATTGAAATCGTTGAATCTTTCATTCTCACTAATTACTATTTGATGAATGGAGAAAGGGGTTAAGAACCATGGACTAAGTAAATTGAGTTTACTCGCCTTTTAGTGCAGGTGTATCGTGGTCTTGATGTTGGATCTGCAAAGCCTTCCTTAAGTGACAGAAAGGTATTTATTTTAGCGTTTTGGGCTTTTAGTACTTTGCTTTTACTGACATATCCCACTCTTTGATCAATAAATTAAGAGAAAGCATTCCAAGTAGTTAATAAGTTGCATGTTAAATAGGTTATAGGTATGCACATAACTTGGATTTTTTTTTTCTTTTTGAACAAAGACATTGTAGTTGTTGAGAGATGATCAGTTATGGTCAATGCAATGATTGATGCTCTGTTTCTGATCAACCTTCTTTTAGGCATGTTAATTGTATGGAGTCTGTTGCAATTCCCACAAGCATACATTACAAGTTGTGCTCAGTGTGAGAGAGAGAAGTGAGAGAGAGGGAGTGAGTTGCTATCACAACTTAAAGTAGTGCCTAGGATTTTGCATGGCCACAAAAATATTAAAGAAGAAAATGTGAACAAATGAAGATCGCACCTGTTATTATCTCATTTTATGCAGGTTTCTTTTATGTCTATGGCAGAACCAATGGTTCAATTGGGTTAGCCAATAGTGCATAGTCTTCTCTTTCTCCACAGAGCTCCACCCTCACAATTGAACCTTGGTAGATTAGGGGGAAGTAAGCCTCCTCAATAACTATGGCCAACTTCTGGGACTTATTTTGGTGAACTCTTCTATGTTCTTTTTGTGTTGTCTACAAATCATCATCAAACTAAAAGGGAAATGCTTAATTGTAAAGAATGAAGCTAGATATACAGAAACTTTTACTAAAGTCTTGTTTCTAATTGAGTATGTGGAGATTATATAGTGCTATATTGACTACAAACTTTATATCATATTACTGCTACTCTATGTGTACGTGTCTGAATTCAGACAAAATTTAGCAAAATTTTCATAGGAAAAAAGAAGTGTTCCCTTTCATATCATACATAATCATTTATAAAGTCGTCTGAGCAACCTAACCATTATTCACTCTAGTGTGGCATTTATTTCCTATTAAATTTGTAAATTATGTTATTTTTCTACAAATGTTGTCAGTTATTTGAATCAACTGGTGTAGTTACGTTAACTTCATTTTGCAGGAAGTGCAACACCATCTGATTGACATTTTACAGCCATCTGAAGGTATATTCTCTGAGGAAACATTTATCTTACAAGAGTGTTATATGACATCTAGTTTATGCTTATTTTCTTTTGCTACGTTTCCTTTTTTCTTACCATTAAGATGTTTGTCATGCACTGTCTTTTCAGATTACAGCGTTGGACAATTTTTTGAAGATGCAAGGCAAGTCACACAAAATATTCTCAGGAATAACCGTGTGCCTATTGTGGCTGGTGGGACTGGATTGTACTTACGATGGTAAGTTATCTTTACAGTTGACTCCGTGATGAGCCAGATATAGAACTAGTGTTTCCCTGTTTTCTACGACGTATCTCAAACTTTTCAATTTATGAAATCCCTCAGATGCGGCCAGGGCAACATTTTGGCCTGATTAGCTAATTATTGAGTGCATTATTATAAAAAAAAAGTGAAAAGAAAGAGTCAAGAATAAATATCCCAATAATATGATTAATTGTGTTATGAGTTTTTAATGTGTAGTATCAACATTTTTTTCATAAAAGTTTGAGTTCATTATGAACATAGGTATATCCTTTTAATTACATACACTCATTTAATTCTACACATATGTATATATATAAAGGATAAGCATATGATTCATTTAAGCCATATTTCTCCAATCTCTCCCCTTATATTAAGATGGAATCAAAGCCACTCCTACTTTCTTTTGGTTTCCTTATAAATTTCTTCCTTGTGGGCCATTAAAAAACGTCTAATCTTGCAAATTTCACGCGCCAGATGTTCATTCTTGGGTATGAGGGGTGTAAAGTGTGTGAATATCCCATGTTGACTAGGAACAAGTGCCTAATAAGCCTCATAAGACTTGAGCAATCTTTCTCCTCTTAAGGTTCCTTTTGGGGTAAATTTAATCCTAGCTTTATCATGGTATCAATCCCACTCCTAGTTTAATGTCTGCCCTCCCAGATATGTCTAGCCATGTGAGTTAGTGCAAATGTCTGGTCCAACGAACTTTTCACACCAAATATTCATTCTTAAGTGTGGGGGTATGTATTAATACTCCATATATACTAGGAATAAGAGCCTAATAGTCTTATAAGACTTAGTTTTATTATGGTCTCTTCTCAAGTGAGAAGATTTTTCTAAAATTTTTGATTAAGAGAATTTGTTCCTAAATAAGAAGACCTTTTTAGTTATTGATTTGATTGTTTTCTTTCCAAGTGAGAAGTGTGTTGTTGATTCAGTGAATATTTTTCCTAGTGAGAAATGTCTCATGTTTGTTTATTTTTTGTTTGTAACAAGCTTGAGCATTGATGTTCTAACTTGAGGAGGTGTATTAGAATATTTATAAGATCGATTATAATCACCCTTGATTTACCATAATCTAAACGGATTGATCTCTAATATTATTATGTAAATCAAGAGATTTTATTACTTAATGAACACATCATTCTTCCTTATATTTAATGCTTCATTATGAGGGTGAGTCTTGGGGCAACTGGTAAAGTTGCTCCTTTGTGACCAGGTCACTGGTTCAAGCCACGAAAACAAACTTTTTGTAAAAATACAAAGGGAAGGTTGCGTATATCTTGACCCTTTTCAGACCCCTGCAAAGCGGGAAGCCTTGTGCACTGGATACTTTGACTTTGACTTTATATAATGCTTCATTACTATGTGACATACACAATAGCAATAAGAAACATTTAGCCTTTTGGTTTTTGTGTTCGTAGATGTATACTTTTATGTCGAATCATGCAAACCTTGTGTCAGTCTTTCTCTCCTTCTCAAACTTCTTTATATTTATATTCTAATATCGTATGAATTTTATTATGTATATGAATGATGTCACTTAAGTCAATGATGTGTTTCTAATTTGAGTTAGATGCATTCAAATGAGTTTAACATCCCTAGTTTATTTGCTCAGATATGTATTTTTGCGATTAAGTTCACAGCGATCTTATCTCTTCTACTGTGTTAACATGGTCAAAACTCAAGATAAGCAGTTGTTTAATATTCTACCAAGGACATGAGCTGTTGTTTAGTATCCTTGCCTCCTTGCTCTGCCACCTGCCTATAAGCCCATATGTCTATAGATCCTTGGAAGACCGATTCTTTTTAGCTTGAATGAGACCTTAGCTTGTCTCATGAGGGCAACTTCATAACCCACTATTTCAGATTCCACATATAATCAATTTACACTTCTTTCAAAGTCCTTCAGCTGTGATACTGTTGGAGGTTGTGGCTTCTAGTGGTTGGGCCTACAGTGATGTTACTCGTACTGTGGTAAAGGGAGTGACTGTCTCCTTCCATAATCAATTAGGTATATCGAGACATTTATTATGCAATTCATGATCGTCCTGCTTGGGCTGCCAACATTGCACATTGAGATTGATGGTCATTTCATTTGTGAAAAGTCAGTTAAATGAGAACTTGTGACTGATTTTGTTAGTTTAAGTTATCAACTAGCTAATTTGCTTACCAAGTCTTTTAAAGGCACTCAAGAGAATATATCTGTGACAAACTTGGTACATATGACGTCTATGCAGCAATTAGAGGGGGAGTGTTATGAATGTAGGGATATTCCTGTAATTATATGCTTGTAACCCAATTAAGTCTACTAAGATATATATATATATATATATATATATCCATACACACACACACACACACGGGCTAGGCATACGATTAGTGTAAAAGAGAAGAGGAAACAGAATTACTTATTGTTGATTAGCATTTAGCCATTTACTTTTAATAGTAGGCAGTAAGATAATCTTATTATTTACTTTCTATATAGGATCCCTAACATAGTTGTTCTAAATCTCCAAAATTGCCCCTCAAGTTGGAGCACAATTACCTAAACTTGTTACAAATTGTCTTTACCCTAAATCCATAATTCTCTCAAAGTATGTAGCATTGGAACATTCAGCATAAGACCTTTAGAAACTTCTAAAATACTATTCTTCACCTCTGGAAGAGTTTCATTTTGACACCACACTTGAAACATCATGCAACTTTTCACTCCCAGAAGAATTTTGGCGTGAACTTTCTTGATCCACCACTTGTGAAGTCAATTATAGGGAAGAGAACAACGGTAGTTGAGTTCTCCAACATTCAAGAATGAATTTAAATCTCTAAATCGATAATGTCTCCCCATCAACTTAAAATAAAAAATCTGCAGAAGTGAACTTAAATGAAATCTTAAATAGGATCGACAAAGAAGAAATCTTTGGGACAAAATGAAAAATATCAATAGTAGCATGCTCCATGAACAGTATCACGTAGCTACTGTTTAGAATCCATGTCATAAAGTGGTTCTTCCTTTTTTAAAGTTTTTTTGGGGCTCACATTGAAAATAGAATGACTTATGATATTGTTCACTACCACATCAACACTTGTCATGTCACAAAGTAATCTTTCCTTTTGTTTTTTTAGGGTTTTTTTTATGGCTCATATTATGTAAAAAAGAAATAGAATGACTTATTATTGATTAGTTTTTAGTCTTCTATTTACTTCCTATATAGGATCCATAACGCAATTATACGAAATCTCTAACAATTAGCTTAAGCTGTATTCTCCAATCTCTCCCTTTACATTAACAGAGTAGAAAGCCATGCTAATGCTATCATCTTTAGTAGCTTTTTCTTTTCATATGTTGTAATTCTATAGTTATACAGGTTTTCCTAAGTTTATAAGCAATCAGCTTCTCTAGATCTTTCCTTTTCGTAAGAAGATTTATCATCAGAATTTGCTTCAAAGTTATCTCATCTCTGTTCATATCAACTGCCATCTCTTGAAACTTGTTTCTTTGTTGACATTATACACTTAAATCTAGTGATAAGAAATGGAATGATATCCAACATAGCATTTTTGGAACTTGGAGCACCCCTTGGCCATGTATATCGACTACAATTGGCTTCGGGCTCATTTTTCTTTGCTCAGTATTGAAACAAGATTACGATGAGGCAGTTAGTAGAGAGATATCAGGTTGTAAATTACTGGAAACACCTTAAATGCTGTCAATATTCTGAAGTGAGGTGAAACTAATGTAGCAAATGCATATAAGTATGTTGCTTGGAATTTGCAGGTTCATATATGGGAAGCCAGATGTTCCAAAAGCATCACTGGAGATTGCTGCTGAAGTATACTCTGAGCTTTCAGAATTTCAGAAGAATCACGATTGGGATGCAGCAGTGCAGTTAGTTGTAAAATCAGGCGATCCAAAGGCTGAACTATTGGCTGCCAATGATTGGTACCGTTTGCGGCGCAGCCTTGAGATAATCAAGGTTAACTGGTGATCTTTTAGCTATAATGATGTGATATTGAGAGTTATTTTCTCTTAACATCTGCTGAGACACTTGTGTACTGGAATACAACAACTGTTCTGTGTTAGGTTATTTTCCTTTTATAACTTGTTCTTTCTCATTCTCATTATTTGTGCATTGGTTATGGGATTTAGTTATTTGTCAAGAATGGAGAATTATATGACAGCAGCATGAGTTGCATGAGCTATAATCATTTCATATATCTGTTTCTTTTGACATGACAGGCTAGTGGATCTCCACCTTCTGCTTTTCAAGTTCCATATGATTCTTTCAAAGAACCATTCAGTACAGATTCCAGATACAGGTCCTACAGTGTGAATACGTATCAAGATGCAAATGAGTCAGTCAAATCAAAGGATTTGGACTATGAGTTCCTTTGCTTTTTCCTCTCAAGCCATAGAATAGATCTCTATAGATCAATTGATTTTCGGTGTGAGGAAATGCTATCAGGTGGATTACAACTTGTCCTCTGTGGTATATAGTTATATATCTCCTGGTGATATCAAATTCTCTCATTTTGGTTGATTGGGAGAACTATTACCTTTATCATTCATTAGATGAATATTTGTCAAATTGTTTTTTTTTAGAACTCTATTTGTTATAGAGATTTAGGGTATTTATGATTTAAATTTGTTGAAGATATATAAAATTTGTTATATAACGGACATGATTGGCTGTACATGTCCTGTAGCATTGTCTTTCAGGCTGGCAAGCTTGTTGTCAATAGTTTCTCTTGGTCATCTATGTTACTGTTTACTTTAACCGCCAGTCTTGCTTGCTGAACTTGTTATTTGAAAAGCTAATTTTAGTAAAGGTAAAAAGAGATTCTTATACTAAGCTGCAGTGTTTCCTTCATCATTTTGGATTATTTAAGTATTAGAAACTATTTATTATCTCTGTGGATCCATCTTAATCATATCTCCTATAGCTTTTTCCTTTTCCTTTTCCTTTTCCTTTTACCGTGTTTTCCCCATATGCTAGTGGAAATATAGGCTAGAATAGTGCAAAATGATAATTTTCTGGTCTTAATTTGATAAGTTTCTTGAATAAGGCATCAATCTTGAGTTACAATTTTGGTGCATGTGGTTTCATTATTCAACTCTGAATTATACTTTTTTTTAACTTTGTTTTGTTTGTAGGAAGTGATGGGATTTTGTCCGAGGCAAAGTGCCTTCTTGACTCCGGTCTCCTTCCAAATTCCAATTCTGCAACCCGAGCAATTGGTTATAGACAAGTACGTAACTTACATATGCTCACAATGAATTCCATGATGATATGCTGTTTCTAGTTTTTCTGTCTGTCAGTCTCGTCTTTTGCATAGTAGCTTGGATCTACCTGCTTCAACTTATCAACAAGCTATCTGTATTACCTTTTGGATCTTTATGCAACTACCTAGATAACTTTTAGATTAATATAACTTGTTAGATTGATTGGCAAAAATTCTATTTAAATTGATAATAATGTTGGCATTGCTCTCACAATTTCTATGATTTTATACGATTGTCATTTGTCTGGAATCCTTACATGTTCAGTTATGTTTATAACAGAAGGGTTTCTTTTATATGGTTTCAGACTATGGAGTATCTTTTAAATTGTAGGCAAGACGGTGGCATGAGTTCTGCTGGAGATTTTTATGCTTTCCTATCTGAATTCCAGAAGGCATCTAGGTATTTCTGCTTTGCAATTGATAGAGATGTCATACTCCCCAAAGATCTTAATTTGTACTGTAATTGAACTGCAAGTTTCCTTGTTTATTTTTTAACTGGAAATTGCTAATGAGGAAAATAGTGAAAGTTTTATTTGTCATTCAACAGATTAAAACACCAAAGAAGGGTAATGTAAATACTTTGGGTAGCATATGCTTTCTTATGTTACGTGGAAATGGGTGCCACTTTTAATAAACTTCCCATTTCACTTTGCATGATGATGTTATAACCATCATCATTTTTGAACTACTGGACATATAGAATTGAAATCCCCTGGCATATGAGGAGTTTGGTATTGGGAATTTTGAATGGCATCTCTTTTCGTTGTGTTTCAACTTTATTTTTAATCTTGATTGGGTGATGGCAGGTTCGGATCACAATTTTCTGATGGTATTAATATAGAATTGGTTTTTATATATGGCCGTTTTATAACAGTTTCTCAAGCCGTTCTATATTTTGTTTGCAGAAACTTTGCAAAAAGGCAAATGACGTGGTTCCGCAATGAGCACATCTATCACTGGATTGATGCTTCTAAACCACTGGTATATTTTGCTTTGATTCTATATTTAAAACGGCTTACGAGTGGTTTGAAAGAACTCTCAGAATCTGAGAGATTTCTTACTGAACTTTATTAAGTGTATTGACAATTTCTGTCAAATAACAAGTAGTATGCAGCCAACTTCGAGAGTGCTGCTCTCTCCAGCCTAAGGCTCACAGTATTCTCTGAGTAATTGTCTACCCCTCCTCTCAATCATTACAGTATTTATATTAACTAACTTCTTACGTCAGCTATAACAAACTCTCTACTCGCTCCCCTCCCACATGCACGTAACAATCCCCAGCCCCTGACCATAACAGAACATGGTCACTTAATTACCCTTCCCTTTCCCCTTCTAGAATAGACCTTAGTGATAGGAGGCCTAACATGGTTATGCTAGTCTTTACTAAATGCATGTCTCTTGGGATTTTCTTTTTGGGTTTTTCATAAGGGGGATATCGATGGTTCTCTCTATAAGGCTCTTAGTGCCTGCTGTTTTATCATTGTGATCACATTTTTCTTTTGCTCTTGCATTCATTGTTGTGGCTTTGCAAGTGTTTGCACGCATTAGCAATTCTGTGTCACAAAGTGAATAACTCAATAGAAAATATATGTTACAACTGTTGGGTTTTATATTCTAACAATTAAATCTTGAAAATATGTTTTTTTTTTCTGTATTTTATCAAGAGGATTGTACATTATTTATATACAATTTGAGGAAATTATAATCCCTAGATTTAAGGGATTATAATATGGTAAATCTACATTCATATCAAATAGAATCAACACTAACCTTATCCATGATAATGCTACTCTTTGTTGATTGTTCATAAGATTTGGTATGAGCTAGTTTATTTAGTAACGACTTTTTAATACTGCTTGCAACCTCAGAACAATGCATGTTGTCTAAGATGCTGCCCAATAAAAATGCCAATATTCTGAGACTTTCTAGAAGACGTCTCATGGATGTAATAGACAACACAAATCTTAGCGTTTTTGCATTTCCCTTCCTGCAGGTTTGCTAATTTCCTCAAATGCAATTTCTACAGGAAAAAGTGCTCAACTTTATATGTGATGCATATCATACTCCAAGCCGGGCAGTGACTGTACCTGAATCTCTTCAAATGAAGAAAGACTTAACCCGCCAACAAGAAGTTCTTCAACTCAAAGGCTACCGCACCAAAAATAGGTAAGATCTTATAATAGTGAATACCGAAGAAAGCATAATTACCATTAGTTATGAAGAGCTAAAGAGATCTGTTTGTTTTTTGTGAAGGCATTTTGTTAGCCGCAATGACTGTTCTCACATTCTAGACTGGATAAGAAGAACACAGGCACAAGCAATGACCCTAGTTTAGTTTCACTTTGAATATTAGTAATCAAAACCTTCCAAATGAGATGTTTGAGTTTCTTCAAAAGGTGACCTTATCAAGATGCAATCTTTATACCTTGTTAGCCATGCTTGTATATCCATGTTGCGAAATCTTGGAGTCCGTCAATGAACATCATCTGATGTTCACTGCCCATAACTGTGATCTGTATTCGTATTTTATACTTATTAAGCATAAGCTTTGAGTATGTTGCATTCTAGTTCATTGTCTTTCTTCTTAGTTTTCTTATTTGCTTAATGTTGTTTGTATATGTATTTGAAACAAAATGGGAATTGTTGAACCATATGGAACTGCAAGGAGTTTCAAGTTCATGTTTAATATAGGTCCTTTGCTCTTTTGTTATCATTTGTCCATTATGGGTACTGTTGTGATTGATCAGGTCCTACATAGAATGATAATTTTCTTTTTGACTGGGGTTTAATTTCATCTTGACTTGAAAAAGACAGACGGGCAAGTCATCTATTCAATCAAAAATTTCTATTGGAGGTGATTTTGCAATAGCAAAAATACAATAAAATGTTGAGAAGGACTAAAAGATATTATCTACTTCGTACACTTAAGAACCAATTTTGGTTAGGCTTTAGCTTGGTTTGGACTGCCAAAATTAGCTTGATTCTGCCTGAACTTTCCCAATTTTACTTAAAATTAGTAGGTTCTATTTGAGGTAATTAGATTCGAATTTTTTTTAAAAAAAGTTAAATTTAGGGTCATATTCAAGTTTGGATTGTCTAATTTAACTTGACTTAAAATTAGAAATTTTAAAATAAAATAACATTATTTCATATGAAATGACAGATTATAATTTTTAAAATTAATAAAAATACATATTTAATTGAATTCTTTAAATTTTGGGATTTAAAACTCATAAATTTGAGATTATCTCTTTTTTAATACAATTTATTATTTTAAAAATAGTATTAATAGTAATTCTTAACTTTAATTTTTCCCTTTTTTCCTTTTTTACTCCCTACCTTTTCCTTTTTTTTTTTCCTGTTGTTTCTCTCTTTATCTCTCCCTTCTTTTCTGTCTTTTTTCATTATTTATATGTTTATGGTTTCATGGCGAGTTATCTCACTTCACTTAAACAATTATCTACTTCAAAAGGTACAATTATGTTACCCTTTTAGAAAAGTCATATCGTTACCAATTATCATTTGTGTTCAAGTAAGTTGTCTTATTTTATTAGACCAAATTTTGTCATCTTAAAGGTACAATTGATTCATTTTTCTCCTTCACTTTCAAAGAATTTGATTGAGAATTTATTAATAATTAAAAATTATTAAAAGAGTCTTGATAATTTAAAATAATTTCTAATTGAATTTGAAATTTGTTTTCAAATCAAATTAAAATTATATTTGAAATAAGAATTTAATTTATTTATGAATTAATAGGTTTAATCTAATTTAATTATTCAAAGAATTGAACATATTATTTTAGATAATGAAGATCAATACCTAGAATCAAATAAGGTTTGTATTTCATGTATATAATTTGATATTATTTGCATAAGTTGCATATTTTATTTATTTGTTTGATATATATATGATATTGGATGTATATTGAATTACATGCTTTATATGTATGATATTTTTACATGTAATTTGCGTTTGATGAGATGAACAAAATAAAATTCTTAGTTAAATTATTATGTACATGTTGCGAACGTAACTGTTTCCTTTTATTATTTAAGAATAATACCAAAATTATGTTTATTATAATGCTTATTGAGTAATTAAAGGCCTCCATGACCTAAATATATTTTATTTAAAATTAATGAGTCCTACTTAACTAAATTTGTATAATTAGAATGAGTGACTTGTAATTATTTTAATTTAGGGGTAAGGTTAGGAATAGTATACAATATATGTTTTGATAGTAGTTATCACCTAATGAATCTAGGGGTCAAATGAGATGTGATTGATAAGAATGTTATCTACTTAATTTAAATTTAGTTAGTTTGTTAAGTGACTTAAGATCAACTAAATTTAAATAGAATCTTAATCCACTAGAAAGATTTAAGTAATCTTTCATAATAGTAATAAAGGGTTAGTCTTATTTCGTAATCATGACATATAACCTATTACTTGCTTAATTACATTAAAATTTTATTCTAAATAGAAATTAACTATGATTAGTATAGTTGATACTAAGTTATTAGTTAACCAAAATTCTTAGACCTAAGATTGGGTTTGAAAAAAGTTTTCAAAGTTAGAAAGGCAAATTGTATGTCCATTATTTAATTTTGTTATAATCCTTACTGAGAATTTGGTGACAAAATTTTAGAAATATGTCATTTATCATATAGATAACAAAATGTGATGACATTTTAAGTTGATTAATATCTCATAAACTTTAAAGACAACATGTAAGATGAATGTCAACATTGAAATGTCTTATTGCAAATAGTTACATGAAGGAAAGTTGAAAGGTATAGTACTTCGATGAAATTGTTTAATTCAATTTAGCTTACTAAAAGCATAAATAAAGACTATGTTTGAAGGCATTAACTATAGTTTGATAATAATTTTCATTAGAAGAGAAAATAATTGCTTAACTTTTCTTGCCAATTCATAATATGATAGAGACCATAAGTGTGTGTATGTGTTCTTGCCAATATATAATATATAGGTGCATATATACATATGTATATATGTATGAGTGTGTGTGTGTGTGCTCTTGCCAATATATAATATATAGGTGTATATATAAATATGTATATATGTATGAGTGTGTGTGTGTATTGGTCCATGTTTTTGAGTATTTGATATTGCAATTTAGATTTGACATTATTACAATATTAAAGGCATGGTAAGAAACAAAATATTAAGTAAAAGTAGTTGATCCAAGTTTATATAAATAATTTACATGTGTTGGATCAAAGGAGAGTTATGCTTAACATAAGTGGCAAAAATACAAAATTAGATAACTGAGACTATTTTTTATGTCATGTTAATTAAATCAACTTGATGAAAATCTTAAAATTACATATAAAAATTCATGTATCTTTTTGATTATTAATTATATGAAACTTGTGAAACTTATTAAGTTGAAAAATAATTAAATCAATTACTAGTGAAAAGATGGTGATGGTATTAAATCTTATGCATAGAAGATTTAATACCAATAAATTATCCCTTGTTAATTAAATTTTTTTAAAAAGATGATTTTTTAAAAAAGATGCTACGAATACAAGTTGACACTATGGATACAAGTGGTTTATTCTTCTTACGATTACTAACAACTTAAGAAACATTTTACCTAAAAAAAAAACAACAACAACTTAAGAAATATAAATGGAAAAATACATATATTTGAAGTAAAAAGCTCAACGAAATTAGGTTTTTATCCTTAAATTGGATGCAATCTTCAATCTTTCTTTCTTTCCTTTTAGCTCTTGTTTTAATTAAAAATATTTGATCAAATTGATATTGCAACGAAACGAGAGAAAAACAAGTAAAGAAAAATATTTTGACATTACTTATAATAAAATAAAAAATAATTTGTCCAATAGCAGGTTTTAAATCATTATTGCTTTTCTAATGCTATAAATATTCATCACCTATGTATGTATTTACTTATGAGCGTAGATTTTCGTCATAGTTTATTTTAATATTTGCAAAACTAATATAAAAATCTATCCAATTTCAGTAAGATTATAAATTATTGGACTAAATTAAGTTGTTTTTAATAGGTCAGTTATGGGTCAGGTTTAGACTCAAACAAACTTGAAGTCTAATTATTCTAAACAAAATAACATCGTTTTATTTATAAGAGTTGAATCTGAGGTGAACTTGGGTCTAAGTTACCTAGACCATAATGTAATAAAAAATAGTTTATATTTTAATTTTATAAAATTATTTTAAAATTTTGACGGGTCAATCCTATTTAGATTGTGTTTATTGAATATAGTTTGATTATTTACATTTAAATTTCATGCATATTCATACAAAATATTCATAGTTTAACATCATTTTATTGAATATTTATATAACATGAAGAGCTAAATCTAATCTTGTTAACTTTAGATAAAGATGTGGATTTTTTAAAAATATTTTTCTAAAAAGAGAAAATGGTAATAGGAAGGGATAAAAGTAACCGAAAGAAGAAAAGCAGCACTCTTATTTTGTCCGATCCATTAAAGGAAAGAGTAGTAAACGTTAGAGCAATGCATCCAACTCACACCACGTCATGTGATTCATCACCTACATTAAGTTTTTACCCTTCAATCTTTGATTTTTTTAAATTTCTTTCCTTTTAGTTCTCCTTCTATTTGATCAAATCAATAATAACGAACTATGGTAAAAACGTGTATTGATCGAGTACAAAGACAAGAAAAGAAAAGGAAAGTAATAGAAAGCGTTCGGATTCTATCCAGTAGTAACCGTTAGAGCATTTGAAAGATCCCTCGAACTCATCACATGCCCAAAATCAGACATCCTTTTCATGTTACTGTTACTCATTGACTGTGCCCAACCATTGATTAATTCTAATAACATTAACGTTGTTGTTATGTTTGAAACTGAAACATCACTACCTGCACTGGACACCTTCATAATTATTTCTTCTTTTATTACTTTCTCGGATGAACAAACATGTGTGAGGTTCCGACCTCATCAGACCCCAATCCCATTTCGTTTTAAAGCGTTGAACCGTTGAGGCAATTGAGACACGGAATGATAAAATAAGGCAGAGAAGCTGAGAGAGCACTACTCTTACCTCACTCGTCTTAGATTACGTCGTAGGAAGGAGGAATCACGCGCTTGTCTTTTTTCCTTTCCTTTATTTGGTTTTCTGGTTTAAATGCCAACCTGAGAGAAGCAACAAGTGTGTGAAAGTTTCGTCCTGATCTTTTTGCTGGGATTTGTCAGTGTTACTTGTCTTCTCTATCTTCTAATACATATGTTGTTTCCGAGTATGTATACGGTTTTGTTTCAGTGACGTACGGGATTCAGTTTCTTTCTCAATCCACTATTAGTGAATTGCTGGACATTGAGAGTTGACACAAAAACGCATCCTTTTGCGATCTCTGTTTAGTTTTATAAGTTTCAGCATCTTCGGAAGTGAACAAAGCACATAGAGGAGGTATGAGGCTTCGGATCTTGCAATATGGTCTTTGTTTTGGAGAAACTTGAACTGGAAAATGGAAAGAAATTTCTGCTGGGTTTCTGGGAAAATAAAGGAAATGGAAGTGCTGTCCTTTCTGCCCCTTCCTCTTCCTCTTCTACTTCTTTTTTTTTCCCCAATTATTGGTTGATAAGCATGTCTGACTTATAACTCAAAACTCAATTACCGGTTTGGTTAAATCGTGAATCTTTTACTTCTTAAGAGCACAGTAGGTTGATGAGAACATGGAGATGGAGAAAGGGACATGTTTTGTCTGTGAATTACCACTTTTTTCAAAAATCAACCAATTGATTTGACTCTTTAAGATCATTGTCGGTAGCTTGAGTACCACTTTAAGAAATAGTAATAGGTGCCTATTTCTGTGAGTTATATACATTTCTTTCTTTTCAAAATTTCAGTCTTAGCTAGAGTTTCATATATTTCGGATGCAACGGAGCTTTCATTTTCTAATTACTAGTTGAATGCATCAGCTTTAACTTGAATCTGTGCTATGCAAGTTTTTCTGTCTGCATTTTGTTTTACTTGTTACCCACTGTACTGTCCACACTCCTACGCAGGAACTGAAATTTCTGCATAAATGGCGACTCTACGTGATATAGGAGTATCAGCAGCTATCAATATACTAAGTGCATTTGGCTTCCTATTGCTTTTTGCCATCTTAAGAATTCAACCCGGCAATGACAGGGTGTACTTCCCAAAATGGTACATCAAGGGTTTAAGGACCAGCCCAGTGGGCGGTGGTGCATTTGTTGGCAAGTTTGTCAATTTAGACTTCAGGTCATATATAAAGTTCCTAAACTGGATGCCTGCAGCGCTGAAAATGCCAGAACCTGAGTTGATTGACCACGCAGGATTGGACTCTGCTGTTTACTTGAGGATTTACTGGTTGGGGTATGTTTGTAGTAGATTATTTGAATCGTGATTGTTTTGCTAATGACTTCAGTTGTTCCAATAACTTGACAATAAGCTAACCGAACGGGGAAATGGAAACTTCTGTTCACTTATTTGTTGCTTTGTGCTCTTTGGACTGAATCTACACCTCTTGTTTTTTTTTGAAGCACAGGCTTAAAATCTTTGTTCCTATTTCATTTTTGGCCTTCGCAGTCCTGGTGCCAGTTAATTGGACTAATAACACCCTGCAGCGGTCCAATTTTACTTACAGTGATTTAGATAAGTTTTCCATATCAAATATCCCATTGGCTTCTAACAGGTACGCATAGCTTGCCAACTTTAAGCTCTTTTATGTAACATCCTCTTTAAAAAAAATAATTGTTGGTAAACTTGAAAATGAGAATTAAGGGGCCATGGTTGCATTTAGGTTTTTTTTTGGTTGTAATTTTTATTTTTCATTATATTTTGAAGATATTTTAAATTTAATTATATTTATTAATAATTATTTTATTTTATTTAATTATAAAATTAAATAAAATTATTAAGTAAAAATTAAATAATTAATAATTAATTTTAATTTAATAAATATATTAAATTAAATTAAATTATTCATAATTTTTATTTAAAATTAATATATTATAATTAAATAATAGATATTTAATTGATAGGAAATCATATTATGAAAAAACAAAAAATATTTTTTATGGTTTTCACAATTTTTGAAAACTGGAAGAAACAAAATCAGTTGGCTTTATTATTTTGCAACAGATTTTGGACACATTTGGTTATGGCTTATGCCTTCACATTCTGGACCTGCTATGTTTTAAAATCAGAGTATGAGATAGTGGCTGCAATGAGGTTACATTTCCTTGTTTCAGAACAGCGTCGACCCGATCAATTCACAGTAAGAGCAATTTTCAATCAGTAAGCTAATGTAGTTGTTCCAAGATTGAGATTCAATTTAATGGCAATGTCTACAACTATTTTAGTTACAAGTCTATTCCACTTAGGAGCCCCCTTGTCAAGGTAAGCAATAATTAAGCTTTTGTAATGGCCCAAACATGGACCAACTCCCAAGAGCATAATCCTTGTGACTTGAAAGAGAGCTATTATAATCATGGGTTAAAGGTATTCCTCAGCTGCTTCTATATCTTTGCATATTATGTTTTGATAAACGAATGTCAGAATATGCACATTTGAGCACCAGAATAGAACAAGAATGAGATGAGCTATTGTGGTGCTTCTTTTTGAGTTGGAATTCTTTGAGATAAAGTTTTCGGCACTTCAGTTGCTGCTTCTGGCTTTTCAATCTGTATATTTTGTCTTGGTGTTTAGGTACTAGTTAGAAATGTGCCACCAGACCCTGATGAATCAGTTAGTGAACTTACGGAGCATTTTTTTCTTGTGAATCATCCAGATCACTACCTCAGTCATCAGGTACAGTCTTGTCTTATTCTATATGCAAATGAACGTGCACAAAACAAGGCTTGATACATGTCAACCTTGTGTGGTTCATAAGACTGATAGATATATGAGTGAATTCCAATTTCATGGTGACAGATGTGAGAGTGATATTTCATTTGTGAGTTCATATGAAAAACTTTATGGTCCCCAATCCTTTAATTAGTTCTCGCTCTCAATAATGTCTGTCAACTTTAACACACTCTTATTTTCAGTGAATTGGAGATTATACGAACACCTTTTATTTCTGCAAAATGAGGTGTGCCTGTCTGTCTAGTAGTGGATTCAATGTTAGTGTAGATATGGTGAGCTATGTCTCTCCACTTTTGAAATAGAACCTCTTTCCAGAGACTCAAACTTGCAGTTTCATCATGTTGGATTCTTTAAGAGCGCAATTAAATGAAATTTAGTTGAACATGTCAGATGTTACATAAGAGACTGACATAACTATTAGCTACATAAAAGTATTTGCTGAGTTTTGTTGAAAAATAGTAGATCACATGTTTCTATGCTCCTACCTTTTATATGTTATCCTCAGACAAGCAAAAATTACAGTAATCCTGAACCTAAAATAGTCTGCTGCTGGCTTAATGATTTGTTTTTCCTCATTCATTTCCTTTCAGGTTGTTTACAATGCTAATGAACTTTCTGACTTGGTTGAGAAGAAGAAAAGGATGCAGAATTGGCTAGACTTCTATCAACTCAGATATTCAAGAAACCAATCCCAAAGGCCAACAACAAAGGTTGATTTTAGTAAACAATATCATCCATGACATTTTTGTTAATTTTTGTTCTTAATAACCAGTCGTTTTCTTGTACGTATTTCCCCACCACCAGATGATCTAACTTAGATTATATGTGAATTAATTGCGGTGCCATTATAGTATTTCACTTTTGATTACTAACTACCAGTGTATCTTTACACCAGACTGGTTTTCTTGGCCTTTGGGGTAAGAAGCTGGATGCAATTGATTATTACACATCGGAGGTTGCAAAAATTTCAGAAAAAGTAAGTGATGGTCTAGTTACACTATCTTCCTTACAATGTCACAAGTTCTTCTGTATATTCTCCATGTCTGAAGAAAATATCTATCAATTCTCAATCTAAATTCTTCACATTTTGATTTTCTATATTTTTTTAAGCATAGTTTCCCATTCTCAATTGAATATGACGTATGTGGGGATCTTTTTCATTCTTTAGTTTAGAAGATTATTTATCACATCTAGATTAAAAATGTTAAACTATGTGATCGAGTTGCATTCTGTTAAACTAAATACGTGCAGATATCCCTAGAAAGAGAGAAGATTGTGAACAATGCCAGGTTTATTATGCCAGCAGCATTTGTTTCTTTCAAAACTCGATGGGGAGCTGCTGTTTGTGCACAAACTCAACAATCAAGAAATCCAACCATATGGCTGACTGAGTGGGCTCCCGAACCTCGTGATGTATACTGGAATAACCTAGCAATTCCATACGTATCACTGGCAGTCAGAAGGCTTATTGTTGGTGTTGCATTCTTCTTTCTTACCTTTTGTTTCATGATTCCTATCGCATTTGTACAGTCCCTGGCAAATATTGAGGGTATTGAGAAAACACTCCCTTTTCTCAAACCAGTAATAGAAATGTAAGATTTTTTGTCAGTGATTATGTTATCTTCTTTTGAAGAAAATTTGTCAATAATATTTACTCTGCTATACAACTGTGTTGTCTACCTTATATTTATACTTATGTTACATGATTCATTTTAGTCCTTCTTCTACATTTGGAAGCCAGATCATTCAATTCCAATTGCTCAGTATGAGTTTGCTAATGTTCTTTTCTTACTTACATTTACTAACAACCTTATGGCACTTCTTGCAGGAAAATGATCAAGTCATTCATCCAAGGTTTTCTTCCTGGAATTGCCCTGAAAATTTTTCTAATATTTCTACCGTCGATATTAATGCTAATGTCCAAATTCGAAGGACTTGTAAGCTTTTCCAGCTTGGAGAGGAGATCCGCAACTAGATATTATATTTTCCAGTTTATAAATGTGTTTCTGGGTAGCATAATCACCGGAACTGCATTTCAACAACTGAAAAGTTTTATCCACCAGTCTGCAAATGAGTACGTTCTCTTCGAGATAGTAGTACTTGTCCAACTTGTTAATGATTTGTCCATTACTCGAAATCTGAATGCTTCCATGCTATTGTATATGCTTGTGGGTATTTGCTTTTGTTCCTCGTGATCTTGGAGGTTTTTCTTCACTTCAGTCTTCCATTTCCATGCCTTTGCTAGGTGCAATACTTTTTATGTAAAAGCTATACTATAGTGATGCACTACTTTGTAGACTACATTTAAGGGAACTGTGGTAGGCATTATTTTGCTGTTGTTGTGATCTAAACCTAAGATATAGCTCTTCGTTTGCATAGCATTACAAATTTGAGTTTGTCTGTTTTACCAATTCACTTTGCAGTATACCAAAGACGATTGGTGTTTCGATCCCCATGAAAGCAACATTCTTCATAACGTACATCATGGTTGATGGTTGGGCCGGAGTTGCAGGGGAGATATTGAGGTTGAAACCCTTGATAATTTATCGGTTGAAGATTTGGTTCTTGGTGAAAACTGAAAAGGATAGGGAGGAGGCAATGGATCCAGGAACCATTGGTTTCAACACAAGCGAACCACAAATACAACTTTATTTCTTACTCGGTCTTGTCTATGCTGTGGTTTCTCCTATTTTACTTCCTTTTATCTTAGTCTTCTTCACCCTGGCTTATGTTGTATATCGACACCAGGTAACAAGTCCATTCCTTTAATCCACATTCAAATGATGCATTCAAATTTCTCTAGTTTCAGAATATCTTCTTTTATGCATTGAAGAGTATTAGCCCTTTCGTAGGATGAATAACTGAGTTTGGAATTGAATGAAAATAGCCGCTCAAGTATGTATGCCTCCCGTAATCTTGTGCAGATCATAAACGTTTATAATCAGGAGTATGAAAGCGCTGCAGCATTCTGGCCTGATGTTCATGGGCGCATCATTGCTGCCTTAGTTGTCTCTCAGCTGCTATTAATGGGATTAATAAGCACCAAAGACGCTGCTCAGTCAACACCATTGCTCTTAATCCTCCTAGTTTTGACAGTATGGTTCCATTTATTCTGCAAGGGACGTTACGAGCCTGCGTTTGTGAAACATCCTCTACAGGTTGCTCAATCCTGTAATTTTTTGGATCAGAATATTCTTACCTAACTTTCATCCTATAGATTTGCTACAGGTACTCATTTTTTATTATTTTTTCAGGAAGCAATGATGAAAGATACATTAGAACGAGCAAAAGAACCGAACCTGAACATGAAAAGCTTTCTTCAAAATGCTTACATCCATCCAGTTTTCGAAGGCGGAGACGATAGCGACAGTGATGAAGCTATAGAAGATGTGGAAAAAGAACCTGCACTAGTGCCCACCAAGCGACAGTCTCGAAGGAATACCCCATTCCACAGTAGACGCAGTGGTTCGTCAGCATCACTTCTACCTGAAGTCCTGGACCGTTCCCAGTTCTGAAACCGCTGTTTTTCTTTCTGGAATAATCATCTACTGTAAATGCAGCTCCTGAGGAGGAGATTAAGATAGTTAGGACTTAGGAATATGGGAATATGGTTTGTACATGACATGGGAATGATCAGAAATTCGATAGAACTGGGCGCCTAATTTTGACAAATTTTGATGAAACATTTATTTGAAAATGTTTCTTAAAATGTTATGAACCCTTAATTTCTTTTTCTTAAAAAATAATCTTAATACTGTTATCCCATATGTTTCTCAATTTACGCACTCCATCAAAGGAAACGGTAATGTGGTCTTAGGAGTTTATTAAGACAGCTATACGCAAGGGATTAAGTAGGATCTTAAAGCAAGGCAGCATGAGAATGCAAGCTTGCTTTGCACCTAAGAGAAGTGGTTGGTTCAAACGATGGAGCTCAAATCGCATGATCAAGAACCATATTTAGGAACAGAAGACGACAGTCCCTGGATTTTGATTATTTGCATGTGAAACTCTGAAGCTGCAATCAGTTTTCCTGATTTTCACTTTGAAATTAAGCTTGCTGTATCTGTGCTCTTTTACGTTTGACCTGTTAATTGGTTTCTTGCAGTTTTATAAACCTCAATTCTTGGAGAGCATACTAATTTCTGTATATGCTGCTGCGTCCTCTCTACTGCTTTCCTTGCTTTGGAGTTTGCCATTCGTTATCAGCCTATGCGTGCCCTGAAATATACACTTCTACATCCACAGGCATCAAATGTAAGCTTACCTCCAGTTTCTGAAAGGGAATAGTGCTCCAACACTTCTTCAATACGTCTAAGAAATGCCTCAACCTACTAGTGAATAAAAAGCGTGTGTCTTTGTGAAGAAAACGATCATGTCCTCTGTTGAAATGAGAAATCCCACAAACACAATCTTCCCCTGTTTTTCCAGTTTCAACTTGGTTTTTAATTCTTCTCCTTCGCTCTCCTTCAAAGTTCACAACCAAAACGCTTCTGCAATCTCTCTTATCTCTTTCTCTTTCGCCTCTCCATAAATTCTTGCATCTAATGAAGAAAGGCTTAAAGTCTAAGCCATGACTACAAGTAAAAGATTGATTTTCTTTTTTTTTTTTTCTACGAAGTTCTTACGCTGTATATGATTGCTGTCTCCTATATGCAGAGACGGAACGGATCAAAAATTTAAAGACAGAACAAAACAAAAATTGGAGACAGCAAGGTGTTTGGTTGTGATGGACAAAACAGAAAAAACTGTTTCCATCTTGAAGACAGAAATGTGTTTGGTTGCAGTGAACATAATATAAAATTGTGCCAATGACGAAAATACCCCTACTCCTTAATATGATTAGAAATATGTAATTCATTGATAATTTTATTACGAATGATTTGTATTAGTAAAAAAGTTAACAAATAATAATAATAATTAAAAATTAATATCGAATAATAATAATAATAATAATAATAACAACAACAACAACAACAACAACAACAAAATTAATAATAATAACAAATTTAATAATAATATAATTTGAAATAAAAATTGTCTAAAAAGTACTTTATTTTATGAATTATATATGTAATTTTCATACTTATTTAATGAATTATTATTTTATATTTTTAGTGAGCCTCAAGAATTTTTTTTAAATTATTATTTTATACATTTAGCGAGGTTATTATTTTATCCCATTAGTCTAAGTGGAGATCGAAGAAAATTATTATTTAATCGATATTATTAATTTAACGAATATTTATTTATCGAAGTTTTACTATATGCCAAAATTGGACTAAAACATTAAGGAGTCATGTTTTTTACTCGCTCTAGACTAAAATATTAAGAATCAAAATCCTCTTCAAGAGCTCTAGAAAAGAGAGCTACAAACATTTTGTTCCATTATAGCAAAAACTTTGGACCGCAATTTGCATACTAAGCTCCTCTATCATCTATTTTAAGATACAAAGCAAAAACTTTGGATCGCAATTTGTACTTACTTTTCTTAAACACTAGAAAACACGATCCTAGAGCATATAAAAATATAGTAGATATGACATCATCGGCTAAACAAGAAGATGGCAACACCTATTCAAACTTCTTGATGAGCGAAAGGTCATTCAACATTTTCTTAATAAACTCACCAAAATGTGTAATTTATTACTATTATAGGATAATAGTAATAAATTTAGCTTACGGTTCTCATTGTAAAAAAATGAATGATGGTGATGAATCATTAATCGAGAAGTTCATATATAGAGTTCCTCAAGCAAGCTCTCATTAAGGAGATGTTAAATTAACATCCTCAAATATTAAGGTGTCTTTCGTGAAATGGAAGACCATTCTAGTAAGTTGATAAAGCTAAACACTCACAAGAAAACCTCTAACATGATTCTATAAGTTCCTTACTTATTTGATATTCCTTAAAGAAATAGATGAAGATAGTAATGGAATATTAAGTACTTTTTTATTATTTACTTAAACTTCTCACTCCTTTTTACTTTTTATTTTATCCTTTTATTAGTTTGATTCAAGTTTCTTAGTTTAAACTTTAAATATAAATGGATATGTTAAGATTAAAAATATTAATTATTTTTTATATTTTTGATCAGATATTAAAGAGAAATATGATATTCATAAATTTGGATTAAGTAAGAAGATGCTGAGTTTATACAAAAGAATCAAATAATTTCACACCTCGAGGTTAGCTTTCACCTTGTATAGGAGTGATCTATGACTCCTCCAAGAGAAAGCTAATCCCTACCTATTGCAAAACAACAACCAAAGGTAAAAGGAAGAAGAAAAGGTAAGAAATAAGGCAGAGGAACCCATACTTGGCAACTTGACCAGCTAGGAGAAGAAGATCACCTTTAATGGTTCAACCTTAATTAGGAAGCATTTGGAGACTCTTTCAGCGGGGGATTGTTTTCAATTTATGTCCTCTATTTAGGTAATTAGGTTATCAATTTCATAAAACGATGTCGTTTTGGCTTCACCTTTGGCGATGAATATAAAAATCATCACAAAAATGTAAAACTTTTGCAACGATTTTTATAATTCATCTCCAAACCCTATTCCTATTTATTACACTCTATATATTATAGATATAATATATAATATATAAATTCTATATAACATTATATAATTTATATATAATTACAAGAGAATTATGATTAAATAAAGTAATATCATAACTAAGATATGAGAAAATTTATATATTTTCTATACATTCATAAATCATTATACTAACAAAATGCTCAGAACATTTGTGATGTTTCTCTTATTTTGTCACCAAATTTTTTGAAATTGTCACAAAATGTTTGCATACTCTTTAAATATTAACAAAGTCAACGTCATCTTTTCAATAACAAATGACATCGTTTTCATTAATATTTGAAGAGTACGAAGACATTTGAGTTTTTTTACGAATGACATCATTTTTGTTTCAATTTGAAAGCCAAAGATAAGCCATCTTTGTCTTCAACTCTTCGTGGTTTTCATTTATTCTCCTGGTAGTTTTGAAGTCAAAGAAGCCTTGTATGTGGTCAATCTTCCTCGTCTGTTGTCGTCGTCTCTAGTTGTCCGTCAGTCCAAGTAAGTTTTCCACCTTATATACAATTATTTTTTTCTCCTTTGATTCTTTGGGTTATTATGTTATGCTTTTTTATTGTTCTTTGTCCCTTTGGTTTTGGTTATCAAAAATTTTTTTCTCATGTAAATAGGACTCCTTGAAGTATGAGCATAATGTACTTTTTATGCTGTGGCTGACATAATAAACCTAATCTATAGTTGCTTTGTTATCTTACCAATAGGTTTCTATCAGGCCATTATTGCTTTCCATGCACGATTGACTTTATTTGTAATGTTGAAAATGCTTTTAAGGTCAACGAATATCTAAGCATTTGCTTATTACTCTTTATGCCCTTTGGCTCTTTGTTATTTTGCAGCAGTAATTTGAACTAGAATGTTATTGTGAACTGAATGTAACCTTTTTTGAATCTTGATATGAGCAGTGGGAGTAGTCCCTTCGTCTGTTAAGGCTGATGTAGTTCGTTTATTGGACTAAAACGCTCGAGAATCATTAGGGGCTTGACCTAAGTGTGTGAAGATAGGCATGAAACTGTTGGAATACTGGGGAAAATATTGTATTGGTACCGGTATTAGTATAGTATTGGATTTGGTTCTAATATAATACTATACCGATACTTAGTACAAAAAAGTTAAGGCTTTCCTACTTTTTTTGCGACGATTCTAAAAGTCATCTTTCAGCAATGATTTCTAAAACATTGCTAAAGCCTTTACGTTTTACAACAATTTACAAAAGTGTCGCTAATTAGAAGCCTTTGGCCAAGCTTTCTTGGAATCGTTGCAAAAGGCTCATCCTTTTGCGACAATTTGTTGTTTTCGTCGCCAAATCCTTTATGTTTTATGACATTTTACAAAACTGTCACTAATTACAAGCCCTTGGCGATGCTTTCTTGGAATCGTTGTAAAATGCTCATCCTTTGTCACGATTTCTTGCCCTTTAACGACAACTTTTTAAATCGTTGAAAAAGCAAGACTTTTGGCAGCAATTGTTTTAAATCATTGTCAAAAGCTTAAATAAAAAAATGACTCTCTTATTTATAATTATGAATTGACTAACTTTAACTTGATCATTTTGAGACTGAACATTATATTGAGAAAATTCAAATTTAATATTATTGACAATGATTGTACGTGTAAAAATAATTTTAGTTAACAAAAATGTCAAATTATTGCAATAATATATGAAACTATAAACTCAAAATTAATTAATATTAAATTGGTTTATAGTTTTTATTTTTCTCTTTTACATTATATGATTTGATAATTTTATATGTGTCACAAAATTTTCAAATAGTTTTAAAATGAAGTTTTAAATATAATGATATATGATTTTTACAGAAAATAATTAATATTGATATATAGTGATTAATATAATATAATGATATATGGTAAGTAATATACGATTCTAATTAAAAGTTTAACAATTCTTACAGACAATAATAAATAAAGTTTCACGCTTATTCCTTCGAAAGGAAAAAGAAATAATTATTTTTCTGAATTCCAAGCAATATGAGACTTGGTAGATAACGTAAAGGAGTTCCATATGTCTAGATTCCTAAGAATGCTCCTTATATGTTGGAAGGCATCAATTGAAACAATGAGAGATCTTCCCCTAGGAGTTAGTTTATTAACACCTTCTTCTGATAACTTCTTGGCTTTAACTAAACTAGTAAAAGATACAGTGAATGATTTTCCAAATGCAATATAGATCACTAAATTATATGAACCGCACTTACCATAAGTTTCATCTAAGGAACAAACAGTATAGAAATTAAAAAACTAAATCAAACGGTAGAAGGAACACAAATTTAAACTCATGCATACCTGATTGAATGACTCCATCGTCGGCATAATGAATAGAAATAGTTTTTGCAATTAATGACTATTATAATCAACTATTTTCCCTAATCATGTATGGACCTTTGAGACGTCTCCACTTCTTTCATTTTCATCTATGTTCTCTTTAAGATTCAAGGAAGCTTTACACAACATATAGTACATAAAATCAGACATATCTAATAGCTTCCTA
Source organism: Erythroxylum gracilipes (assembly GCA_026413385.1). NCBI lineage: Eukaryota > Viridiplantae > Streptophyta > Magnoliopsida > Malpighiales > Erythroxylaceae > Erythroxylum > Erythroxylum gracilipes. Next base: position 41,633,572 of record JANZLC010000202.1, read on the forward strand.
ACAAAAAATGAGATACAGATAATAAATAGAGAGAGGTAATTCGGATGATACTAAAAACTTTGAAGAAGAAGATCGGCCACTAGAGACAAGCAGTGATTTGACTTTGATGAGTAGATTTGTTGTTCATCGATTTGTTCTTCATTATGGAGAATTTTGCCACATTCCTCCCACCGAAGCTCATTTCTATCATCGAAAACTAGTCTCCACGTTAACAGTTTTATTGTAAAAAGACAATAGAAACAAAGCAAGTAATCTTCTATAATCTATATAGAAGCAGAGTGTACAATTTAATAAGGAAACGATAAATTATATGAAACTATATGCAATTAACAAGATATTAACAAAAGAAGCAAAGATCATCAGAACTTAATTTTTGAACCATCCAAAAATCTCCTGCATAAGCACATTGTATGTTTGCCACTCACTGTTAGTAGGTCAATATAATTAGTTGAAGTTGAGTTTATAACTTATTGAATATCATATTTCTGTAGATTTATGAATATCATATTTCTAAACTTGTTACTAAAAATAATCAAAAATTATATATCATATTGTTAACTTCCCTTGCCCTTACCTTTATTTCTTTTGAAATTGAAGTTTAAATTAAGGATAGCTTCTTCAATTGAAATTAATGATGTGTTTACTTCATTAACCTCACCAAAAATGTGTAATTTATTGCAATTATAGAATAACAGTAATAATTTTAGCTTAAGGTTCTCATTATAAAAAACTAAATGATGGTGATGATCCATTAATCGAGAAGTTCATATCTAGAGTTGCTCAAGCAAGCTCTTATTGAAGTTATAAAAATAGTCCTTAAAAAATAAGCTATAATTGTCATGACCCAACCTTGGATCGTGACCGGTGCTAAAGAAACAATAAATTAAAGGTTTACTAGACTCTTACCAAGCCTAAAATGTCGTCAAATCCCTATATCTATAATAAAGATGAGATTTCAAAATAATCAAACTCATACTAATAATAATCAATCAATTCTAACAATATACCATACTTAATGTGCTACAACTTTGAGATAGTTAATACAAGGGGAATTTCAATATATACAAGACTACTGTGGCTCTAGATTCAAAGGTTACCGAGTTACTGAAAGGGAAGAAGATCGATGAAGTACCCTATTAAAAGAGATTTGAAAAGAAGATCCTGAAAAATAGTTGAGGGGAGTCATACCTTGCTGAGTGAATTAATACTATGGTTATGTTATACACTCCTAAGGATTTCAAATGATACATATATATGTATATATTTAAAATGTATTACATTTATAAATGCAAATTTCATAACATAATGATTTTATTCATAAACATATATGCATTTCCCATATCAATATCATGTCACATAACCATCATAATCACAAATCACAAATAATAGTGAAGGACTGACGAATAACCCTATGACATACCCTTACCCATACACTATAGTTATAGGGACTCTCTTGTTCCACACGACCCACTTGGTCTAAATGTAGTGGACTGCCATCTGAGAGTAACACTCAATCAAACTGCCATAGCCTTACTATGACATGATTTTCGTCCGAGAGCAAGCTCAATTGAACTGCCACAATCACGCCATCATATCATATACCATATATCGGTTAGCGTCTGAAGCAAGCTCGACCGAACCGTCTTGTATCTCAATCAATGGATCAAACACTAACCTAAATCCATACCTAACCAATTGACTCACAATGTGCACAGCCTGGTGACGCCCACCAGGTAGCTCATACCACAACAATCCTCCACATCATCACATATAAAGACAAACATAACATTGCACAACAAAAATATGTATACATGTGTCAATTCATATGTATAAATATCATGTGTGCATATGATAATGATGGTGATTTTCATGATGAATATGAGAATAAGTTCTAATGCATGCTCATAACCATGAATATTAACTCACAGGTAGAATGAACTTCTTCCCGCCAAACTTAATGTCTCGAAATGGAAGGTTCTACTCCTGATTGATCTATAGAAACAAAAATAAAAATGACTATTAGGATTTAAAACCTAAATAAATTTTAGATACCTCGAGAATAAGACCATAACTCAATAGCAAGGAGTTCTATTTTCTATTTTAAAAAATGACAATGTCATATTTTACGAGGAGCTTACTAAAAATTCAGAAGAGTTTTCCTTGTAAAACGGACATCCCCTTTCCAAAAGAATGGTCATTTATGCAATAAAAATACATTTATATATCTACTAGTAACCACATCTCAATTTAGGCCTTCAAACTACATTTCAATGCCCAATTTAGTTCACATTTACATCGCAAAATCCATAATAATATAATTCACAATTCGAGTATACCAATTTCTAGCTCATACACCCTCATTTATACTCAGTACATCTAAATATTCTCAATTTTAATCAACAACAACTCAATTTAAACAATTTCATGCATTTTTATAAGAGCATAACTCTTTCTAAATTTTTATCTCACAAACTATAAAGAATTTCAATGCACTAATTTTATGAAAATTGATCCACATAATATTTGGGAAATTTAAAAATTATTTGTAATCATTTTTGGGCTGGTCGAAAAATCACCACCGTCATTGGAATGTGAGGTACACGCGTCGACATCGAAGAGGCAGTGATCGTCACCACCTACCCAAAAATGACGAGTTAACCTCCAAGAATCCAATGGTACTGGTTTTGCATTGAAACTCCTTCTGGTTTGTGACAATCAAAGGATTAAAGCTCAAAGGTGACCCATCTCTGTTCACCGGTAAAATGGTCGACTAGTGTTATGTTTCTCTCCTTTCCTACATTTTTAGGGTTGTTAAACATAATGGTGGTGTTAGTTTCTCCCTAAAATGACTAAAAATAGGAGATCTATGACTTACCTAAATGAACTGAAATTTCTAGCCATGATTCCTCCAAATCTGGATCGTTTTTTATGAAATACGTTGCGGAATTTTCTAGAAAGTCCTGAGAGCTTTTCGTAGAGTCCTAGATCACCAAAAATGATGGTCGGATAGTGAAGGTGTGAGTGTCAGATGTTAGGAGTTAATAGTAATTTATAATGAAAAGGGTTTAAGAAAGAAATGAACTTAAGCTTTCTTCAACTCCATTTATACTTTTCTAGGCTTTTTTTTCCTTATTGGAGTCCATTATGAGTAATTTAAAAAAATTGGATCATTACAATAAGTTTCTCCAATATATAGGCAATTATCATATCAAACACCAATCCATTTTCAAGGAGATGTTAAATCAACATTCTCAAATATTAAGGTGTCTTTCGTGGAATGGAAGACCACTCCAGTAAGTTGATAAAGCTAAACACTTACAAGAAAACCTCCAACATGATTCAATAAGTTCCTTATTTGATATTCCTTTAAAAAATAGATGTAGATAATAATGGAATATTAAGTACAATTTTGTTATTTTCTTAAACTTTGCTCACTCCTTTTTACTTTTTATTTTATCCTTTTGTTAGTTTAAATCAAGTTAAGAAGTTTAAACTTTAAATATAAATGGATATGTTAAGATTGAAAATCTTAATTATTTTTTAGATTTGTTATCAGATTTTAGAGAGAAATATGATATTTATAAATTTGGATTAAGCAATAAGATATTGAGTTAGTACAAAAGAATCAAGAGAAAGCTAATGACTACCTATAACAGAACAATGACCAAAGGTAAAAAGAATAAGAAAAAGTGAGAAGCAAGATAGAGGAACCCATACTCGGCAACTTGACCAGCTCGGAGAAGAAGATTGCCTTTGATGGTTCAACCCTAATTAGGAAGCATCTAGAGACTCTTTAGGTGGCAGATTGTTTTCAATTTATGTCCTTTTTTCGGTAATTAGGTTTTCAATTTCATGACAAGGTTTTGGCTTCACCTTTGGTGACAAATACAAAATTCGTCGTGAAAATGTGAACTTTGTTTTCGTCGCCAAACCCTATTCCTATATATTACACTCTATATATTATAGAAATTATATATAATATATAAATTCTATATAACAATATAGAATTTATATATAATAAATAAAGAATTATGACTAAATAGAATGATATAATAACTAAGATATGAGAAAATTTATCTATTATCTATACATTCATAAATCATTATACTAATTGCAATTATTATCTATACATTATCTATACATTAATATATCATTATATTAATTACAATATATAATTATATTAATTGCAATATAATTTAAAATAATTATAATATAGTAAAAATTGGAAATCAATATTAAATATAAATATCATATTCTTAAATATTAATTTAATATTATTAACAATGACTGTAAGTCAAAAAATAAATTTAAGGAAAAATTGTTAAATATATAAAAATATATGATAACATTGGCAACGTTTCTCTAAATTTGTCACCAAATGTTGACCTTTTGGCTACATTTCTATGAATTTTTCATGAAATGTTAGCATTTTGGTGACGTTTATCTGAATTCGTTGCATAACATTAAGACCATTGTCAAAGTATCTTTTAATTCGCCACCATATGTTAAGAACATTTGCAATGTTTCTTTTATTTCATTGCCAAATTTCTTTATATGGCGATGTTTTCGGAAACTGTCACCAAATGTTTGCCAAACTCTTCAAATATTATCAAAGACGACGACATCTATTCAATAACAAATGACATCATTTTCGTTTCAATTTTAAAGCCAAAGACGAAGCCATCTTAATCTTCGACTCTTCTTGGTTTTCATCCATTCTCTTGCTGGTTTTTACATTGAAGAAGGCTTGCACGCGGTCAATCTTCCTCATCTGTTGTGGCGGTCTCCAATTATTCTTCCGTCCAGGTATGTCTTCTACCTTATGTACTATTATTTTGTTCTCCTTTCATTCTCTGGGTTGTTACGTTATGCTTTTCTGTTGTTCTTTGTCTCTCTAGTTTTGATTGTCAAAACTTTTTTCTCATGTAAATATGAATTCTTGAAGTATGAGCAGAATATACTTTTTGTGTTGTGGTTGACATAATACACCTAATCTAGAGTTGCTTTGTTATCTTACCAATAGGTTTCTGGAAGGCCATTGTTGCTTTCCATGTACACTCGGCCTTGTTTGTTAAGGGTGTTCATGGTAAGGTAACCTGACCCGTTTATAAATAACCTGAACCTGAACTTGAATGTCAGGTTCGACAATTTCACAAACTTGAACCTGAACTTAAACCTAAAGAACCTATAAGATCGGTTAACCTATTTTTAAGTTCGGTTCTCAGGTTAACCAAAACCTATTCATATCAATATATATTACAAAAAATTATAAAAATAATTGGTGAAAACAAATACAAATTATTCATAAAAGTATGCATATAAAATCCATCAAAGA
>JANZLC010000202.1:41689301-41703925 GCA_026413385.1 Erythroxylum gracilipes
TGCTCAAGGATTACTTACAAAAATTACTGTCTAAATTACTTACAAAAGCTCCCTTATTGCTTATTGCCTTGAAGTCCTAGCAATATCTGTAATTGGTCACGTGATGCGTTCCCCTAACATTTAATATAAACATACATCACTATTGTGCATGATTATGAAATCAATTATGCACACTCATGTATACTGAATATGTATAATGCATATTCATGTCAAAAATCTGGGTTTCTTATCCTTAATCTTGTCACATTATCGATCATTTTAAACCATACTCAATCCCTTAATCCAGATTTATTTCACAATCCTCCTTCGGTCCACTTTGCTCAATTATTCTCATCAGAAAGGTGAGGTAATTAGGTAATACTTCCTTCTAGAAAGCTTTTCCTCTTTGTCTTAGGTTTCCAATGATACCAAGTTCATCCAATTTGGTTTAGTATACTAAAAGTTATACTCAAAAGATTTTAGATTGTTCTTAAGCTTCAGCAGAATTCGTATCTCAAATTCCAATCAGATTCTGAAATTCTTAGAGGAAGAATTAGACTTTAATCTCTTCATACAATTTGTATCCTTATGTCTCTAGTTTAATAAAAAATTAACAATCATCTCATTCTGAGGTCTACAAATCAAGATATAGTCCAATTAACGAAGTATGTTCAGTAAAAATCATCCCAATTATCATATTACAGCACAGTCACAATTCCATCTTAAATTCATCAACCAATCCATTTTAGAAAGCTATTATTTTTGGTGGAGATATATATCAATGTCTCATGAATCCATTGGTTTAAAAATCAACTCATTTGGAGGTCGGATGACAAAGTTATGGCCAAAAGAAGCAAAGGTATTCAGGGTGAGTCAACCCTTTGGTCATACCAGCAAAGTCACTGTCGTCCTTAAGCACGAGGGTGACTTCCATTTTACCCAGTAATGTCACTGCCGTGCATTAGCATGAGGGTGACTTCTCCAACTAATCTAGCAAAGTCACCATTGTGCATTAGCACGAGGGTGACTTCCAACCTGCCTTTGTTTTTCAAAAATCGCAATATTCTTCCTCTCTTCCATTTTTCCTTTTTATTTCTAGACTTTCTCTCCTTACACTTTCTAATCAATACATTTGATGCATTAATCATCCTTCCCACTTCCATTTCAACTTCACAACGCACAACAAAAACCAAAATTCCAAATTAAACATAAACATCAAAACAGAGCACTATTCACGTAACTCTTTCAGATTTTCTGCATTTTTTCCATCTTTTGAATCTTTCTTCTTTACCATATCTAACTCATTCTCACTACATATCCACTCCCATTTTAACTCACCTTACTCCAGAATAACTAAAAATCCAAATCCAATAAACACATCAGATAACCGAAACTACCCATTCACTTTCTCTCACTACTGTGTATTTTCATTTTTTTCTGCACTTTTCTATCTTTCATCAAAACTTCATTTCATCATAAACTTTTCATTTTAATGCATTTCCCACAACACTGCATCACCTTAACTTTTCCCTTAGTTCTAACTCATTCAAATTCATTTCTGTTACCAGTTCACTTATTCATGCATGAACAGTACATCAACTTATAACGAGAACAGAGTAGATATATTTCTACTTCAAATAACTTTCACATATCTCAAACTAGAATCTATTTCATACGTTTTTGGACAATTTCCAATTCTCAAATCCATCATCTAGTTCATTTATCACCGAAACTACACTTTTCAAACCCATTCATGCATTTATATATCTACACCGTAAAACATCAACAATAAACACTTACTTGATTCAGCTATACTTCCCAGCAGTAAGAGTAACTCTAATACACAAAAATTTCACAGCTGATGTTTTGGTGTTGTGTAAAACAAGAACAGAGGCTGAGAACCAGTGTTTTCAGTGGTGAAGAACATTTCAGAGAAAAGCAACAACTGCTATAGCAATCTCTTCTTAACCAAAGCATAAGCTACGTGTAAACATAAACTATATGTAATCTTTGCATGTCTTACACTTGTCATCCAAACAGGTCTGCCACTTATCACCACACATTCAAACCATTTGTCACCATGCATGTGTACCACTTGTCATGCATATTGGACTGCCACCTTGCATAATGCCATTTGTCTATTTTTCTTAATATCCTAAAATTTCCAGAAAATTTCCTAAAATTCACAAAATTTTTGAATAATCCCAATAGTTTTGGAATAAATTTTCATAATTTATTCACATTTTATAAATCCATTATACCTGGAGTATGTAAATGAATGTATGCACAATTGATTTGTATGTGTCCAAAATTACATATGCACATATGAGTGAAAACTTAATTATGCAAAGCATAAAGTGCACTGAAATTCCTCAATTTTCTAACCCCTAACTTGGGGTGTTACAATACAGTTTCATTGTGTAATTCTAAATGTATTTTGACATTTGTTGATGATTATTCCCTTTACAGTTATGTATTCTTACTTAAAGACTAAAAGTTCAGAACCAATTAGGAAAATTCATTAAGATAGTTAGATTTGACCGTGGAGGAGAATATCATGGAAAACATGATATTTTAGGACTTTAAAAGGTCTATTTGCCAGATATTTGGAATCAGTTCGAATAGTGACTTAATTCACTATGTCAAGTAGTTCTAAGCAAAATGGTATGTTGTTAAAAGGCATAACTGCACCCTAATGGACTTAAAGAAGTCAATGCAGAACAGGGTTATTCTACCTAATTATCTAGAAGTTTGGAAACTTAGTTTTGCATACATTCGTATATGGGGCTGCCCTACTGAGGTAGTATAATCCTTATAAAGATAAATTGCATGCGTGTTGTGCTCATTGCTATTTAGTAAGATATCCTGACCACTTTAAAGCTACAACTTTTACTGTAGACAAGGAGGGACTGGAATAGTGGAATAATAAACAACTAAGTTTTTGGAATACAATGTCTATGATGATGGTGGGTCCTTTGACCTTTCGGATGATAGCAGGGCGGATACTATAGTTATCGTGTACCTGCTACTCATGCAGTTAGATATGATGGATCTAGGTCTTTGTACCGTGCCTGTACAGGAATAGGAACCCATACCTGTACATACAGAGATTCCTGGGAGTACAAGATCTAATATAATTAAGTAAATCTACTAGAGTGAGACGACCTGCTATCCCGTCTAATTTCATAGTCTATCAGGTAAACATGACTCTGCTATTAGACATGTTAAAGATCCTGTTACTTTTACAGAAGTTATTTTTGGACCCAATGCAGATTTGTGGTGGGATGCAATGACTAATGAGAAGCAAGCCATAAAGCATAATAAGGTCTGGGAGCTAGTTAATTTGCATCAAAACTACAAACCCGTCAGTTGTAAATGAAGTTTTAAGACCTAAAGGATTTCAAGATAAAATTCAGCGGTTTAAGAGGTCGCTCAGTTGCCTAATGGTTCACTCTAAGAGAAAGGTTGACTTTATGTTACCTTTTCTCCCGTATCCTCGTAGGATACATTTTGAGTGATTAAGGCAATTATAGCTCATGATGATATAGAGTTACATAAGATGGCTGTCAAAACTACTTTCCTAAATAAAGACCTTTATAAAGAGGTTTATATGGTACAACTTGAAGGATTTCATGATCCAGATAGAACTGACATGGTTTGCATGTTAAGCAGATCAATATATAGTTTACATTAAACCTCTTGAAAGTAATACCTTGCAGTTATTGAGGTTATGACCTCTTTCGACTTCATGGTAAATAAAATTAAAAAGATTCTTATATTATAAGGTCAGAGGGAGCAAAGTTATCTTCCTATTACTGCATGTGGATGATATATTGCTCATGTCAAATTACTTGACCATGTTGTAGGAGGTTAAGCAACTTTTGGTCAAAAACTTTGACATGAAGGACCTTGGTGCATCATCTTTTGTCCTAAGTATTCAGATTCACTGGGACAAATCTCAACACTCATCAGAACTCTCATAGAATGCATACATTGAGTATGTGTTGCAAATGTTTAATACAATTAACATTAAACCTGTCGTAGCACCTATCTCTCATAGTGAGAGATAATCTTTGGCACAGTATCCAAAGAATAAAGTAAAGTGAGAGGTTATGAGGAATGTTCCGTATTCTAGTACAATTGATAGCCTGATGTATGCTCGGCTATATACTAGGCAGGACATTGTATTCACTGTTTGACTATTTGGTCAATATTTGGTTAATCCAAGTGTAGACCATTGGAATGCAGTCTAGTGAGTATTGAGATACTTAAAGGAACTGAGGATTATATGTTGACATATAGCATCGTCAACAGACTAAACCTCATAGGGAATTCAGATTCAGATTTTAACCATATGTCCGAATGATCGAAAGTCCACTTAAGGTTAAAATTTTAAGTTTGCAGATGGTACAATGTCATGGAAGTGTGTCAAGTAGACACGGGTAACTTCCTCGACTATGCATGCAGAGTGCATGCTATAGGGCTACTTTATAGATGGTTTAGCTCAGAAACTTGATTTCTGAGTTATCTATGGTTGATTCAGTGGATAGTCCCATTTGGTTTTACTGTGGTAATCTTCTTGCTATGATGTTTAATAACAATAAAGAATATCATAGGGTCTTAGCATTTAAAAGTCAATTATTTGACTATAAAGGTGTTGATACAAAAGGTGACATTAAGGATTGGAGGATTTAAAGACTGAGGAAATGTTAGTCGATCATTTAACTAAAGGACTTCGCCCACTTGTATTTGTAACACAAGCATACAGTATGGGTGTTTTGAAATACTTGGACACTATTAGTTAATGGATCGTTATGTTTGCTCCATGTACATTTGCATTTTGATGTGTTATGATAGTATGATGGCTCATTAATAGAGATGATCATCATTTATCCTCAGTAATACGTATTATCATACATTGTCATAATACGTATGAAAGTCTTAAGATTTGTGTCGATCTTAAGCATTTAAAGGTCATTGGGAATATATACAGATTGACCTTGTACTTATGTCATTTAGACGCATAAATTTGCAAATGGATATCCATAAAGTTTGACATGACATAGGGGGATATAAATTTTTTATCCCATAAAGGTTCTCTGATGCAGTTTAGCATTCAGTTGGAGAACATAAAGGTTTTCTTTAATGTACTTTAGCATTTGGTAAAAGAAAACAAGTTTTCTCTAATGCAGTTTAGCATTTTGTGAGGGAAAACAAGATTTCTCTAATGCCATTTAGCATATGCAGTTTAGCATAAAGTTGGAGAAATCGAGACCTACAAACGAAGATGATATAATTTAGATCATAAAGGTATCATTCTAGTTTGTCACACTTTATTTTTCCATTCATGTTAGTGAGGTATTAGGTATACATAATTGTATTAGATCTGTGTCACACATGACACATGAATTTGATACTTTTCGGTATTGAAAGCCTTGCAGGACGAAATGATGGACTTTCGTTATCTTTGGATCAAATGTTTTGTTTTTAAAACTTAGTCAACTAATTCAGTAGCGTGGCTTAACCGAGTTTTTATACTGTTTTAAAATTAGAGTCAAAACTGCAATTAATCCTTGTCCAAGGGGGAAAATATTGGATAATTTTGTCATTTCCCATAAAGTTGAACAACTATTAATGACATTTTTCAGTTTTTTAATAACTTATCAATTAAGTTATGTAATTTGATCCAAACAAAGATAATAGAGTGGCCCAGTAAATGATCTAAACCAATAGATCGAAGTCTGGATAGAAAATAGATCCCGATTAGTGTGGATCAGACCCATATCGACCTTGTGAGGGGAAAGCTTGATATGAATACTATATATAAAGGTTAAGATCTTCTGTAATTGCTCATATAATCAATCGTAAGTATAAGGATTCTCTGACCAAAAAGAGCTTACGTTTTGAGAAAATTATAGAAAGACCTTACTTGAGTCTCTAAGAGCAGTTTCCGTGAAGACGGCGGTAGATTCGCACTCGTTTCAACTTTGGAATTCGTTTAAAGTTACGAAGACCGAAATTAGGTATTTCTGTATTTTTTTATTTCTTACCTTTTCACATTCGATCCGAAATACGTAACTAAAGTATTGTTACGTATTACAAGCCTGTCCCAATTCAATCTTGGATGATGACCAGTTACTTATCTGTATGAACCATTGGGAGTGTTAGTATGTTCTTCTTGGTTACATGTTTATTATCTTAAATGGCAGCATTAGTTGATACGCAGGTCTGGTGTAAGTTGGAAGGTGTGAAGTATGTGATGAACCATGACCAGCTGGCGTTTCAAGTAATTCTTATCATTAGTTACTTCAAATAAGTGATATTGTTGTCTAGTTTCCCGTGCAAACCACTGTTATCAAGTAACCATCTTGTCGAAATCCCTTAACATAATCCCCAAGAACCTGCTATATTTAAATGAGTAATCTTATTAAAATGCATCTGGCCAGGAACGTCATCTGAAATTTCTGTATGCTATTTAAAATGTCATGTCCGGTTTGAATGTTTGCACGTATTATTACAGTAAAAGATGATTTTTTTGACTGATAATATTGGAAAACTCTATCTTGTTTAATGTTTAGATAAACAATTTCATTATTTAAATTTTATCATAATTATATCTTTTTATATTTATTTACCTGATTAAATTTTTATCAAACTTTTGAGAAATTATGTTTTTATTTGACAAATAATTAAGCATTTTTGTTTAAATTAATGCGATTTCATATGTTAAAATGTAAATTAGTATCATAAATCACAGTTATATTTTATATAATTATTAAAAAATTTATAAGATATGTATTAAGTTTGAATTTAGAATTTTTATAACATGGTCATATTTACATTTGAAAAATATATTTATTTATTGGATTTGAAGCATATTCAAAATTTTCCAATTCATTTATTGAACTGAATTTTAAATCTTTTTAATTTAAATTTAGCATATTACGTATGTATAAAATATTTTAAAGTGAGTTAGGATTGAATATCGGGTCAGATAGTCTTACACTTAAATTTTAATTTGAATATAATATTTTCTTAATCTAATCAATTACAGCTTAAACTTAATATAATATAAGTTTGATGAAAAATGTTTAAGGTCCGTACAGTACAGGCCTGCGTGCATACGTTTACTTAATGTATACTTCTACTAATACTTTGGTTGGGCGGTAAAGTTTAAAGTGATGTCTGGCATCTTCGCGTGAGCCGTAGTTGTCTCACCTTAATGGACTATGTACTAGAGTCTAGTGCTTTTAGGTCGTCTCTTGGACTTTTATGATGGGTTTTCATTACACGTCTACTTTGAATCAGAAATTTGAAGCAAGCGTTTACTCTGGTCAATCTTTACATGTTTAAGCTGGTCCACAGAAGGACGACAGCTCCTGTCTTGTGAGTTGAGCCCTAAATAGGGTTAAGAAAGTCCATTTATTGTGTGGTTCAACTATAGAAAGTTATAATGAACTAGTTCTGCACATGCATTGCCATTTAGCTTTCGGATGTCTCTATGATGACCACGTGAAGTTGATGACATTGGTATTGAACCAAGCCCGTGTTGCTGAGACTGGGGAATTTCAGTTTTACTTTCTGAAGAATCACTTTTAGTTCAACATGTTAGGCATGGCAATATAAAGTTGTAAACAGTAACAAAGCACTAGAAAGGCCGGAGCAAAGAAAAAGAAGATGGATATCTTGTGACAAGAAATAGCACAATTAATCAAATCACGTTTTAGTCCTCTGAAATTGTAAACTTTCGCCAGGATCCTTTGCTTCGCCGGTGAGTATTAAGGATGTGCTTATTTGATGGGTATAAAAAGAAAGAAATAAATATAGGATGAAAATAAAACTTGACAAGAGGTTATAATTAAATACCATATACGTTTATTTAATTTTTAGACATTGCTCCAATATCCTTCGTTCTTTAATATAATAACTTTGTCACAATTATTTATTCCTACCTTATGACCCAAAACAATGCTTGATTTTTTTTTAGTTTAGTAAGGTTTGATATTCTTTAACTAATAATATTATTAATTAATTAATTAATTACAATATAATTAATTTTTATTTTTCAATATTTTTTACAAACCAACCACTATCATTCTCATTAACGATAATATTCATTTCTTTCTTAATCAATCATTTCTCTTAATCATTCATTTCTCTTGTACAAATTAATCATTCATTTCTCTTAATCAATCATCATAATTATAACGATAATATCCATTAATTTTCATCACGTATATTTATTTATATTTTTATTATCATTCTCTTGTATAAATTAATCGCCTCCTAACTAGTATGGACTGCATGCAGTCAATGTCTGCCTACTTCCTACTTTTCAATGACCCGCTTGTTCTAATTAAGCCCAAATATCTTTTCAATACCACCTTTATCTATAATTTTCTTATATTTGTTAATTAAATTTTGTAAATAATTGTATATATAATTTTAAGACATCTTTCTTCATTAATTTTAATTTTTTGTATATGCACATGAGTCTTTTTACCATTTTCAAAAAGTTCAAAAAAACATTTTCAACATTTTATTAGAGTTAAAATTTTATTAATTCTTCGTGATTAAATATTAAATTAATTGAGGGTGAATCTTGTAACAAATAGTAAAGTCAAAGCATGGAGATTTGTGCACCGGAGCATCCCTTTTATTACCTCAGCTTATATCATATCATCATAATTAAGCAATATAAACTTACTCTTTTTTTTTAATGGATATAAACTTACTCTTGAAACATCAAATATACGATTTGTATCTTAATATTATATAAAAAGTGTAAAAAAAATTTCAAAATTTAATTTTAATAACATTATAATGCAAAATAATATCAGAAGAATTTAAATATTTTTGAAAAGTTAAAATATAAATCATACCCATAACTTTTATCACTAGATATAATATGATACTTAAATTAATATTTCAATATTAATATAGTTGGTTGGTAATTTTAAAAGAGAAATTTAATATTAATTAAAATTACGAGTATCTTTCTGAGAAGTTTATAAATTTAAAAGTATTATTATATTTTTGTCTATTTATATTAAATTAACGAACAAGCCCCAAATAAAATTGAAAATTGAAAGTAACTAAACATAATTGTATTGGATCAGTAATTGTATTTTTGGCTCAGGTCATATCGTTCATTATCGAGTTCCGCGTGGAGAAAGGACAACAACTTGACTCATTGTGTCTAGTCCAGTTAGGCAAATACCAAAGCGGAAGGAAATTGAACTAAAGTGCCAACTGCCAAGTATATCATGTGAATCACGTTTGTAGATTTGAACTATAAATACAAGGAGGGGACCTGAAAGAAAGGTTTAGAATAAGGGCATAAGCACATTTAATGCTAATGACAGATTGCCCTATTCCATTCTACCACCTCTTCAACTATAAGTTTGGACCAAATCCTCTAAATTCATAACCCTTTACTAACCCTTTTCTGTATAATCCTATCTACATATTTTTTAGGTCTTACATATTTGTGTAAATAGGATCGTATAGAATAGAATTGATACAAAATTATGGGTACTCTTGTCTATTTGATGGATCCAAGAACGTTAAAGTGTGGTTATATAGAGGGGGCAAAAGAAAAGAGGAAGTATATACTGTTTTATTTCATCCATATATTTATATAGGTCCTATATAAATATGATGAATCCAAGAACGTTAAAGTGTGGTTATATAGAGGGGGCAAAAGAAAAGAAGAAGTATATACTGTTTTATTTCATCCATATATTTATATAGGTCCTATATAAATATGTGGATGAGATAAGTTAGAACAGTAAAAACAGAACAAATAATTTCATTCCAAAAGAAAGTACATAACAGATGATTTCATAATAAAAAAGCAGTCAATTTCTACTTAAATATTTACATTTTTGGGGATTGGAATTGATAATAAACAGGACTAACTCCAATGCATTTATTAGTGCCTAATGGTGTGTAAAGATAAGATGGGTTATAATGGAAAAAGTCCATATTTGTTTGATATTGATGTAAGAAAAAAGAGAAAACGGAGCTTAATTTTGAAGATTGTTTAATAGTAACCGACTAACAAGAAGAAAGCTTAGCCAAAGTTTGGACCACAAGTGAGACAATTTCTTACCATCCCTTCACCAAGTTCCAAATCTGAATCTAAACCCCTAACCCAATATTTAACATAAGAACCACACACTCCTATTTTACACTTCTGGTCTTCTTCTAAAGTCTCGACCCCCCTCTTTTAACGCCGAGTCCATTGCACCGTTTAAAGACTTTTTACACCCCCAATTCTCTCCTTTTCTTCTCTCTTCCTCTTCATTTATGCCCAATGCAAGAAGTGGACTGTCCATTGATTCAGATCTAATCACCTCAACTCCTAGTGGTGCAGGCTTCTTCACTCTACACAACCCAACTGTGCTCAATTCTTTCCCTCTGGGACCAACAACCAAGTGTAACACCAACCTTTTTCCCACTCCTACTGCTACTCATACTAATACCACTCCTAGCACTACTACCAGTTCTGTTATGGATCCCGCCCCTACAACCTCTTCTCCTCCTCCCACCACCATCCTGTTCCCAGTCAACCGTCGCTGTTCTCACGGTCCTGATCATCACGATTATGACCCGCTTCCCTCTGATGATCATAAACGGATGGTGGTCGTCGGTGAGACGGTGGACTTCTTTGCAGACAGCAAAACCCGTGTCGACGTCGGTAAGCCCTTTAAGACCAACATCGATGATTTCAAGGACTCGTCGAGTCCTCCTGGTTTGGAGTTAAACGTGAACGTAAGTCCTTCATCATTCATTTCCAACTTTAGTTCAAGTTTTCAACTATGGAATTAGTTTACTTTTTCATCGTTTTTAACAGTACAATTAACTCTTTTTTCTTTCTGGACCTTTCTCCATTTGTAGACTGGCTTGAATCTTCTTACTACCAATACTAGCAGTGACCAATCTATGGTGGATGATGGGATTTCTTCAAACACGGAAGATAAAAGAGCTAAGAATGAGGTATTTCCCTTCCCAAAGTAAAAAATGAAATCTTTCTACTGTGCAAATGCATAATTCGATCTTTTTTTTTTAACGCGATATTGATCGATGCTACTGTGTTATTGGCTATTTTTGGCAGCTGGTAATTCTGGAAGCTGAGTTAGAGAGGATGAAGATGGAGAATTTTCGATTGAGGGACATGTTGAATCAGGTTACTAGCAACTATAACACGTTACAGACGCATTTAGCGACAATTATGCAGGGCCAAAAGACTTCGGAGGCTGCTGAAGGACAACATGATCAAGAAAAGAAACATAGTGGAAATGGAGTAGTTCCTAAACAGTTCATGGATCTTGGTCTAGCTGCTGCTGCCGGTGCTGTTGACACTGACGAGCTTTCGCAATCTTCATCTGAAGAGGAGAGGTCAAGATCTCCTGGAAATAATGCAGAGAACGGGAACAACAATGAAGAGTCGGTGGTGGTTGATCATGACAAGAAGGGGCTGGGTAGAGGAATTGATGAGAGAGAGGATAGCCCAGATCAGGGATCTCAAGGTTGGGCGCCTAATAAGATTGCCAGATTCAATTCTTCCAAAAATATTGATCAAACAGAGGCTACCATAAGAAAAGCTCGTGTATCTGTTAGAGCTCGATCAGAGGCTCCTCTGGTACTGTCAATTGGATAAAAAAGATTAGAACTTCATCTTGAGATGTATTTTCTTTCTTAGAAAAGGAACTAATTCTTTATATATAGATCACCGATGGATGCCAATGGCGGAAGTATGGACAGAAGATGGCAAAGGGTAATCCATGTCCTCGAGCTTACTATCGGTGCACCATGGCTGCTGGTTGCCCAGTACGTAAACAGGTAATTTTTTCTATTCTATAATTCTATTCCATTGTTACATGAACTTTGAACCAGAAGAGTATATATTATTTTAGTGGTTTGTCAGGTCATATCCAGATGATAACTTTTTAAAAGGAGCAGGTACCATGTGGCCTTTAATGACGATTACTGTTGCGTAAAGAATTAGAAGATCTCTTGGGGCATTTTGTTTTAGTGCTGCCCACTGACCTATCATGTAAGTTTAGGACAAGTCGATGTTTCCTTTGATCAAAATCTATTGGTGAATAGGTACAACGATGTGCAGAAGACAGAACAATCCTTATAACAACATATGAGGGCAACCACAACCATCCTTTGCCACCGGCGGCCATGGCAATGGCATCGACCACTTCATCGGCGGCGAGAATGCTGCTGTCGGGCTCAATGTCTAGTGCTGATGGACTGATGAACTCAAATTTCCTGACTAGGACTCTGCTCCCATGCTCCTCTAGTATGGCCACCATTTCAGCTTCAGCCCCATTTCCCACCGTCACACTGGACCTAACACAGAACCCCAACCCCTTACAGGTTCCAAGGCAATCAACACAATTCCAACTTCCATTTCCAAGCTTGCCTCAAAACTTTGGCAATGCTCCAGCAGCAGCGGCAACATTGCTACCTCAAATATTTGGACAGGCACTTTACAACCAATCAAAATTCTCTGGCCTGCAAATGTCTCAAGATATGGAATCTAACAAATCAGAGCAACCAGTGCAACAGAATTCCTTGACTGATACCGTAACCGCTGCAACAGCTGCCATTACGTCTGATCCTAATTTCACCGCAGCTCTAGTTGCAGCCATTACTTCTATAATAGGTGGTTCTGCTTCTCACCCTAACAACACCCTTAATACTAATGCCATTGCCAACCTCGCAACCACCAGCAACAGCAATGGAAACTTGACTTCAAGCAATAGCAATAGCAATAGCAACGATAACAATAAAATCCCCAGTTCAAGTTTTACAGGGAAATGAAGATTTTGAATTTCTTCTGCCTTCTATTTTTTAATCCTTTCTTAGCTAGTAACATCCTTTTTTGGTTTCTTTCAAGGAGATCTAGGATATGAATTAGTTTGATCCTATACTCTTTTGGTATGTTTCCAATAAACTCTGTTAAATTGTATTTCTTACACAAATCAAGTCCAAAAAGAAGACAAAAAATAAAAAGAAAAAAACATTATAGAAGGAAGCATATGCATTAGTCGATTTCATATGGTCCCATGCATTAAAGAAAGGTTGTTTTGTTTTAATTTCTCTCCACCCTTTCGTAAGTGTTGTGTAGGTGAAGCCAAACCAGCTAGAAAGATAGAACCAAAGGAAGAGATAAAGATGGAGAATCGCATTGATTGAAATTAGTCCTTAGTTGGAGTTGCGTGCAGCAAATGGGTACAAACAATGGAGGAAGAAGTCAAAAATAGCGTCTACTGTGATAGGGTGAAAGGGTGGTTACTCAAAACGGACATTCAAAAGAAAGGATGAGGAACTTTTAGTTGTCAGGAATTGAAGATTTTCCAGTCTACTTAATGACAGGCTACTAATTTAGTAGGATAAGACTTTCTGGTAACTTTGTCTACGTCCATTCATTTCCAATCGACAAGATAAAAGCATATTCATGTTCTGAAATCCTCATTAATTAATTATATTATAATCATATACTTTTGTTAATTAAAATATATTAATCTATAAAAAATGGGTTAATTGCTAAAAAAAAGTCTAATTTTTTAATTACAGCATAAACTTTAAAAACTAACAATAAAGTGTTCAAAATTTTAATTTTTTTCAATTCTAGCCCAACATTAGTCTTACCGTTATCTATTCTAATGTGACACAACCACGTGTCGACGTCTCTCACTAATTAGACACCTCAACTGATTTAGGAGAAGATTGTCTGATTAGGGAAATAACGTCGTTTAGCTTTAATAGAAAAATAACGTCGTTTCAACTAAAATCATATCTCCTTCCTTCTCCGTCTCTTCTTTGTCAATCAACACTTAAAACTCTTACTCTGAAATCCCTAATCTGTAACCTAAAATCCCCCAAATCCCCCAAAGTTTATAAGAGAGTGAATTCATGTGTTGGTGCTTCTTCTATCGCAAAATTATTTGCTTCATCAGATCAACAAGAGTTCTTTGTGATTTCGTGTGTGAGTGCTTCATAAGAGAGTGATTTCGTCGTTGGGTAAAAACTGAAGATTTTAGCTAAACTACCATTGCATTTACAAAATTAAAGATAGGAAGCTTCTTCCCTACAAATCAGGATGAAATATCACATAATTGAATATTTAGGCTATGGACTATGCAATGTCATATTTTTCAATAATTACCAAGATGTATATATTCTGCATACAACACAAAACAAAGTATGAATTGACTATCATGCATTCAATTACGCTGATTTTTTTATTCGACTTACATTTCATATGGAAAACAAAGCATATGAATGTTTAAGGTTTTTACTGTTCAATTTACTATGTACATATACAAATCAATCTGCCTTTTCAATAACAAACAAATCGTACCCTAACACAATCCAATTTGAATCCCTAACGCTGCGTTTGGTTAGTGTCTCTGGTAGCTGAAGACGGAACGGGACGAGACGGAACAGGACGGGACGGAACAGAAACTGAGGACAGAGAGATGTTTGGTTGATGGTAGACAGAACAGAGAATCTTGTCTCCGTCTCCAGGACAGATGTGTTTGGTTATAGGGGACAGAGACAGAAAATAGTGCAAATGACGAATATGCCCCTAGTATTTAATATGATTAGGAAGATGTAATTCA
>JANZLC010000202.1:41709523-41723646 GCA_026413385.1 Erythroxylum gracilipes
AAGATAACCATTAAGAAAGGCGTTGCTAATGTCAAGTTGCCTGAGAGACCATGATCTGGTGACAGCGAGTGAAAGAACGATGCCTATGGTTTGAGGTTTAACAATCGAACTAAAAGTCTCTGTGTAATCAACACCATATTTCTAAGAGAAGCCCTTTGCCATGAGACGGGCTTTATATCTATCCACAAACCCATCAGGCTTCCTCTTGATCTTGTAGACTCATTTATTTCCAATAGTGTTAACATCGGCAGGAGCAGGGACCAAAGTCTATGTCAGATTTCTATGAAGTGTAGCAATTTCAGCAGCCATAGCCTCCCTCTAGACAGCATGTTGAGATGCCTTGGTGAAACTGGTGGGTTCAGAAAGCACAAAATCAGAGGAAGAAATAGCAACTGTAACAACATTAGCCTCTTTAAACTTTTTCTTCGGACGGGGCCGGAGCACCATAGGATGCATTCGTGCAGGAGGAGGGTTAGAAGTAGCTGGTACGGGTGGCGAAGTAGACGCATGACCTCCAGAAACCAAAACAAAAGATGAAGGCGTGGAGGAAGCATGAGAAGAAGCAGACCATGGCAGGATTGGAATGGGCGGGGGCTCTAGCATGGCTGGGGGAATAACAAGTGAAGACATAGGAGCTGCAACAACTGAGGGAGCAGGCATAGAAGACAAACGTCTATATGGAAATGAGGATTCATCAAATGTCACATGACGAACAATATAGATACAACCTGTAGCAGGATTCAAGCACTTGTAACCCAAATGAGCACCTAAATAACCAATGAAAACACATTTTGTACTATGAAACATAAACTTTTGATTATTATACGGTCGAAGAAGAGGAAAGGCGGTACATCCAAATTCCTTAAGAAAGGCATAATCAGGAGCGGTTTAAACAACCTTTAGTAAGGAGACTGACTATTCAGACTAGGAGAAGGTAAACAATTAATAAGATAAGTAGCTATCTCAAAAGCAAAATCCCAATAGGAAAAAAGGGACAGAACTGTGGGCAAGTAGAGTAAGAGCATTATCAACTATATGTCTAATAGTTCTTTCAGAGGTGCCATTCTGTTCATGAGTGTGTGGACAAGCTAAGCGATGATGAATACCTGTTTTCTGAAAATAGGTGTGTAACCTCCTGTATTCACCTCCCCAATTAGATTGAAAAGCCTTAATTGTGCAATTATATTGGCGTTGAACAAAATTCTCAAAGTTCAGAAAAACAGACTCAACATCACTCTTTTTCTTAATTGGGAAAAGCCAAGTGTATTTGCTATAATTATCAACAAAAAAGACCACATATTTATTACCTCTACTAGAAAGAATTGGAGAAGGTCCCCAAACATCGAAATGAACCAAATCAAACAAATGAGAACTAGAGCTACCAGTAGAATATAAAGTTAACTGTTTACTCTTGCCAAGTTGACAAGAAGAACACACATCTGCACTTCTACCGGAAGAACATAGGAGAGAAAATTGCTTGATAATCTTTGTCACGATTTCATAGTAAGGATGTCCAAGCCGAGAATACCAACGATCCACTGATGCCATCTCCGATAAAAAGACTTATGGTGAAGAACCGACATTCCCAACCAGCGCATCCAAATTGTAAAGACCCCCATCAGTCCTTCCTTGCATTAGCATCCTCGTGGATAGCGGATCCTTTACAAGACACAAATAAGGATGAAACTCCATAAATACCTCATTTTCTTTAGTAAATTGTTGAACCGATAATAACGATCGAGTTATATGAGGAACATGTAAAACTTTAGACAAACGAAAGATTCTATCAGGAGAAGAAATAGTATTGGAACCAATGTGAGCGATATTTAAACTTGAACCATCACCAATGAGAAGCTGATCATTACCCTTGTAGTCATGAGCAACATTGAGATTGGTAATGTTAGGAGTGATATGATTTGTCGCTGCTGTATCAGGATGCCAAACTTGAGCATTGGTGAGCGTATTCATATGGGTAGAAGGAACAACATGTTGCACATACTGTCTGTTGTTACTCACAAAATTAGTATTAAACGATGGTGACAAGTATCAGCGGAATGGTTCCGATATCCACAAATCTGCCAAGGTCCATTGTTCATCCTGTGATTATTGTTATTTCGGCCTCCTTGATAATTGTTTTGGCGTCCAGAAGTATTAAAATTCTGACCAGAATTGTGAAAAGGTTGTTGCCTGTTTTGTTGTTGTGTTCGGTTGCCAAAAGAACCACGTTGTGTAACATTAGCCTCCATTACTGGATTTCGAGTGCTATCAAGCAGAATCTCATGAGAAGTGAGCAAAGAGTGCAGTTCAAAGAAAGTGATTGGTTCCAGCCGAGTAGAGCATGCTGCCACAATGTTGTGATACTCCGGAGGCAACTGGTGAAGAACAATAGCATTAAATTATGATGGAGCTAATGGTTTGCCTGCGGCTGCAAGTTCATTAGCTAAAGACTTCATCTTGCATAGATACTGAGATATAGTGAGATTATTTTTTTGACATTTTTGAAGTTGCATGAGCAATTGATCTTGTCTGGAGTAAGAAACTGAGCCAAAAGTTTTCTCCAGTGCTTGCCATACGTCATAAAAAGTGTGTAATCCTACTATGTAGGGAAAATTTTCTTCAGAAAGAGAAGAAAAAAGCCAAGATATAAGTGTTTGATCTCGTTGAAACCATTTATCAAAGGCTGGATTTGGAACAGCTTCATTGGTAGTGGAATCCATTACCTCCTGTGGAGGAGCTAATTCTTTGCCATTAATAAGACCAGTCAGCCTATGGCTGTTGAGGAGCGGCATAAACTGTGTACGCCACGCTAAATAATTGTTTGGATTCAATTTAATGGAAAAACTATAACTGGGTTGAGATACTAGTGGTGTGGTGCCAGTAGACACAGAGGTTGGAATGGTTGAGATTAGCGCAGAGGAGGTGGTGGCCATTGCAAGGCTCTGATACCAAGTTGAAATAGATAAACAAGAGAAGGCTGAGTTGTATTTCACATTATATATCTGATGATACGAATACACACATATATATAGTACAATAATAAGAGACGTAATCAAGAAACTTATCCTATCTTTCTATTAACATCTGTTGCTATCTTTCTATCTGTTATAACAATATACCAGCAACTATAGTTATCAAAATCTCCTGAATTGTAGGAGTATACTAACACTCTTCATTCTTCATGTTCTTTGTATTTTCAACTTATATCTTATCTTTCTTGGCCTTTTCTTTTCTTCTCTTGCTTTTAATCTTCTTCTTCTTACTCCATGAAAATAAGTGAGTGTGATTCTTCGAAAATGGTGATATTTCATATTGCAAAGACACATCCTGGCTCCCATCATAATATTGTCCGCTCCATCCATCCATTGTGAGTTATGGCTAAGAAGTTAAATATCAATTCCTAAAATAAACCACCACACACTATTAGTGTAGAGAAATTCAAAATACAATTAAAACAATAAGCCAAAAATACAAAAAGATACAACAAAGTAAAATAAAATATATACAAAATAAAGGCAAAATAAACAAAGATAAAACAAAATAAAATGAAAATGACTAAAGTAATAGCATTCAGGCTTTCCAAATTTGTAATAACTACAGTTATAGCTAGTACCGACTACAGGTCGATCCCACGAAGACTATGAATACTAGTACTTACCCTTTCCATATTATCTAGTCTAAGGATTGATTTTAGATTCTTAATAAAAAGAAAATTAAATAATTAAAGAAATAGGAAACAATAATGTTGGAACCCCACCCCTGCGAGTCACGTACTCGTTGTCCTATGTGACATCTGGACGCGCATCCCACAAGGGAGGTGTGCCACACCAAGCCAAACCTCAAGCAAAAAGTACCCAAACACTTACTTTCGAAATCATAAAAGCATAGAGGACTCATTACTCATAACCTACAGAGCATAAAATGGAAAAGTTCCAATTGGAAATTCAGACTGGCTTCTTCAAAATAATTGTTCCCTCCTTGTCTTAAGTTTTTAACGACACCAAAAATGCTCAATTCGGTTCAGAAATAAAGAAGTTATGGCCAAAACACTTTCGGGCTAAAATTAAACAAAGACTGAATACTACACCCGAATTTATTCCAGAAATTGAAAGTCTTGGGTCCTAAATTGAAAATTAATTCCTTCAGATAAGTTGTAGCTCCATGTCTCTAGTTTAATTTGAAACAAGAATCAACTCAATTTGAGCTCTACAGATTAAGATATCTTTAAAATACTGAAGCATGTTCAGAAAAATATCTAACTCATACTCTTATAACCGATCTTCTCACTTTGATTCAATCCATCTTTTTCAAGTTAATACCAAAAGCTATAACTTTTTATGGAGAGGTATAAGAATGTCGTAGAAATCCAACGCTTCAAATATTAGGTCAATCGGAGGTCGGACAAAAACATTATGGCCAAAAGAGTAGAGAGAGGTCGAATCAAGGGAGGAAAACAAAAATCGGTCGCGTCGCACTTGCGACGGGGTGAGCGCATGAGCTCGCCCTAGCGAGGGCCAGCCTCCTATGATTGTCTTCCAACATCCTAACTTTCAAAATTCATAACTTTTGACCTAGAACTCAAACATTTGCAAATTTAGTATCAATGGAAAGCTAAAAGGAAGCTCTAGAACTTCCAAGAAGGACTTAAAAATAATTTTAGTCTCTAAAAGGGTCAAAGGTCCACGACAAAGTGACTGTCCGACAATTTCATCCCAAACAGCATCAGAACTTCTAAACATCATAACTTTCTACTTCATTGTCCAAAAATGTCATACTTTATATCAATGAAAAGATTAAAAAAAATAAACTACCACCTTCATGAAGACCTTATGAACAATTTCTACCTTTATGAGGGTCAAAATTCCACTCAAAATTTCTATCCCGAAATTGCCATCCTAGACATCACCCAAACTTCAAAAATTCACATCTTTCAAATCCCACATCTAAAAATGGCACATTATACATCACTGGAAAGCTATGAAATTCCTCTATAACTTTCAAGCAGGCTACTTGATCCAATTTAACCTATATCAGTCTAGAATTTGCCTTAAAGCTAGCATACGAAAAATCTACCCTTATGGACATTTACAAAAACAATGAAAAGTAACCTTTGGAACAAGCATCGGCAAAACACAATAAAACCTGAATATCTTTCATTAATATCAAAAAATGAGTTCTTACAAAGCTTTAGTGGGCATTTCTAGCCTCATTATATTAAAGTCTCAGAAATTCAAACTACAAAGAAGCCACATGAACGGGAGTGATGCCTTGACCTCGGTTTGGTCACTTATTTTCTTGCTCATCGCTTGTGGATGGGAAGGAAAGAAGGGGGTGAGCTTGACGGCTCGTAAGTAACATATTTATAACCAAGAACAAGCAAAAATCCTTTAATCATTTAATTCCAATGCCAAATTTACACTAACAACCATGCCACATATGTGTTCCAAAATTTACAACTTATCAAGCAATTTACAAAATTAACACAACGAATGCATCAAAATGATTTCAAATCATAACCATATAAGCACATCAGAAATGGTTCGGGTGGATCCAAAACAGAACGTGCTACACATTTCTGCGTTACGGTCATGTGTAGCCGTAAACTTAGGGGAGTCCGTGAGGAGCTCCATGCCATTAGCGGGCAGGCAGAAAAAGCCTATAGATAAGTGCACTTGATTTACTTAAGGGACCACCACAAACCCATATAAGCATACATTTCACATTTTTTAAACATATTGGCCAAAATGACACATTTCTGAAAGCAATTTTATAACCATTACATTCTTTCCAAAAGTCACATGCTTTTACTATCATCAACCAAATATGAAAATATTCTCACAAATTCATTCACAAGAAAAAGACACATGGCATATTCTCAAATCATCCTAAAGAGTAATAAATACACAATTTCAAAGTTGTTGGAAAGCATTAAATTCCATTTATTGAAAGTAAATTGTACTAGCTCATTTCCTCAATTATAAAGATGTTACCCACTTTAAAATCCCTTGCTTTAGACTTGCTCAAGATGCCTTTCTTCTAGCTCCTCTTGCCTCCCTTGCATTTCTTCACAATTACAAAAACCCAAATCAAAAGAGATCTTAAAATTGGAAAATCTAAGGAAACAAAAGCATGAAATTTATCCTAGAACCATCATACCTATACTTTTTCTAAGCCATTTGAACCAAAAAGCCATCAAAATTCCAAAAGATTTGAAACAACTTACCTTAAATCTCCACCCACGATTTTTGTTCTTTGGCTCTAATGGAAGATTAAATCTTCCTCTTTCTTTTTCCTTCTTGAAAAACTCTTAAAATCTCTCTTCTAAAGCAAGGAAAAGGAAACCCTAGGTTTGTTCTTCTTCTTCTCTTCTTTCTCCTCTCAACTGAAACTCACCTTTCCTCTCATTCAAAACATTTTGTTCCTTCTCTCCAAACATAAGACAATGCTTTTGTTTCTTTCTTTCCTTTTAATGAAGCTTAAAAAGACAAACTACCCCTCCTTGAAAGCCTTAAACCTTTAAACCTTAAGTGATCTTCCCATCTTGCCTTTATACCTTCTTATTCCTTCAATTTAACTAACAACATACTATACTCTAACTTAATCTTAATTTCTCCATTTAATACTTCTAATTTCCATCAATCTAAGCAATAAATCCTCCAATCATTTACATGCTAATTAAACTCTAACCAAAAGCAATTAATCAATCAAAACCTCAAAAATAACTTGAAATCATGCTTATTCAATAAGAAAAGAATTCGGGGGCCAACATGTTCCCTATATGTTGGGTTGCAGTTGAGGGAGAAAACTACCAATCACGGAATTAGTTTTTGAGCATTCTTATTGAAGATCTTCGCATAAGTGGAAATTTATGGACTTCGTAAGCGATCAGCAGAAGGTAAAATTTAAATATCCATATATGTTATGTTCATTTATTTATGTGATCAATACTTAATTAATTTACGTAACTATTTGTTTTACAGGGTTTAGTGGAAGCATTAAAGAACTTATTTCCAGAAGCTGAATATAGAAAGTGTGCTCGTGATGTGTATGCAAATTGATCTAGTGTTCATAAAGGGCACACGTATAGGACTTTATTTTGGAAAGCTGTGAATTGTACAATTTAAGTTGATTTCGAAGAGGTAATGGAGGAGTTGAAGAGTTTGTCAATGAAGGCTTATGAGGATTTTAAAAGTAGGAATTCAGAGACATTTGTGAAGGCCTTTGTGAGCACAAAACTGAAGTGTGAAATAATACAAAACAATATTTTAGAGACGTTTATTGGATTCATTTATGAAGCTCGTATCAAAAGCTTGATTAGTATATTAGAAGACATTCAAGTTTCTTTAATGGCTCGGATACATGAAAAGAGGGATATGATGATGAAGTGCATAGATGAGATTGTCCTAGAGTGAGGAAGAAAATAGAGGTAGCACAATGGGATACAAGACATTGTATGCTCAGGACAAATGGAAATTTGAAATTTGAAGTCAGTATCTTTGCGGATAAGTACATCGTTGACTTGCAAGCACGAACTTGTCAATATAGACTATAGGATTTAACCAAGATTCCATGTAAACATGTTATGGCTTGTATATCTTATCAGAGGGAGGCTATCGATGCTTATATAAATCAATGTTATAAGTGTGATTCTTATTTGAGGACTTACCAGTTTGCTATGGAACCTATTAATGGTCTTAAGTTTTGGCCAAAGACTGAAAATCTTCAACCAATATTACCTCCACTGATTAAGAAGATGCTTGGAAGATCGAAAAAGGCAAGAAAAGGGATCAAACTGAAGAACCTCCCAATCCCAACAAATTGACCAAGGTTGGAGTAGTTATGAGATGTCATCATTGCCATGAAATTGGCCATAATATAAGATGATGTAAAATAAGAATCAACCTCTAAGCCAACCTAAAATTGTTAAGGTAGATATTTTAGTTGTGTAACAAATGAGTTGTTATTCATCAAGTACTATTAACTTTATGTTTATCTTCAATATGTATAATGCAGAGAAAAAGAGGAAGGCCTCCAAAATCAGTATCTATTGAACCCCCTTCATCTAGTATTTGTAGCGGTCAAGTAGGTAGACTGACACAATTAGTATCTACAAGATCAAATACTGCATCTTCTATATTACGAAGAGAGATGAGAATGGTTAGTTAACTTTAAGTATAAAATTTAAGTTGTTTTCTAACTTACATAACATTATAATTCTTTTTGTTTTTATAGACACATAGAGAATATGGAGTAACATCTGGGGAAGTTTCTGGGAATACCTACTTTACAGTAAGTTATTTAAATTCATGTTTATACAACTTATATGTAATTCTAAGGGAGATGATAATATTTACATAATTGGTTGCTTATACTTCATAGATGGGTGACGTTCAATGTCAAGTGTTACAACCTCCTAATACTAACACAACAGTAACATAAGCATCCCAAAGTACACCTGCTAATACAACTCAACCTAGGAGAAGGATCAAACTAATGACTAAAGGATTTGCTATTAGGAAATCTTCATAGTTGGTGAGTATTGCTTCATTACCTAACTCAATGTTAACTCTTTCCAATATTGAATTAAAGTTGGATTAAGTTGAATGTCGACTACACCTTAGAGACTTTCACTACCAATTTTGGTGTGAGAAATATGAAAATGTGTAACAATTAAAAAGAGTAGAAGGAAGATTGCCTACTAAATTTCAATCATATATATGTACTGATCCTGAATAATTAGACAAATGGCATAATCAAAACAAGGTTTGATGGTTTTTGTGATAAATCCAAACTATATATATATACTTACAAACAATAATGCAGGAAGATTTAATTATTCATTGTTTTTATTGTTAATGATACATTGCTCTTGATTTCTAAAAGAGTTTTGCCTTAGTCATGGCTGATTTAATGCATTTACTGGTTTTTTTGGCCCTCAGTGGCTATGGAAGTAAGTTGCTGAATGATTATGGTCTAGTTTTTGCATGACATTTGGATGAAAAGTTTTTCTTGCTCTTTTTTTTAATAATTTAGTAAATTTATAAATAAAAAATGGTATGTATAATCAAAAGATTCGCAAGAATGCGATCTCTAGTCTATGCAAAGAAGACCTAACATATTAGTATGAGGGACCCTATAATTGGTCCCCATGCCTACACAACCAAACAGCATCCTAAGCTTTATCAGACCACTAGATGGCCATATCAAGAAGTACCTTACCAAAATACAATAATTCCCAGCAGTAGGTATTACAACCAAAACTATTCAAGATTTACATTAACACTTTTCCAGATAGTTACACATTAGGAACATATTGTTTACCTGTTTGCAAAGAATTACCGCAGTGAAGGAGGGATAGTTCAGTTCAATTCACATCCATTTGTCCTTGAATCACTGATCTGGTCCTTGCAGCTTTGAATATACCCATAAAGGTTTGAGCTTCCTACTGTTAGGTTGCACAAGGAGTGAATTGTAGTGACACCATGCTCTTCAATACTTGTAGGGGCTAGCATCCTCTATTGCCTTAAGTTAGAATTGGTGTACCCTCCTACCAAGCTTCCATGGCTTTACAAATTCTGTGCTTGTCATTTGATTATCAACCCATCTTTCAGTAGGCTATTAGGATCACCATTGAAGTTGATTTTCGATGAGGGAGTGTGCTTATGAGTGACCAACTCAATGCTCTTTTCATTTGTATGTTTTTGGTGAACCAGGTGATAGTTCCTTTGTGTTTGTGTGTGTGTGATCTTGATGCTCTTTTAAGTTGAATCCTACTTTTAAATTTCTGTTAGTTATTGATTATGTAATGATGGTGTGAGTGATCAAGCACTACAAAAGTACCTGGATTAAGGCTTTAGAGCTGGAACTAATTGCACACCAATCTATTTGAGAAAGTTGGAAGACAGAGGCATGGTTTTGAATTTGGAGCTTTAGAAGATAGAGCCATTTGGAAAACCAACATTTTTGGATATTGTTTCAATTTGTAGAATAATGTTAGTGTCTGTAACCTATTTATTTGCTTGTTTGATCTTAATCTGTAATTCACTCTTAAAAAAGGATATTGACTTTATTGTTCTTATACATGATTGTTATCTTTTTTCGGTTAGTTACTCTTCAACACTGTTGTCTTTGCCAACTGCTTTTTTTCATTATTCTTTTTCCTTTGAATACTAATCATATCATTGTTTATAAAAGCCTATATTAGAGTTTATAATTTCCAATTAGATATATTTATTATATATGGAATTCAATACATGTCTCCTTTTGCAAATATATTTCATATTCAAGAATGTTAGCTATTTCGATCTCCTATTTTTCATTCTTACTTTAAGATATGCATATTTTAGAAAGTAACAATGGCCAATTGACAAAGATAGAACATAACTCTTCATTGTAATTACCAGAGGATAAGTAATTATGAATGATACAATGTAATTATAATTAATAGATGAAATTTTGTAATAATTGTAGTTAATTCTACAATGTAAAACCTTGTAATAATTGCAGTTTCCTTAACAATATAAAAAGCTAACAACTGAATATTAAAGTGGTAGGTGATTGAATAAAAGATAAAAAGAGTCACAATAAATGCAGTAGTTACATTTGCTCTTCTAACTATTACAATGTCTCCATTTTTTGTACTTACATTCGACGACCAAGTTATGAAATCGATGGGACCTACAGAATAAGATATAAACACAAATATTAGGACTTATGACAAATTTGCATTATGCACATAAATTTTTACACATACTTACTTCTTGTGAACAATAATATATCTTTTGAACGATACTTTTATCCCAACACACAGAATTTGTTTGATATATTTATGACAAAAACAAAATTTCATCTCTTTCACAAATACCAAGTACCTACAAGAGACCTTCAATTAAATATTGATTAACATTAATTTATACGATTGGCATTGCACCTGGTATATATTAACATTAATTTGAAATCTGTAACTTCATCAAGGCATTACAATTGGGGAAAAAACAAATAATATATATTACAGTTATTTTACTGTTGAACATAATGCTTTCTATTCACATAATTGAGAATATATCCTTTCAGCTTCTGCTACACTATCAAAAGAACAATAAATAGCACCATTGAATCCATTAACAATATATACCAGGTGCATGCCCAACGAAAGTTACACAATATATACCAGGTGTATGCCCAACGAAAGTTACATATACTTTATTTCTGCTTATAAATGGTTATCTTGTTGCAATATCATCATACAAATATTTAATTACTACCTATGATTTCTTTTCATAAATTCACCCAATAAAGAATTAAAATTTCAAAATGTTAGCATAATATCCCCAATATTAACATTTTAGCTAAACTACCATTGCAGTTATAAAATAAAAGAGAGGAAGCTTCTTCCCTGCAAATCAGGATGAAGTATCACATAATTGAATATTTAACTCAATGTCATATTTTTCAGTAATTACCAAAATTTATATATTCTGCATACAACATAAAACAAAGTATGAATCGACCATCATGCATTTAGTTACGCTGATTTTTTTATTCGAATTACATTTCATACTGAAAACCAAGCGTATGAATATTCAAGGTTTTTACTATTCAATTTGCTATGTATATATACAAGTTAATCCTCCTTTTCAATAACAAATAAATCGTACCCTAGCACAATCCAATTTGAAACCGTAATATCCTAGCACAATACAAGTCAATTTTCTGGAAGCACAAATCCAATTTGAAACCCTATTACAACAAATTGGATTTGTGCTTTCAGAACTCTAGCATAATACAAGTCAATTTTCTAGAACCACAAATCCAAATTGAAACCCTAGTATAACAAAATGGATTGTTGCTTTCGAAATCCTAGCACAATCTAATTTGAGACCCTAATACAATAACACACCATTTCATACAAAAATCGAATCATAATGGAAATTATAGATTTGAATACCGTACTGTTCCAGCTGGTACTGGCCGGAATGTACCGTATCGACTAAAAAACGAAACAGTAATACCAGTCGGTACCGGTGGTTTTTGGTCAATACAGTACCGGCCTAAACCGGCCGATACCGTAAACTTTAAAAACCTCAGGGACCTATTTACAATTTTGAAAAAATTTTAACCCTAAATCCCCAACCCCCAACTCTTTCAACAGATGCTAGACGCTCCTCCTCTCATCTCTTCTTCTCTCATCTCTATACCGCCTCCTCCTCGTCGCCGCCGCCCGCCTCTTATCTTCTCACCGTTACCGTTGCGTCTAACGGTTGCCGCAACCCTCGCCTCCTTTGCTCGTCCTCCCTTGGTCATTTCTCCCTTCGCTTCGTCGTTCCTCCACGCAGACTCAAAGATGCCACCACCTTCTTTGCCTGAAGCTGCCACATCGTAACACCGCAACACCTCACTAAAGCCATCGGAGACGTATCTGAAGCCACTAAAGACGGGTCAACACTCTGACCCGTGACAAAACCTGAAGACCCGCCAAGACCCGAAGTTAGTTTTATGAATTTTTTCTGATTTAAAAAATTTCATGCTTAATTAAATTTTTTGTTGTGTTGGATACTTGGATGGTTGGATTGTGATGGATTTGGTTGGATGATGCACGGTGTTGGAGACTTAGATGGTATTTTTTGTGTTGTTACGTGATCTGGGTTTTGGAATTTTGGTTGGATAATGCACGGTGTTGGGATTTTGGAATCTGGATTGTGGATGTGGAATTGTGGATACTGATGGACTATTTTGTAAAATTTAAAATTTTAGGGACTATTTTATAAATTTAAAAAATTATCTAAAATGGTACCCGGTACCGGTACAGTTCTGTTTCAGAACTTAATTCGGTATCGAGCCCGATACGGTATTCATATCTTTGGTGGAAAGAACAATAGAGAGAGAGGACCAATCATACACTAGTCGGCGTCACAGGAAGTCTGGCGACGAAATCATTCACTCTCTGATGAAACACCCATGCACGAAATCACAGAAAACGCTTGTTAGGCTGATGGAGCAACTAACTGCGATAGAAGAAGCTCCAACGCATGAATTGACTCTCTTATAAACTTTCGTAGATTTGGGGGGTTTTAGGTGATAGATTAGGGATTTCAGAGTGAGAGTTTTAAGCATTGATCGACAAAGAAGAGAGGGAGAAGAAAGGAGATCTGATTTTAGTTGAAACGATGTCGTTTTCCTATCAAAGTTAAACGATGTCATTTTCCTATCAAAGTTAAACAACGTCATTTTGCTAATCAAACAATCTTCTCCTAAATCAGTTGTGGTGTTTGATTAGTGAGGGGCGTCGACATGTGGCTGTGCTTTGTTAGCATAGATAATGGTGAGACTAATGTCGGGCTAGAATTGCAAAAAATTAAAAATTTGAGCATTTTATTACTACTTTTTAAAGTTCGGGCTTGAAAAAAGGTTGGACTTTTTTTAATAATTAACCCTTATAACATTATACTAATTTCATTATGATTAAGATTAATTAATAACTTTCTTAATAGTTATCAATGTTTTAGTTAAGTATAGAGGGTTTAAAAATCTATTTTACTCAAAAATTATATTTTTAGGGGCTGTTTGGTTTTGTTTTTTCATGCATTTTTCGTTGCTATTTTTAAGAAAAAAGAAACAACCGGTTAAAACTTGTTTGGTCAAGGATTTTGTGATTTTTCGTTTTAAAAAATAAGAAAACCGCAGTGTATTTACGAAAACCAAAAAATAACGTTTCCGTGTGTTTTTAAAACAAGTTTTCTGTTTTCGTGTATTTTTAAAACAGGTTTTCATATTTCATGTTTCCTGCACTGC
Source organism: Erythroxylum gracilipes (assembly GCA_026413385.1). NCBI lineage: Eukaryota > Viridiplantae > Streptophyta > Magnoliopsida > Malpighiales > Erythroxylaceae > Erythroxylum > Erythroxylum gracilipes. Next base: position 41,723,312 of record JANZLC010000202.1, read on the forward strand.
CGACTCTGCATCTTCAGCCTCTTCCACTGTTAAAAAGTCTTGCATATAGAAATCAACTACATCGTCTTCTGTTTATCTTTTGCAGCTCATCACATCACGCAATTTCCAGGTGTGTTTTCATATGTGGTTATTTGTATTCTAACCCATTGCTGGACTGTTATTTGCGTTGTTTTCGTATGTGGTTATTTGTGGAGAAAGTAGCTCGGACTGGTGATGATCTACTACTGCCACTCACCCTCTCCCCATTCACAACTCTACTCCCTTTACCCTCGTCAGAATCCTTGCTTCCACTACCAAATCTCCTCCTAGACATCTCTCTCTCTGACCTAAAACCT
>JANZLC010000202.1:41723746-41739340 GCA_026413385.1 Erythroxylum gracilipes
CTCCAGTGAGTCGAGAACGGACGAGGCCACAGCTCGACGGTTGAGGGAGACGCACAGTTCCACGGTTGAGGGAGACGCAGGTGAGCCGGAGGAGAGACCACTGTAGGGGAGAGAGGCAGGGGCTATTTCGACAACGGGTGACCTATTGTTGCAGAGGCAGAGTCAGAATGTCTCTTGTCCGTCGGTTTGGCGAGCGACAAATAAAACGTGTCTTTGTAAACCGAAGTCAGATGACAAAACGCCAGAGGCAGGAAGCAAACAGGTGGGAGTGACAAGATTTTACTGTTCTGTGCTCTGTCCCTGGCAACAGGGACAGTAACCAAACGGGGGGTAATATCCTAGCACAATACAAGTCAATTTTTTGGAAGTACAAATCCAATTTGAAACCCTAGTACAACAAATTGGATTTGTGCTTTCGGAAACCTAACACAATCTAATTTGAAGCATTAGTATAACAACACACCATTTTCATACAAAAACTTAATCAGAGTGGAAAGAACAATAGAGAGAGAGAGAGAGATGATCAATCATACCCTAGTCGGCGCCACAAGAAGTCCGGTGAAGAAATCTTCAGTTTTTACCCGACGATGAAATCACTCTCTTATGAAGCACCCACGCACGAAATCACAGAGAACGCTTGTTGGCCTGATGGAGCAAATAACTCTGCCATAGAAGAAGCACCAATGCACGAATTCACTCTCTTATGAACCTTGGGGGATTTTGTGTTACAAATTAGGGATTTCAGAGTAAGAGTTTTAATTGTTGATCGACAGGGAAGAGAGGAAGAAGTAAGGAGATATGATTTTAGTTGAAACGACATCATTTTACTATCAAAGCTAAACGAAGTCATTTCGCTAATCAAACAATCTTCTCTTAAACCAGCTTAGGTGTAACCCACGAGGGCTGTGGTGGAGCGGCAGGGACTCCTCCATCCTTAACCAAGGTCTCGAGTTCGAGTCTTGGGAATGGAGTTGCTTTAAACACTCGTGAGGGAGAACTTTGCCGCCCGCAAGGGTCCTTTCCAACTCGAATTCGGACTAGTCGGTTGCCTATGTGGTGTCGGATACTGGGTGGTTTAACAAAAAAAAACCAGCTAAGGTGTCTGATTAGTGAGGGACATCAATACGTGGCTGTGCCACGTTAGCACATTAACGATGAGAATAATGTCAGGATATAACTGAAAAAATTGAAAGTTTGAGCATTTTATTATTACTTTTTAAAGTTCGGACTATAATTAAAAATTTGAAGAAAGTTTGGGTTTTTTTTAGTAATTAACCCATAAACAATAATTCATTCCAATTTAATTAGTGTATTTTAAAATTTCATTTTATTTCAATAATATAATTAATTTGAAAGGAATTTAATTCAATAAATAGTGTATCTCAAATTATTCCTATGCTAATTCATTTATTCTCATTACAAATTATATGTGATCTATCGAAAACAACTTTTTTACCAGATAGAGGTAAGGCTCCGTACTATCGAACCTTCTCAGACTCTGCGTTTTAGCAAGACTCCCACTGGGTGTTGTTGTTGTTATTAATTAATTTATTGATTAAATTAAGATTAAAATACTTTTTATATAAAATTTATACAATATATTACAATTTGATAATTTAACCTCATAATTTCCATATGTAACAAAAACTGAAATCTGAATACATTTAAACTAAAAAAATAAATCACTATAGAATTATAGTTTAAGTAAATGTAATAATCAATGATTTATGCATTTGTAAATTTAGTATTTTTAAATTATATATAAATAGGACCGCACAGATATGTGAAGATTTCTCAAAAATAATTTTGTTAATTTATAACATAGTAAAAGGTATTAGTTTATTAAATATCAAATTATTTAAACATGTACTATATCTGTTTGGGAAAAAAAAGTCATTTATGCTCGTTAAGCATCGGCTTTGGTTGAGATACTTGTTGGGCCTTAAAGGTGAATGGACGTGGGTCTACAAAATTCTCCTGCAACTTTATTTTATTACATCATAGGGAGCTTACACGTCTCAGGACTAAAAGTAATCCATGCGGGTCCCACTTTTTATTGAAGGAAAGCGGCATTTAACGTACGAAATTAAAAAATACAGTTTCGCGGGCTTCGTTTGGTGGCCCACGCGTGAGCCTAGGCAGAACGCAGAAGACCCATCGTGGACTGGCAGTTGAGCAAAGACTAGTAGGAACATCTGGCTGGGTCCCATAACCCTCGCCCCAGTATGGATGGAATCCTGCACCACCGTGGGATCCCAATCAACCGTATCAAGTAACAACATCCGGATGGTATTCCTGTTATTATGTACTCGTCCGTGTTCTTGTCTGTCTACGTAATCGCTGCACATATATTGCATCGACCTACATTCTTGGCCCTATCAAAACTGTCTGAAAACTCCTAGAAGCACAAAATACTCTCACATCAGGTAAGACTCGTGTTTCCTCGCATCCAGGTATGGAAGTCTTGAAGGATGATCATTCAATGGGTTTTGCTTTACTTCTTTTTTCACAATGGATTCTTGTTGTTTCTTATCTTTGTTACCAGAAAACATAAGAAAGTGATCGATCCATAGTTTTTCATTTCTTTTTTCTTAAGAATATTTTTGAGAATATGCGTGTCTCTTTTAGCTTTTAGCTACAATTACTTTGCGTTTAGTAGTTTAGCTAAGTTCTGACTTTCCTCCTCTTTTTTTTTGTTGAAGTATATCTCAGTAGTGTTTGTTCTTTTCTACTTTGTGCTTCTGATTATACAGAATCCATATGGTACAGAATTTCAATGTGTTTACTGGAAATAATAGCATCTGTTCTACCTTTGATGTTTAATCATTGACAGACGTTTGCATGTTTTGTGCGTATCCATCTCTTAAGTTGTTTTGACTAGAGAACGCAGAACTGAGTACTCTGTTTTTGATTGTCTTTTATGCGAGGTACCAATTGTTAAAGACCATAGTGTTCCCCTTACCCCTTCATTTTAAACTTTTGTTCTTTGCCCTTCCGGTTTTGCGTTATCCTGTTACTTCTTAATTATCCTATGATATTCTAGTTTAATCGAAGTCCTCCCGTTGGAATGGGATTTAGAGAAATTGTCTTTTATCTCTTTTTCAGCTCCTCTCTCTGCTATAGAGTAATCTCTTTGATGTTTGTTGTTATGTGTTGTGAGATTAGTAAAATGGTTAATGTTCATTATGTACTTTTGCAGTTCCTGTTATGGCGACTAAATTAAGCACTCTATGGATAGCTTTTATCCTTTTCTATTCCATTGTTCTTTCTGCGCACGGTGATGGGTTGATCAGAATAGGATTGAAAAAGAAGAAATTGGTTAAAGTAGACAAGGAAGGGCAAGCAATGCAAGCAGCTACTAGAAAGTATAGACTCGGTGGTAATCTTGGAGAATCTGCGGAAGCTGATATTGTTGCTTTGAAAAACTACCTTGATGCCCAGTACTATGGTGAAATTGGAATTGGCACAACTGCTCAGACTTTCACAGTGATATTCGACACAGGAAGTTCTAATCTTTGGGTTCCGTCATCAAAATGTTATTTCTCGGTTTGTCATATCGATCTCTTCATTTACTGAAATTGCTTTCCCCTGTGGTCTCTTTCTCTGCCTCAATGTTTGGGTTGAAACTAACAATTTGATTTTGCATTTTCGATGCAGATTTCTTGCTATTTTCATTCCAAATATAAATCTAGTGAATCGAGCACATATGAAAGCAATGGTATGGTCATTATCCCTGACTTAACCTGTACACTCTCTCATGGCCTTGCAATATTCTTCTTTTAATCTCTTCTTGTTTTCTTGCATATTTAATTTAATGATGTTACTTATGCCATTTTGGTACTAGACATTCTTTAATCTATTAAGGACATTGTAAATCAAGCCTGGGTTTTTGTCTTGCATACCTGGAAAGCAAGTGAAATAGTTTCAGTACTAAGTGTAATTTTTTAGGGTACTTCATGCCATTTCTAGCCTCCTGTTTTTGTTGAATGGTGATTCATCTAACAACAAAAATTTATCCCAATATTTTCCAAGCGTGCAATTTTCTTCTTTACTGCCTCTAACCAATCTATTCTGCCTCATCTATGTTGTGAAAAGCATAACTTTGACGTATACTTCTGTTCACACTAGTGCTATACATTTAAGTATATGCATCCATCAGCAGTTTGGCAATGGATAGGATGCTTTATTTTGTTTCATTACCGGACTTTTCTTTGTAAAAATATTTTACATTCAGATTGATACAATTCACTACAATATGTTCATCTCAATTGAAGTTCAAACTACATGAACATATTTATTGATAATGAGCGATTTATCGGAAGTTGAACCAATGTCATTTTATAAACAGTTTGACAAGCATACTCCACTTGACACTACAAATCTGCATTTCAACTCATGGTTGTCTTGACCTCTTAGTCTTCTCAACAACTCTGACTGCGGAGATTTTGGTAGCTATTCCATCAGCAAAGAGCTCCATAATGAAACTTGAACTTCTAAGGAAAGGACTTAATTGTACATTTTTATGATACAATTGAAAGGATCAGGAATTGGTAGCTAGAACATGTAAAAGGGTCATACTAACAAGACATTAATGTGAAATGATCATTGATTACTGTGATGTTATATTTGTTATAAAAGATCATAAAATTTTTATTTGACTGCAGTTGAGATTGGTAGGCTCTACAACTACATTTGGTTCTGTCTTGAGATTGATCATGTTTTCAACATTGATACAGGAACCTCTGCTGCCATCCAATATGGAACTGGCTCCATTGCTGGTTTCTTCAGCCAAGACAATGTAAAAGTTGGTGATCTTGTCATAAAAGATCAGGTAAATTTTGTGAACCATAATCTTTGAAGATATTTTTTCTTTTTCAGTTAAATTCGTTATTGTGATGAATGTTACTGCTCATTAGGACTTCATTGAGGCAACAAAAGAGCCTGGTATCACATTCTTGGCTGCCAAGTTTGACGGCATACTAGGACTTGGATTTCAAGAAATATCTGTCAAGAGAGCTGTTCCAGTTTGGTAAATCTTTTCATCTCATACTTTAATGTCAGGGAGACTTGGTGGCCCAAATGTTTGAATTTGTTTAGAATTGTGCATGTTGTGTTCAAAATTATCAATGTAGTTTTCTTGCTGATTTATCGTAACATATTTTCTCACTATTACTGAGATGTTGTATTGAATTCTGAATATACTTGATAAGACTTGATTTCTTTGTATTTAGCTGTTTGCTTTGTAATTTTTCTAGGTATAACATGATTAATCAAGGTCTTGTGGAAGAGCAAGTTTTTTCATTTTGGTTGAACCGCAATGTTGAAGGGGAGGAAGGGGGAGAAATTGTATTTGGTGGTGTTGATCCTAACCATTACAAGGGAGAACACACTTATATTGCTGTAACTCAGAAAGGGTATTGGCAGGTTTGCATCCAAAGTTCCAATTGTTTGTTGCCGAATTACCTCTTGTCTGTATTTCACATACTTTGTTCTAATCTGTTTGTCAATTTTCCAGTTTGACATGGATGACGTATTGGTTGCAAATGAAACAACCGGTACTTACTCAGACTTCTTTTTTATCCTTTTCATCTGGGGCACGGACTTGAGTTAACACAAATATACGTGTCTGGTTATTATCCTGGGATATGATCTTCTTTACTTTTCAGGATATTGTGCAAGTGGCTGTAAGGCAATTGCAGATTCTGGAACTTCTTTACTGGCAGGCCCAACGGTATTTACTTTTCTGTTTTCTGATTGACCCCAATGACTTATAGACTGACTGGCACTTTCGAAAGACAGTTAGTTCATGAGTAGTTCTGCAGATATTATGACTTCCTTTTCTGTTATTCTTTTGTATCATCAACCAAATTGGTGACTTAGTCACAAAATTATGCTGTAGTTCTTTTGTGTACCATTGGCTTAAAACAGCACACCTCCATGCTTGACAAAGCTATTTTCTATCGTTGACAATCTGCTTCTTAGATAGTTCTTTCATCAGCTTGATGTGATTTATCTATTACTCCTTTCCTATCAATGCAGTATTGTAGCCAAAAATATTTTCCTATGGAATTAGTAGAGGTTTAAACTCTATATACATTCATTTGCAGTATCAGATTCCTGAATAATTACTGTTTGAAAATAATTACTGCTGTCTAGAATTTTGAATAATATGAATTTCATTGAAGAACCTGTCATTTTTCAAATTGCTTATTTTTTGTTGTTCTTCAGCCTTTTGCAAGTATATTCTCTCTAGAATCTGATGATTGTTTCTAATATATGGTTTCAATCTTCAGACTGTCATCACTCAAATTAATCATGCCATTGGAGCCTCCGGTATTATAAGCCAAGAATGCAAGACAATGGTTGCACAATATGGGAAAATGATAATTGAAATGCTGGTAGCTAAGGTGGGGATGATAGGTCTGGTTCTTGTATATTGTATCCAGCATCACTTCTCCTCCATCACAGTGTGTGTTTTTGGGGGAAGCTTCACATGCTTAGTTTCTCTTTCATGCCCTTTTGAACCATATCTTGAACCTGTTTTAAATGAGCTGACTAATGCTTTTCCATTTGCTGTAGACACAACCACAACAGGTGTGCTCTCAAATAGGATTTTGCACATTTGATGGAACTCGCAGTGTTAGGTCAGCTAAAACATTTTGGTGGTTCTAATTGTATATGTTCTTATAGACAATCCTAGTTAGCTTCTTGAGCTATAGCTATGGCATCATGGATTAATTTAACCACTGTTTCCAGTATGGGCATTGAGAGCGTGGTGGATGAAAATCTAGATAAGCACTCAGATGGCATGCATGATGCCATGTGTACTGCTTGTGAGATGATGGTTGTTTGGATGCAAAATCGTCTCAGGCTGAATCAGACAGAAGATCAGATTTTGAACTATGTGAATGAGGTACTTTGCCTTATTATTCCCTTTATGGGGAAAAGTAGTTTGAAAACATTAATAACCACAATTTAATTCCAGCTCTGTGAAAGATTGCCTAGTCCAAATGGAGAATCAGCTGTTGACTGTAGCAGTCTGTCTTCCATGCCTAGTGTCTCATTCACAATTGGTGGTAAAGTGTTCGACCTTACGCCAGAGCAGGTATGTCATTGCTTCTTTTTTTTTGTGAATGATCATTGCTTGTTCTACTTAGCTGTTAATTCAAAGACTTTTCATGCCACTTTTAGTTTGCTTAACCACAATTGTGGAATGGCAATTTCCTATCTGGCTGTAAAAATCATAGCTTTATTATTTCTTGCCACCAAAGTGATTGTCAAGCTGTCTTAAAATATCAGTTTCTATCTTCCCATAATCTATCACTTCCTTGATGAATTACTTGGTTCATTGATTTGAATGAATATTTATCATTTAATTCATTCGAGAAAAGATGCTAGTGGGAGGCAATTTTCAAGGTGCCCTGTTCTCTTTCATTGATGATTCCGGCATCACTTCTGATGACAGTGCCATCTTTATCTTCTCTCCTGCACTTGAAGATTTCTAGGCCTTGGGAATGAAGGATAATTCTGCTTGTCTTCTGATTCCGCTACCCTCAAAACAATTACACAGTACCATCTTTATTGTCCTTCCCGCACTCTGATAAAACATAAAATTGCATATTTAGAAGAAAAGTAGAAAGAAGTGAGCTTACTTCATTTAGTCATACATAGAGAAAGTCGGAGGGATGCTTTGACAAGAATAATTGTTGGTGTTAAATGCTCATCTCAACGGAGAGGAAAAATCAAGTGAGGTCTTATATTCATGATGTTGTGAAGTACAAGTAGGGTCTCAGGTCAACTTTGTAGTATATTATTTTATTTTTTCAATTGTTGCATACTTTCTCTGGTTGTTTCCATAAAGTAATATGTCGTAACTGTGGTGATTTTGTGTATTGTATGCCTTTTGTCTTTTTAGGCTTACTTTGTTTATCTTTTCTTTTATGCTAATCGTTTGTTGTGTTATTTCAAAACTATCTGAATGGTGTTCCAACGGATCAGTATGTTCTTAAAGTGGGAGAGGGTGATTCAGCTCAATGCATTAGTGGATTTACTGCGTTAGATGTACCTCCTCCGCGTGGACCTCTATGGTAAGTTGCTCTTCTATTATTGTGAATTACACAATTGCATCTTATGGTTTGTTTTGATGCACGTCATAGCAAGTAACACCATTCTGCTCAGTTGAAAGCAAAAGGGCAATGAAAATCACTACTCAATCCTCAGTGTTCTGCATTAAGCGTAATCAGACTGTTTATTTATTTGTTATTCCACTGTTTCAAGAGAAAGTTATTCAATTTCTAATAGGTGTTGACAAGGTGCAGTACTATCCAGTCACTTGAAGTTGAACAATAATTTTGCATGAAGGAGTTCCCAACATTAGTCAGCATATCATTCCTAGTCTCTAAGCGTCATAATTTATTATGAACTGAACAAGCAAGAAACCTATATAAGACTATCCCTAAAACAATTTGAAGTCCGCGAGAGGAAGACTACTGAAATGCACTTGTTTAGAGAAACTCTCTTCAGAAGCTCTATTTGACAAGACTGAATGAATACATCAGTTCCCAGCCCTTCATACAAGTCTTTAGGTTAAATGAACTGTAAAAGTATATTCTTAGCGAGCAAGTTTTCCACTCAAAACAAAACACCACAACTTAGATCCTAAATACATCAATTCTCCTTGGTCTTGTTGTCAGACTTTCGAATTCCAGATTTCTCCATAAATCGTATATCATTTAAAAGATTATTGTGTTGTTGATTTGTATTGTGCTTTGCTGATGCTGTTTGTGGTACAGGATTCTGGGAGATGTTTTCATGGGTCCTTATCACACAGTGTTTGATTATGGGAACTTGAGAGTTGGATTTGCTGAAGCAGCTTAACTGAAATCCATCTTTGTATCAATATATATACCAATCCACTTCCTTATGTATCAATATATATACTTATATATTTCCTTATTGTCCTGTAACAAATACATGTTTACACTGTGCTATTAAAGATTTATGCTCACCAAGCTGTGGACTTGGTAAAATGTTTTGTGTTCCCGTCCTGAACTGGTAAGCATATTCTGTATTAAAGTTCTTAAGAGAATAGGATGATGTTCTAAAGGAGATTGAACTTATCTTCTTTTATTTTTCTTACTGCAGTTGAAATACTGGATTAATGTATAATCCTTCCATAACCATATCGGTATGAACGCTGATTTTTCAGGGCGTAATTAGCGTTAGAAGTACTGAAAGAAGTTATAATAATCTAACATCACTTGTAAAGAATGAGACAATCCAACAACTAAAACAGTACACTCCGTTCCCTCTCTCTCTTCCACAAGAAAAGTTAGAGTAAATACGTATGAATCCTAAAGCGTTCACATTGAAGGGTGACCCGCTATTTAGTTTTGAAGTAGTGCCATTGATTCCTTCAAAAGCTACGAAAACGTGAGACAACATACAGAGCAAACCAAGATACCTTATTAAAAGTGCCTGCTAGCAGCTTGTCACGACAAAGCAAAGTCATAGTTGAACTGGTGACCCAATAGAGAGTTTCAAGTGAGATTTCGATTGGACCACCAAATCCCATCTAAGCTGAAACATTGTTGCCACTCAGGCCCGGAAATGGATGTTCGACAATCAACATCACCCCACCGGTATCAATTTTCCTTTCCACCTGGTCTATTGTATCACCTTCCTCCCTGATTAGTCATTCAATTCATACTCTTTGGTTACATACTTAAGAAATGGTTCAAGACAAATTTTAGAACTTAAATTTCTGAAATTAAATCCGAAATATTTAATTACAATGCTAGTTTAAGAGTTTTGTGCTAACATGGTATAGTAGCAACAGAAAAACTCTAGTATCCAGTGAAGAAGATTTTTATTGGATAAATTGGATTTTAGAGTTACAGTGAGTCATATGTGCACTCAAAAGGAACATGGAATAGGAGATTTTGCCATTCGAGGATTGGCTAAGAAATGGGTAGCAAACTGTTTATCTGGGTCAAAATCATGCTTGTTTCTGAGTACACAACTCTTTTTTTTTTTAAATAGAAAGCAGATGAATACAAAACCGACGCATTTATCACTTTTAATTACTGAAACCAAACCCTTGTGTACCATTTGTAGGAAATTTATGAAGATTGGCTGGTTCTATTCTATCTCTATGGTCTCTAGAAGTGGGACTCGACTCATAATTTGGACTACATACAATACACACACGTGTATCAAGCAGGGGACCAAACTCTTATCTGAAACAACTAAAAGGGTAAGTTTAGTTTCAACAAACAAGCGACACATAACAAATTGAAACCCAACGCATCAACTCCCCTTTCAAGATCAAGACGGAACGCCAAAGCAACCAAAGTGATCGAATCCTATCATAAGAAAGCGAAGGATGAGCAATTTTAAATTTAACTGGGTCCACTTTCTATGTACATATGCTTTGCTTATTATGCCCCCTACGAGTTTCCTACCGCTTCCCCACTCATCACGGACACTCAGACCGAACCGTTCAACCCTAAACCAATCATCAAGTAAATAACCTTATGCTTACCCACTTCACGAAAGTATGTCAATGAAAACGTCAAAAAGAGGCCCCGTAGGGAGGGGAACAAATTAATAGACACGTAGAAGAGTTACGTACAGACCTATTATATAAGATGGTTGCGAGGGAAAGGCGTAAGAGTCTACGTGGCTTTGCCACCTAGGCAGCATGACAAGAACTGGAAGGCAGTGACCATAACTTGAGAACTACCAGTTTCCCTTCTTTTGATTATTATTGTTGTCATTCTTAGGTTGCACCACAAGCATGTTAATAAATAATATAAGACGTAGCCACTCTCATCTCCACAAGTACCTTCCCCCAATCGAAGCGTGTTGTGTTCGTTTAGTTTCATTATGCACGTGTTCCATGTTATGTGGTCCATTTTAGGCTCAATGCTTTTGTCCATAATTGTTTATCTTCTCCATTCATGTTTTGCCAGTTAGCAGATTCTCAGTTTCAAGTTCTAGATTTTAATTCTTAACCAAAATGACAACGTTTTGTTTAAAATAATTGTACCTCAGACAGGCTTAAGTTTAAGCAGCTTAGACTTAGATTTAATTGAAAAAATAATATTATTTAACACTTTTAATTTAAAAAAATTACATAAAAATTTTAACGAGATCAGGCCATAAGTTGGCTAATTGTCGTATCTAATCGTATTTTAAAATTTAAAGTAAAATAAATCTTCAAAATTACCAAAAAAAACAAATAATAATAATAGATAATAGATGGGGAGTTGCTTTCGATGGAAGAAAGGGTCTCTCAAGATAATCTACCTTATAAGCCACGCATAAGATCACGTACAACAATCACCCTTTCCTTCACTTCACTTAACTAAACTATGAGCGTTAAAATTTGGTTCCAACTAACGGAACTACTACGACCCAACAAAGCAGACGAACTCTTCATTGCTTGCTGGTATTATGACATGATAGCATTTCCTTTATTCCTAATTACACCCGGCCACCTGCTTAATTAATTATTCTGTGAGGACTTTAGGAATTAGTTGCAACATTTTATTTTTTGGTCCTCCTTTTCTGGCTTTATTTCACTCAAAGTTGAGATTCCTTTTGAAGAACGTGTAACTTAAGGAAGAGCATGTCAAACCCATTTTTTGTTATTGTTAGCCGTTACTCATTTCATCAGTGAAGAATCAATTAGATCCTTGAGTGAGTAATGGTGTTTTAGGTGTCGTCTATGTTCTTTTAGGCCATGATTGATTCATTTCTTGAAGAAGTACAGAAGGGTTAGATTAGATGATCAGCTGTTTCTTCTTCAACGACACATGTAAACTGGAAAATGATTAATTTATGATGGTTACTTAGCTTGAAGGACATAATAGATGGTTATCTAATCTTGAGGGATATATATCGTTAGTGGAACAAGTACTCACGGCTTCATCTATAGTATATATATATACTAAACTAGCACGACTCCAGTACAAGTCTATCCATACAGGAAGAGACTAACGACTTTCTACGAAAGAACAAAGACAATCCTTGTGGAAATTGTTCCTATGATTCATGTACATGGCGGTAAATTTTGGGATGAAGACAATAATCATCTCAACTGTACTTATATAAAATGTGAAAGAAAGAAAGGGCAATTGGATAATAGGTGGGAACTTGACCAATCCAATCCAATCCACCGAGATTGACCTCATATCATACATAATATGTAACGGAGCCAATTGCAATTGACCTTCATTGTTCCAATTTTGACTTTGATGGACGCCCAAATGACCAAGGAGCCTGTACTTTTCGAAAGAAGACTTGAGTTTTGACAATCCCATCAAATCAACTCTCTTTTGGTGGTTAAACCCACCCCCCACCCTCAATGTTCACACATTACGGTAAGCCACCAAACTTAATTGGCTTTCAATGGCCAAGTAGTACTGCTGCTACTACATCTTCATCTTGCATTGCATACAAAACAAAAGCTTGGTGGCGGTGTATCCTCCATTACCACGCTCTGTCCTATCCAATCCTATCCTCACCATACCAAACTAAGATCCAAATACAAAGTTTCTTACCATACCATACCCCTCCTTTATTGATTGTTGTACACTAATTAAATGGTAAATAAATAAATACACCCCCGACTTCCCCCTAACTAGACACGTGTTCACTTTCCCACTTGCCACGTCAGTGCATGCCCATGGTTTTCAATCCCCACCCTTATTTTGACACGTTGTATACTCTGCTTTAAAGGAATTGTCAAACTCTGGAGGAAAGACGAGAATGACTCAACCAACCAATTAAACTGCCCTTTTGTGTATATATATATATATATGCTCTGCCATTCCCACCATCCTCCAAACGTACATCAAGCATCATTTCTTTCTTCCTGTTATCGACCAAATGGATTGGATTAGAGGCCAGACCATAGGCCACGGCTCCACTGCCGCCGTCTCCCTCGCCACCTCAATCCATTCCGGTCAAGTATTTGCCGTCAAGTCCACCGAGTTATTCCAATCAGAGTTCTTACAAAGGGAGCAGAAAATTCTCTCTTCCATAAGCTCCCCTCATATAGTTAGCTACAAGGGCTTTGACGTTACTAGAGAGAACGATAAAGTTTTGTTCAATCTTTTCTTGGAGTACATGCCGGCCGGAACTCTCTCTGATACCATCCGTCAACACGGAGGTAGATTCGAAGAACCAATGATTAGATGCTACACTTCTCAAATTTTGCAGGGTCTTGATTATTTGCATTCAAATGGATTGGTGCATTGTGACATTAAGGGTAGCAACATTCTCATGGGAAAGAGTGGCGCTAAAATTGCTGATTTCGGGTGTGCAAGACGGGTCAACCCTGTGGAGTCCGATGAGGCCGAACGCATCACAGGGACGCCATTGTTTATGGCTCCGGAGGTGGTTCGTGGGGAGGAGCAGGGGTTTCCCAGTGATATATGGGCATTAGGGTGCACAATCATCGAAATGGCTACCGGAGGACCGCCATGGCCGGATGCCGGGGATCCGGTTTCTGTTATCTACCGAGTGGGTTATTCGGACCAGTTACCGGAGTTCCCATGTTGTCTGTCAGAACAAGCAAGGGATTTCTTGGACAAGTGTTTAAAGAGAGATCCAAAGCAGAGGTGGACAGCTACGCAACTTCTCAAACATCCCTTCTCGGTCGAACTCAATTCTCAAATTATTAAGCAAATTCAAGAATCTAAACCACCTTCAAATTCTCCTACAAGTATACTTGATCAGGGGTTTTGGGACGAATCAGAAAGCCTGGAGAACCTGGTGCATAGCTGTGACGAGGGCTTAGCTGGTGACAAGATCAGACGGTTGTCGGTGCTGTCAGAGGGGCCCAGTTGGGTCTGTGATGAGAATTGGATCACAGTTAGAGAGAATTCAAGTGAGGCAGGTGATAAGGTTGAAGCCAAAGATGGCATGGTTGACTACGGTTTGGTAGAGGAGGAGTTGTTTAACGATTTAGACAAGGAGATGAGCGGTAGGTTTAGCAGGGAATCTTGGGGTGACTGTAGATATTGGGATCGATGATTTTGTAAATGGGGACAAAGAAATACACTCTTGATTCCTTCTAGTTCTAGGAAAGTATCATTTTTACAAGACTAATTCAAGTTTAGTATTCGCTCAACATTCGTCTAAACCTGTTCATTTTCTTGGCGTTCTCATTCAGATTATTAGTTAATTGACATTTTCCAAGGTCAAAACTAAATCCATTTGTAACTAGTTGACCCAACACACCGTATAGCAAATGCTCTGTTTCTGGATAAGTTCTGGCGGAAACGGACAGGTTGGGAAAGTTCTTCGGAGTCGGTTCTGAGGACATTTGGTCTAAATGAATAATTATGGGGAATTTGGACAGCTCCCATGTCATTCCTTTCGTTTCTGAAAAGGGCGGTTAAATGGTGAGGTAAGAGTGACGCAATCCTACTCCAGCGCAACTGTCCCTGTTTCTTTATTCAATAGTAAGTGGACATTGGATAACCATTGGATCGGAAACTTCCAGGACAAATAAAGCTAGCTGGTGTGGCGGTGGGGGATGGTGGCGGCAGTGGAACATTATTATTAGCCAGGTGAAGTGAAAGGGCGGAAGCTTCTTTGATGTTCCAATCCCTTTAAGCAACATCCATTATTCCAGAACCATTAGAACATTTCTAAGCTCCAGGGATTCCACCAATTTCCGTCGTTTTCTTACATGTGGCGGCTAGAATTACACGGTGCAAAACATTACACATTTTCTCGCACTGAGTTGAACACGCATGATTCTTGCTTCTTAGAGTTGCGAAAGAAATATTGGAAGTGTATGAGTCATGGAATACAGGCGTGCACTTGTGCCGCTATAACGGCGTGACAGGATTTCGTTATATGTTAGTGATACAGGTGTGGACTTGTGCAGCTATAACGGCGTGACAGGATCTCATTATATGCTATGTCCAATGGAGAAATATACGGGGACAAATCTTCTGTCCCCATTTTTGTGTATCTACCTTGTGTCATTAAATTTAAGTCATTTATTTTTGTGGGGCTTACATAAATGGATGGTTTGGATTTAATGGCACAGGGTTAGTACACAAAAATGAGCACAAAAGATCTCAAGTCAAAATATATAGCCTCTCAAATCCTCAGTCCACCAACCCTGCGTCAGCTTATCTCAACCATCTATTTATATAGGTCCCATATAAATAGATAGTTGAGATGAGCTGACACAGGGTTGGTGAAGATTACATCCCAATATATAGGCTACTCTATTTTTTGGATACAAATTTGTATTTCTACTCTACAGATCTTCTCTATTCTTACTCTGTACCTACTGTTGGGCTCCGTTTTCGAAGCCCAACGATCGGTTCGAAATCGAAGAACATAAACAAAAGCGGGTTTCCTAACTCTTTAACCCTCAAGACAAGCCCTCACTATCTAACATCTCAAGTCCCAAAGGCGAGCCCACAACACAACGATCACAAAATTACAATTGATACAAGTCGACTTACACTTCACAAGTCGACTTATAGAGACAGACAAGTCGACTTATACACATGACAAGTCGACTTATGCATATAGCAACTGGGTCTGTTACATCAAAGACTT
>JANZLC010000202.1:41784064-41797716 GCA_026413385.1 Erythroxylum gracilipes
ACTCCTAACATTGTCCTCCTTAAAAATGAGTCTAACTACATTGTACTAATTGTACTTTACCTCAACAAATCATTTGGGTTTCATCACACCTAGCTCTTACACCAGTTGTTGGATCCTCCAAGTGGCTGACAACATTAAAAGGGAGAACAGCAACCAATTTTAAGTGACTGCATATAAAAGGACTATTTCAATCCAAAACTTTAAAGCAATGTAGTTATGGGTCTCTTTTGTATATAAACTATTTCTTCCTCGTGTTCTTCATTCAATATGAGATCATTCCACTTTTAGAACCCAATTATTTGGCACTGGTCCAACATTTGAGCAGTCCATGTTTGTGAATGTCAGTGACTCGTGATTACTATTTGTGATACGAAATTCTCATATATTGTCTTCTATTGCAACTCATTTGGTCTGTTCTCAAGATTCTTCTGGATGTCTTGTGGTTGGTTGTTTGTTACAGCTGTGGTGGTAGATGCCTGTCAGTAGAATATACCGATAGAGTTGGGGAATTAGCTAAGAAGCATGGTCTCAAGCTTCACATTGATGGGGCTCGCATTTTCAATGCATCAGTGGTAAGTAAATAAAGACTTTTTACTACACTCATTATGACAACCATATAAAGCTGGTTGACATGCTATCGTTTGATGTATACTTACGTAGATTGACTTAAGAAAATACAATTTCCTAAATTTAAGATGTTGCACCAGATGCAAGTGATCAGTTTTTGGATATGATTGTCCTCTGATGAGGACAATGAGGCTCCAGAAATTAATGTTAAATGGGTATTACTGCTTTTTTGTCAGACCTGGTGTAGCATGGTCAAAAGTGTTGTGCTTTGATTAATCCGATTTATCTTTATCCAGAACGAAACTAGGATGATTAATGTACGGATCCCATATCAAAAGTACAAGGTTCTAATATGGAGTTCTTTGGAATTAGGCTCGCCTACCTGAAAAACAGTGCCTCTAGGGTGTGGCTCCTGTAGAGTTTGTATGATCATTAATCATGTCACCTAGTCACAATCATGCAGCATGGTTGCGATGTTACTGCTCACCCAGGATTAGTTAAGAAGGTTATTGCACAGCTACCACGCATTCCTTCCCACTTGCAAACTAATACCAAATGCTGAAATGGAGTTCTAGCTCCAGGTTGGAAATTCCTTTCATGAAACAATTGAAAGCAGCAAGTAATGCTTTAAGCCAATTGACGATTGTGATTTGATCTATTTACTTTGGGCAACTTAAGATTGGCCTTTGATTTTCTAAATTTCCTGCCTTTGGTTTTCAAGGGCTTGAGCTATCTCTCAATGGTCACTGCTGGAGACTTAGTCTCATTGCATAATTTGGTTGACTGTAGAGACAGTGTAACAAAATAAGTTGGATTTTCTTTCAATAATTTAAAATTTCATTCTATTTCTGCACAAAATTTTACATAAATGCACATTGTCCTTCCATCCTGACATGTTAATTATGCCAAATATGATATTTTAAGGGAGATTTTTTGTGGAAATATACAGAAAATACTCCTCTTGTTATCTGATTTTGTCTAGTTGGTCTGTTAGGCACTTGGAGTTCCTATTCATCGGCTTGTTGAAGCTGCTGATTCAGTTTCGGTATGATTGAGAACCAAAGTTTCCTATCATTTTCTTCCAACGCTTGTTTTTTTTCTTTCTAATGTCTCAGCAAAATTTAATAATTCTCTTTAAATTTATGAATTAGGTTTGTCTATCCAAAGGCTTGGGTGCACCAGTTGGATCTGTCATTGTTGGTTCAAAAAGCTTTATTGCAAAGGTGTTTAAATTTGGCATGGAAGATGAACAGTAGATCTTTTTCTTTCCTGTATAAACTGAGTGTTGACTTATTCTTTGTCGATTCTTTTAGGCAAAAATCCTCAGGAAAACTTTAGGTGGTGGGATGAGACAAATCGGTATCCTATGTGCTGCTGCTTTAGTTGCCATCCAAGAGAATGTTGCAAAGCTTGTAGATGATCACAGGAAGGCTAAGATGCTAGCAGGTATACAGTTTAACCGTTCATTCAAAGCTCATATTTCAGCTCTTTGTTCTCTCTGCTCTCTTCTTCTACAACAGTAAATTTTGGTTGAAAGTTCATGGGGTACCTTTTTGTGTTCAGAGGGGCTGTGTCAAATTAAAGGTTTTCAAGTGGATGTTGATGCTGTAGAAACCAATATCGTGAGTATCGGAGATTTTACCAAATTTTAAAATGATCATAGTAACGCAACATTTTGGAAATTCTCCTTGAGCTCTGATTTAAATCATTCAAAACGTATCTAATCAATTTTCCCTTTATTGCTAATACATCACGTTTCTTTCTATTGAGATTTTTAGACAATGACTTATGTATTGACCTCTTTTGTGCGAGCATTTGCAGATTTATGTGGATATAGTAGAGGGCTCTAATATAAACGCAGAAAAGCTATGCAAGAATTTGGAACAACATGGTATACTTGTGATGCCAGAGGGTCCACTCAGGTCTGTTTATTCAAAAACATAATCTAAGATTAATTGGAATGTATCTGTAGTCATATAGTTGTTAAGATGGACAATTTAAATTATGGGTAAATGTCACAAAACAAACCGGTTTCGTTATGTTGATTTTTTGCTGTCGTTTCAGCATCAGACTTGTCCTTCACTACCAAATTTCAGAAAGTGATGTCCAATACACACTATCATGCATTCAGGTAAGTTTCTGACATGTATCTGCTCCTTCATTAAATGTTTCTCTAAAACAATGACTTATATTCTGCTCATTAGACCATTGTAGCAGGCTTTTAGCTGGGTTGCAAGCTGAATATGACTACTAGAGGAGGAACTGCTTCTCATATTTCTCTGTCTGACATACTTCCACCTGCACATGATTATGAAGCCTTAATCTTGTTCTTTAATGTATGAATAAAGCTGTTCTTCTACCTTTACAAGAAACAAGATGAATTGTATCGGCTTCTATTTAGAGTTGCATACTTCATTCACTTGTGTTGAGATTCAATGTTAAAACTCCACATCATTCAAATTATGCTGCGTTTGGCACATTACCAATTAGAGTTGGACTTAGAATTGAGGCCTCAATTTCAGATGTTTTTAAAAATATTATGTAATTTTTTAAAATTAAAAAGCTCAAAAAGTAATATTTAATCAATTTATTTTCGAATATAGAATTAAAATAAACATTAAAAAATGTTTCATTGAAATTCAATGTTAATATGAAGTAATTTGTTGTTTTCTTATCCATCATAAATTTTTAATGTAATAAAGAGTTTATTTGTCTATTAATTTGTATTTTTATTGTCTTCAACTTAACATCAAGATACTTTTTAAATGGAGGAGGAATAATGTTATTTCTAGGGATGGCAATTTTGAGCCCATGGATCTAAATTTAGTTGTTTTCATTGGGCCAACTCATGAGCTATGCCAAGGCCCAGACAAATTCTAGGTCCAATTATTTTAAGTAAAACAATATCGTTTTATTTAGAAGAGTTAGGTCTCAGATAAGCTTAGGTCTAGATAACCCAGACCCTTATTTAATTAAAAAATAAATTATTTTATTTTTTAATTTTTAAAAAATTATTTTAAAAAACTTGACGAGTTAGCTCGTTGCCATCTCTACTAGTTGTTTTAGTAGTTGACAGAGAACAAAAAAGTATCTTAGTTACATGTCATAAGAGTAAGCGTTGAACAAAAAGGTTATTTCTGTTTCTCCAACGCAACCTACACGCCCTATATTACCACCCATATGAAAAATACGATGCAATACACAGTCCTGTATATGGACTCGTGTTGGTGAAACTAATTTTCCAAGAATTATTATGAAGTGCATAGCTACACAAACCGATGAGTGAGACCGTATAATTGATTAAAATTAAGGTTTTGTAATTTTCTTACAAAGGAGAGGCAGAAAATAAGAGTCTTTTAGCCAGAGATTCGCTAATCTTTAGAGTTGTTTTGCTTCAATATTAGTCAAAGATTCAGCACTCTTTGAAGGCAAAGGAGGAATTCATTAACTCTGTTAGAGATTTCAAAAATTAAGAACATGTTTTTTAATCTAATTTTCTTTATTATTTTTGTGTGAATATTCTTTGTGATATAATGAACTAATTGGGATATAAATTTATGAAGGTAGAACTTAAGATGTGATATACTTCTATTCATTATTCGATTAATAAAATTCTAGTTTTTTTTGTCGCTTATTCATGCTTTTATATTGATTGAATCGAATGAGTGAAAATGGAAGTTTCAATATATGACTTAAGAATAAAAGATTTGAGATATGAGGTGTATGCTTAGGTTGTACTGTGAATAAAGAGGGTTAAGCATGGATATTTAAGAGAAAGTCATGTGATCTTTCTAGGTTAGAATAAAATCTATCTAGAGAGTTCATAAAAAGATTTAAGGCATCTTTAGTTTGTCTAAATTCAAAAGGGATTCGGTTGATTGACCTCTGAATAGATATTATATGTTTCGAGAGAGAATGTAATGTAAGTTAACAACTCTTACTAGTCCAAAAATCTAGAATAATTCATAAATCAAAGGTGAAAATGAATATAGTAAAGTCCTAGGAGAACCTGACATATATCTAGTTAATTCATAATTTGATACATTCTTAATTGATTGCACTAGTATTTAGATATTTTATTAGTTATTTTATTTTCATCATTCATCCATCGATAAAGGTTAATCAAACTTGTTAGGTTTATGGTATAGTGGGTTGTTAACTAACAATCCTTCTGGGATCAATCCATACTCACCTATGCTAATTACAATTATGTCGTGTGGCTGCGATTAAATCAAAGAACAGTAATATTAGGTATTATAGGACTTGTGCTTAAACATTATGTTTATGCCTTGATGTTGATCAACTCTATCCGTCATTATTTTCTATAGGTTGGACAAAAATTCTATTATAAAAAAGTGCAAAAAAAGATACATGTCTAATAAAAATGGGTCTAAATGGTGAAGTTTGTCCTTTAATCAAATTAATATCAAAATCAAGATGATTACTCCATTTGACATGAAGGTAACAAAAATAACCTTTTGGAGTGATGACCTCATCTTCATGGATGATATCATTCACTTCTATATTGGCTGTAAAGAAGCCATTAAAGGTGTATATATATTTGCCAGTTGCACCTGTAGATACACTAAAAGGCAAAGTAAGAGACTTAAAAATGTTTTGGTGAAGTATTAAATTCTATATTAAAAACTTGGCTAAAACCTATGTATTAGGCAAATCAAGAAGACAAGCATTGGATCTAGGTTTACAAATAAAGTTAGCAAATATATCCTAGCTAAGTCCGATATGATCCAACTTGAAGCCAATAAATGTTTCCTGAGTTAATCAGGTTTTAAGATGAGTTTGGACTATTTTTTAATTTGGAATTTGGGCAAGACTTGAATTTAGCTTTTATGGTCTAGCTTGGTGCGAATCTAGAGTATTTCATATCCTCAGCCAAAGTAATAATTTTATCCCTTATACAATGTCCAACTAAGTCATCTATATGTAACTTCAAAAGTAACAAATCCTTATGCAATGCACATGATATGCTAATTTAGTCACTTTAAATAAAAAACAATCCTCAACAAAAATTCAACATAATCACATATGGTTATCATTGCTAACCTTATCATAAAATAATACTAAAATCAAGACAAGTAGAATACTCATATTTCAATCTAACAAAACCAATAACACGAGCATTTATATTATTAAGTGTAGCTACTAAGAGACTAAGGGAATTATAGATTTATGTTCAACACTAGCATGATGTTTAATCACATAGGAATACTTATTCAAAAATTCAAACCACCTTGTATATATAACATTCAATTTCTTTTGAGAATTTAAATATTTCAAAGCTTGATAAGTATACAATAAATAAAACTATCAAAAACTAAACACAATGCACTATAACATAAAACTCCTTATCATATATTGAATACCTCTTTCAGTATCATTGAGTTTTTTTAAAATGCTATAAAATTAACCTTTTAACTTAAAACATCACCAATATCTCTACTTGATGCATCATAAGCAACCTAATTAAAAAACTTTAGTAAAATCAAGATGCCTAAAGACCAAGTATTTTAATCTACTTGTTTTTTATTTAAATAAAGCACGTATAGTGTGATAGTGGACCATTGAAACTTGTGAACCATTGAAACTCATAAGTTTTTAAGCAATCAATGATAGGAGTGATAATAATACTAAATCCTTTAATAAACTTCATACGAAAAAAATTTAACCCATAAAAACTATAAGCCTTAAAAACATAGTTAGGCTAAGGTCACCAACTAATAACTCTTACCTTTCTCAGGATCAACATCTATACCATTTTTAGAAACTATAAAACCAAAAAAAAAAACATATGTGATCATATGAAACAATGTTTCTTACGGTTAGCATAAAGCTTAGCCTCTTACAAAAACTTTTTTAAGATGATCTACACACTTTTTTTAGACTTGTTATATACCAATATATCATCAAAATAGACTATTAAGAACTTGCTAAGGAACGATTGAAGATTGTAGCTTATAAATCTTACAAGGTACATACTAGTAGTATTAGATAAACCAAAAGGCATGATTCACCATTCAAACAAATGATCATAAGTCTAAATCATAGTTTTCCACTCATCTCATGGCCCATGGGTACAAATTCAATGCTAAACACTATGTAAAACATATCTTGAGAAATCAACTAAAACCATCTAAAAGATCTAACATATCCTTACTAAAAGGAATAAATACTTATATCTGATTGTGATCTTATTAATTACACTACTATCTACACACATTATCCATTACTCATCTATCTTTGGTGTCAGCAAAGTCAGGTACCTCATAAGAACTAAGATTATGCTTATCAAATCCTTTCTTTAAAAGTTCCTTAACTTTCCTAGTTAACTCCTCTCTCATTTTTTAGTTTATTTTATAATGTGAAAGAGTAAGCAATTTTGATCCAAGAACCTAATGAATCCCATATTGTATATCCCTCACAAGTGGCAATCCATTAGGCAAATCATTAGATACAACATAAAAAAAATCAAAAAGCAAAATTTTCATTTTAAAGGTATATTAATGAGCAAATAATCAGTTGACACCTACTTTTGCTACCAATGCCAAATACATACTAGTTTTAATTCCCTCTCTTTCAAACTCCTAACATTGCAAAACATGCAAATTATGTTGAGAAGTTTGAGAGATTTCAAGTTTACCTTAACTTTCTTTAGGTTTAGAAGGTCTCAAAATAATGGTATTTCTCTTATACTTAAAATAAATAAGTGTCATCTCTAACAATAACAACATTAACATCATAAAGCTGAGAGAAAATTAAAAGAATAAGTGCAAAGATTAGATATTTTGTGATATAGTTGAAGTGATCTTATTTAACCAAGTTATCCTAATGGGTGTAGAAGTGGGTGTGTTTTTACATTAATTTTAATAAATTAACATAATGTTAAAAACAATATTTATTTAAATAACTCCATCTATCACTAGCTTACACTTCATTTTGCTATTCTTAATGAAAGTATAAAAAATAATAGTGCACTTTCAATTTTCATTGTCTGTAGTCGTGGACAACACAATCTAACTATTCAATGACTATCATTATTAAAATCTACATTAGGATCATCTTCATCATTAGAATAGTCTAATATGTCAACAACTTGATTATCCTTAATTTCTAAACAACCATATTCAATGTTTAAAGCCAATGCACATTAGGGACAACAAGGTATAATATGATCCTTTGGTGATACTTATGACAAATGATGAACTCATAACTAGCTATATAATCAATGAAAGAAGTAACATAATTATATTTATTAACACAATACTCCTTATAAACATCATTTGATTTAGGATTATTATTTGATGACACGATTTGGGACAATAGTTTATATTGAATTGTGCAATCATATGTATAAACCTTATCGAATTTCTCAATTTCTAATAATTTCTTTGGTAGGTATCTTTTAGTGAGTTTGATACATGTAATTTAACTACTTTTTAAACATCCTCACATGAGATTATTGATAAAATAAACACACATAACAAATTGATCTTCATGGTGAAATTCATTGCACCTAAGTTACAGGTAATGCACATGAATAAGATATATATTGAAACAATTTTTGGCAGTACATTTTAGCATATATGGTTAACTGCATTTTAGCAAATTGAATACATTCACTATCAATCATGTCGTACCAATCAAAATACTTCTTAATAGAAATTAAACAATTAGAAAACGCATTATCATCCATACTACCATCAAATTCAAGAGTTGTGACCTTAACCAATTTTGTGATATCAATTGTGGTGATCTAAATTGTCTATCAAGATTCCTAGTTTCCTACCATCATTTCTACAATAAAAAAACTTCAATCTATACCCTTTTTACTATTAACTCTAAGGTGATAGTGTAAACCATTTGGCGATGGGTGTTTTATAAGAAGAATAACACTCTTAATATAATACCTCTCACCTAAGTTAAGTGGAAGGGTACTTGATATAAGTATCATAGTGACATGCCTATCAGTTATGGTATTGCCTAAGTTAAAATTACCTAAATTTTTATGCGATATATGTTTGAAGTCACCAAACTTATTTAGACTCACAATAGGACTAGAACTCTTAACTTATGTTGGACAAGTTTGTTTCCTAATACATTCATCAAATTCTTCAATTCCAAATTTGCCCAATTACTTAAAATCAACTTCATCTTTTTATTTAATATATTGAAGTTTAACTCAAACTGTTATTTTAAGATCGAGATTAGATTAAACAAATATAAAATTTAGATTATTTAGAGACAGATTGGTATCATTATAAATAGAAAATGGAAGAATAACGTTGCTTTACCAGCCAGGTTAGCCTCTCATCCTTTCTTTTCTTCTTTTTATTTTTTTCTTCTTTACATATTCTTTTAAAATCTAAAATTTTTATATTTCTAAATTTATATTTGTATATATTCACAAGCAAATCATTTTTATATATCATTGATTAGAATACTGCAACATACCAATCAATAGGCATCAATAAAAAAATTAGCATCGAACAAGAAAGTTATGTAACGGACTTTGGTACCAATTGATACTAACTCTTTCAATTGGTACTAGCTAGTATTAGCTAGAAACCAAAATATAGGTCTGAATTATATATTTAAAAATTAGGAATAAATTGAACAGCCTTAAAATTTCTCCAGTATAAAATAATAATTACTCATACGTAGAAAAGAATATGATAAATTATCTATAATGTATTTAATAAATAATAAAGTTACAAATAAGAATGTATAAAATAAAATTTTTGTCATTAGACTTATACAAATTGAATGTAGATTACATAACTAAATATATTAGTTTAATACAATTACATTTACTAACTTTTTAAAATTGATATATGTCATATTGATAATATATATTTATATACTTTTAATATATAAATGTGAATAATATTATA
This sequence comes from Erythroxylum gracilipes, assembly GCA_026413385.1. NCBI lineage: Eukaryota > Viridiplantae > Streptophyta > Magnoliopsida > Malpighiales > Erythroxylaceae > Erythroxylum > Erythroxylum gracilipes. The sequence continues at coordinate 41,793,541 of JANZLC010000202.1, forward strand.
CTAAAATTTAAAATATAAAAAGATAACATTTCAGATTAAATTCCCTTATTATAAATACATATTTTCACTTTGTATTATTATTAATTTTATATCTACACAAGAGTTAAACGATTTTTTATTTTAATTTATAAAAATGTGTGAAAATAATAATAATAATAATAATAAATATTTGTTATGTCAAATTATATTGTTATGATATTTCTTAAGATACAATTAAAATAAATTTAAAAATTATATAACATAATATATTGGACGACTGTTTCGTAGTTTTATAAAAATTTAAAAGTCATTTTTTATAATTTTAAAAATGTATCCAAATCGGTATCCAATATTAATAAGATTGCTATATATCCAAAAGATGTAGAATGAATGACTTTAAAATCTTGTAATTTCCTTCTTTTACCACCAAAAAGGACAAACAATCTAACAAAACGTGGCACACGCAGGCTAACGGACAAAACTGGTTGCGACCACGTTACCCGTTTTTCCTTTTTATATCATTTAGATATTGTCAAAGAAGCTCTTTTCACCAATATTGGCTTTTTGTCTAATCAAGCTTCTCTAACTTTTAGGTAAAATCATTCGGTGAGGCACTACCAATAATTAGCAACGCAGCCTTGAATAACAGAAAACTTGGCGTTGCACTTGCACCTAATATTTGAAAACTTGGCTTTGTACCTAATATCCACCTAACTGCAGAAAACCTTTTCAACATCTTGTTTGTGTGGTTAACGCACTGAGACTATTACATATATGTCTGTGTATGTATATGTTCAAATCTATAAAACTGGGACTCCGTCTCCACCTACCATTTCAGAAGAAAAACAAATTCTGGAGTTTCCCCCCTCGAGCATCCCCCAGCCTCCATCTTCTAGTCAACTTCGTTGCCACATATGTAAAAAGGGAAACAATGGCCTTACAAATTTACGGAATCAGCTATTTTTTTTTAAAATGATTTAGAATTTTAATTAACTCAACTAGGTGGATGAAATAATCTTCTATGAACTCACCGACAGATTATATTATAACTCGTGAACATCAATACATCTAATAACTGTAAGAAAGTGAGAGTGAGAAGCAGAACTAAGTATCAACTGCTACTTGCAAGACACGAAGATTGACAAGATAACTGGATACCCTTTATCCGATGAAGTAGTTAGGATTTATAGAAGAAAAAGTGTAAAATTCTTGATAAATGGAAACCTGCTGTTCAAAGCCGCAAGAGTCAAAATTGGAAGGGAAACGAGTGCGACGTGGTACGAAACAAGAAAATGGCTTACGTAGGTATCAGGTCATAGAAAAACTAGTTTTGGCTTACGTGGGTATCAGGTCATAGAAAAACTAGTTTTCTTGTGGGTTTTATCTGGTTTGCTTGCTTCCGTTCAAGCAGCAATTGACGATGAGGACAGTGTAAAAACCCTTAAGATTAAGACCATGAAGAGAGACAAAAGGGTTTGGGGGTTCTCTGCTTATCAAAAGTTCTGGCCAGATGATGTCAGAAAACTTGCTCATCATCGCGTTATAAAATTCTTCAAGCCTCTCTCTATCTATAAGAGTTGATAGCTATGAAGCTTATAGATTAGAAAGATACGAGAAGAGGAAGCAAAATTAACTGAATTTCAGTGATGGGGTAATCATAAGAGAGTGAGCAAAAAGTGATGAAGGTATTGACGTGCCTCAATCCAAAGACATGGTTAGGGATATGACATGTTAGCCATGTAATTTTGATTGAGCCGCGTCAATATCTCCTTTTACACCTCTCTCTCTTCCCTTCCACCATTCTTGGTACGTATTCCCATCCCTTACACTTTTCATATCTATCCTACCTAATTAATCTCTATTCTTCTTTTATCCTAATATGTATACATGATCCCTTCAATATTTTTTATTCTTGGGATATTGTTTAGATTGTTTATCTTGCTATGTTTAGAATAAGCATACCTGCATGCCTACATATTGTGTTGGTCCTGAAAATTCTGGACTTGGAGTTCTGTAGAAACTTAGAGCTGGGTATGGGACAAAGTTTTTAGGAAAGTTATCGGTTGATGCAGCTTGCAGAAAATATTCGGAGAAATCTAGGTTTTAATGGTTATATTATGTCTATACATGATCTGCAGAATTCGGAAGACCCTTTCTTCATCATTGTTTAACAGATACAGATAGAGATACAGTTAGAGAATTTAACTTGATTTTATCAATTAATTACAAAGAGGATTTTCAGAAGCTAAGGAGGGCGTATCAGGTCCACTATTAGCTATATATTTCTTCTACTTACAGTATTCTCCTTATTAGAGAACAAGCGCAAAAGGGTATGCGCGTAAGATAATAGACATAGATCCAACGAAATCAGAATCTCAATATTTATGATTGACCATCAAGAACTCGGCTGTTTTAACTACATTGAACATGACGCATCCAGATAGAATCAATCAGAAAATGTATAAGAAAACAATAGCTTTCAGGCTCTAATAATTTAATTGATCTGGGAATGGACATTAACTAGAGACTAGAGTGATAATTATATTAGTGTCATGCAGATATCTATGCTCCACCATATAAATATTGTACGCGTGGATATATATATATCCTTCCAGTAAGCATGCAAGTTGAAATCGATGGACCACCTCGAGAAATTTGGTTTAGCAGTTCTTCCCTAACGCAAACCTTTGAATTCCTAGTCTATTGATTTTGAAAGCCCATATCCATGAGAGAGTTAATAAACGAAAGTGAAGTTTCAACAAAAGCTGAAAAATTGAATGAAAGACAACAGAGCAAAGGATAGAGATAGAACGAGAAACAGATAATGAAGGAGAAGGCGGCTAGCGGGTGTAGCGGGAACAAGACACAACTTGTGATCGGTCCTACAGCACATTAAATGCGATTCCCTCTCCAGACCCTACCATCCATAAACATTCAAACAAGTACCATAATTTTGTGAATCATATGGTCTGTTTTTCCAAACTACCGCTTTCTTTTTACGTACGGTTACATCGTGTAGATAAGCTTAGGGTTTTTGCCCTTTGCCATAGTACAGAACAGGTAGGCAATCGCGCTCAAACCCCTCCTTTCACCAAAGCATTGTTTTATATGAGAAATTATATCAAAGATACTAATTATGATATAATATATATATTTGAAAACGAAGGAACTCAAAGTCGCTATTATTTAGATGTGTATATCTGGATTGATGCAATAGTTTACAAATTACGCAATCGAATACTCTAGACTAAATAAGCTTTGTACGACAGACTTTATCAAAATAGCGTAGGTAGGAGGATTTGAACACAGGACCTTTTGACCACATACCTCCCATTCCACCAACTCGATTACTCCGTATGGGACGATATTTATATTATGTTTATGTATTAACTCTAAATTATTATTAATTATTGTTCTATTCAGACTGAACATTAATCAAACATAAAAAAAACTAATATTCGTTATGTTTTTCCTTACAAAAAAAATAATTGATCTTGTAAGATTATAATTATGTAGATACTTACCAATTTTAGCCAAACAAAGAAAATAAATAAAACAAGATTTAATGAAAGATGATTAAATTATGAAACTAACTAAAGTAAGATAATTAAATAGCTAAAAGAAACCAAGATAACAAACACTAGAATTTTATAGATCACTTATAAGAAAATGTAATTATCATATAATATTTATTAATAAGGTTTAAATGACAATTAAACTAATGTACTTATGTCCTCTCTCAAAACCAAGGTTTTAAAAATCGGACCGGATCGTCCGGCCCGACCGAAAAAAGTTTGAACCGATCATTGGTCCGGTTCGGTTTAACCGAATAACTTCTTAGCATAAAAACCGTTCGGTTCAACCTTTTTCGGTCGGACCAAAGGGTCCGGTCCTATCCGGTTTGATTTTTTAAACCTTGCAAAATTTCCTTCATTTCTTTCATTAAAACTTTCGCATTAATAGAATTGTTGCGAAGAACATGTTCACTTAATTAATAAGTCAAATTCATCAAAATTATTAATTTATAATATTTATTTCTTTTTAGATGCTTTGTATTCCTAAATAAAGGAGGAAGAACAGAACTGTACTATGATCACACTGAAAATCAAATGACGCCATCACTTATTACAATATAAGTGCCTACAAGCATAATATAATTTTCTTACATTAATATCATAATTTTGCTAGAAACATTAT
>JANZLC010000202.1:41852852-41863115 GCA_026413385.1 Erythroxylum gracilipes
GCTCCGGCCCAGAATACGATTAATCCAGCATGGGCTACATGAGCTCCCAGTAGTTTACCGGATAAATTAATAAGTCGAGCATTTCCGGCCCACCAAGCGAAACCTTGTGTTGAGGGTCACCAAAATCCAACTTATTAATAATTTTCAGAAGTATCTTATCTCACTCTTGGTCGCTAAGTAGTCTTCTATATGCCCTTTTGCTACATATTATCATTATGAACCAAAGCTCTTATACTAGATTGATGTAGGAAAGTTAAAGATACATCAAAACTAGTACCTAGAACCTATAAAACTTATAAAATCTGGCTGCTGGAATATGAGTTTTAGATTTGGGATTTCAGCTTAGGAAGTTGGAATTTCAGGTTTGAAATAGCTGGAATTTTAGCATCTAATAGCTAGAAATTTACGCTAGAAGTTTAGGGTTTTGATTGGTGGAAATTCAGGCTATAAGTGTTGAAATTTTAGTAAGGTAAACATGTAAGAGAGGATAAGGAACCAAGAATCACTTCTAGAGTCAAAGAACCACTCTTAGAAGAAAACATCAGAGTTTCTAATTGAGAACTCAAGTTTATAAATTAAAAAAAAAACGAATCAGGTTTTTATTATTGAAGAGCTAAGAACACATAAATATAGAAAAATCTTAGAACCCTTATTCTAGTAGTAAAGGGATTTCCAACTAAGCTATCCAAAATAAAATTGAATCTTAATTCTTTACTTTTAAATAAGTTTTAAGTCATAAAAAACCAGGACAATATATCTAACTTATTGCTACTTCCTATCTAATAACAAAAACCTAAGGTAAAGTAAACTTCAACCCTTGTTGCCACACAACTTAATGCCTGTGGTTAAGTGATTTTCCTTCTTTTATTTCTTTTGTAAACTCTAAACTCTTTTGCATCAAGCAGTACAGCTTTTATAACTTAGAGGTGGATCAGTAGTGAATATTCACTTTGTAAGAAGTAGTGGGCAAGAATACCGATTAAACCACTTTTGGACCTACAGGTTAAACTTTGAGACTCAATAGTGTCTCTTCATCAATAAAATCACATACATAACCGCTACTTCCATACTCCAACATACAAACATAATAATCAGATAAAACATCTATAGTGGACAGTAAGCTCTATGAAATTAAGTGCAGAATATCAAAAACAAAGATGAAGAGACCTGGAAAAGGCATCCAGCTGTGCATGCAAAAGTTTATTAGAAAGAACAGCTGACACTCCCACATCTTTTGATGTACTGTAAAAGGTTAGCTCTGGACCAATAGCCTGCAAAGAAAGATGACAGTTACAGAGTACGACAAGGTAGTCTATATAACACCAAAGCACTGAATTGGATAACATGGATATAGGGAAAAGAGAAATAACTCATATTACTCTACAATAGGAAATAAGGGGTTTGGATTGGACCTTCCGACGGTCATTTCTCTCAAATTACATTTGGAAATTAACTAACATAATAAAAGATCACTGGCAACCCCATCGCCACAAATCAAATGATAGAGTATATGAATTAATCACTAGGAACAAAAAGGCAGTGTTTCGCCTTTTCCACAAGTATCAATTTTTCAAGCATCATCATATATCCAAGTTCACATATGTATTAAAAATTATTGGTGGCCATACCCAATCTACAACTTTCTGAGTTATTAAATCTCCTCTGATAAAGCTAGTCATAGAAACATATCACGGAATACCTTAGATTTTGCAATCAAGGTGTTGCCAAACAAAACATAAGGTTAGGATTGAATAATGTAGAAGAGAAAAATTGAAAATAGAATGACTAGTTAATTTTAGCCCATTATAATAGAGAGATAATACAAGCTAATATTTATTTGACAACAATACTATTCTACATTGAAGATATTAGAGATTTAGTATTTATTATTGCAAAGATGAGCTTTAGTAGTATGTCAAAGTAAAGGAAAAAGAGATGAGAGAAGGAAAAGGAGATGAGAGAATAATATATACAATCTTTTGTGCTTTGACATTAAGGCTTATATTCACAAACAAAAAGATCAAAAGGGTACTGAGGCATATGTCATTCATTAAGTTTATCTTGTCTACATAATATAATATGTTTGAACAATACCTAAACTACTTCAATATAAGATGCATAGAGTGCATAATCATAGTAATGCAATTGTAGAATATATAAAAGCATGATCATGAATCTTGCAAAATAAATGGAAACAAGTATCTTCAAATTGTTATGACAAAGTAGTTAGTAGGGGTCATAAGTCCCATATTAGTAAGGAACTTATTTATGATTTGATTAGACATGTATAAAAAGATACTAAGAAACTAAATCAATAATATAAAGTTTTTGTACCAAGCATTTACATGGTGTGAGAGCCATAACAATTGAAAGCTACTAAATATTTCTGGATAGGAGATAAATTAGTCGACATGCTCACTAAAGCTTTGGCCAAAATGAAGTATGGTATTTGTAATTAGCTAGACATAACTAATATTTACGCTCCAACTTAAAGAAGTGTTAACGAGTTATTAATTGGACCATACTGTTTAAACATCAGAAATACAACATATGATTTTTTTTAGTTGTTAATTGGACCATACTGTTTATACAAATACAACATATGACTTTTTTTCCCAAAACTAAATATTAAAAAGCACATCCCTTTTTTACATAACACATTTAGACATTAGTACGCATATTTAGCACAGTAAAAGACACAAGAAGCACGACTAAAAGACTCAAAGTGATGTGGACATGCAACCCAATTAAAAGGATCATGCAATTTAATTCCTTTGTTTAACTTTAACTTACATATTTTCTTTATTTAATGAAGAATCTTGTGTTTTAGATTTTCATTGTTTAATTAGTAATCCTATTATTTCAGTATTTTCCTTATTCAATTAGGAATCCTGCTAGGGTTTCTATTTATTGCCTGTAAATATGTAGTCTCTATTTCTTTTGAAAGACAGCCTTAATAAATTGCAATCTTTTATCTCAATTTGAGTTTACATTTCAGGATTATGAAAATTGTTTATCAAACCCTAGAGGCATAGTTGATTGCTAGTTTCATTTCACGATAATATTAAAGTGAAACACTCGCCCAATCTAATGGTAGGGGCAATGATTCTTATGACAAAGATCAGAGAACTGAGAGCTTGCAATTTGTCATCCAAGTCTAATAGCATTAACAGTTTGGAGTAATGATTGGATCTCAAATCCCAGCATATAGAATGATCCTTTAAAGAAATTAAAGATGGATTTGACGCTAGCTTTAGGTTCCAACAAAACTAGAATAATGGAAGGCCATATATCAAAGAAGCTCCAAGTAACATAAGATCAGCTTGAACTGTGCTGAACCAGCTACGTGCTCGACAAAGATGATTTGATGAGAGAACTTCGACAGAAGTATGCAAAACCTTAAAAGAACAATAGCATAGTACAAGCTTTACATTAGGCTGCAAATAAGAAGACCATCCAGTCTATCCCTAGTAGAACGTGACTGGCATGCCCTAACTGATGGGATTTGAACACAACTTGCAAGCCAGCTAATAATTAATTCCTTGCACCAAAGCTAACGAAATATCCTTAAAGTATTCTTCGGGTAAAATGACAACATAATAATTATAGAATCAAGATCAATGTTTTAACAGAAAATTAAGCTTATAACACTAAAAACTTGATAACAATTGACATATATAAAGGAGGCAAAAACACACAAAACTCATTTTCTATTTGCACATCGGACCACTCCTTTTCACTCAAAAAGGAAGATAGAGAAGTCTGATAAACCCTTGGAATGCTACTTGACAGCCCACTCTTAGTTAAGTAAACAAATAAAGTAGACGAGAATAAGAATAATGACCTGTAACTCAAAGATTAACTCAGCAGATCTGTCAGTGGCAGCAGGATGAGATGGTAAGCGAACAGTGCTATTCCTTGGGAAGTCTCGATTATTAGTTTCATAATCTCCCTCCAAAACAACATTATCGTCCCTTGAAGCTGAATACCCACTATTGCTTCCCAAAAGAACACAAGAATCCAGATATTGTCCATTCTGCATCAACAAAATTCAAGATGTAGACAGTTACTAGGAACCACAACTCTCTGTAACCTAGATCTTTTGTACTCTAGACTGTATATATATTTATATAATGAAATCTCTCAATTTTTCGAAAAAATTCAAGAAAATGTTTATCCATAGCTACATTAACCAAAAGAGTGAATAAATATGACATTAAAAAAATACCTTGATAACAACATTTCTGAACTGCAATCTTTTTCCACTTCCCACATATATGATAGCCTCCTTGCTCGGTGCAGAGAGACCAAATCCCTGCCTATCCTTCAGATGCAGTATTCCACCATTCCCATCATAGATGTAATGATCAAATCTTTCACTATCAGCAATGAGATATCTCAGAGGAGAAAGCGAGAATTCAGCAGAAGTTTGTATGTAGACTGACTCATCCAGAACAACTGCATCAAACTCATAAGACGATTTATTACTCTCTTCATCTGACAGCAGATTACCAACTGTAGGAACAAAAAATTCGACCACTGCCAGAAGAAAGTCTAGTGCAACAAGCAGTTGTGGTCTCTGGACGCAGAGACAAATGACTGTTGAGTGTTGAAGAAACTTTGCATCAAGTATAAGCATGGTAGGAACTGGTCCACTCTCACTTTCTTTGATGATTTTTGCAACACTTCCCTCATGGGTTTCCTCATCATTCGAAGCATAAGATGGACTACAACCAATTGCTTCAGGCCTTCTTATAGCCAATCTATATTCTTCATCGATTCCAACACGATCATCAATTAGAGTAAAGCCCTTAAGTGTTGCCGAGAGAAAACCATCCCCACGGTTATTGGACTTATACAGGAGCCATGCACCACTGACCTGCACCAGATCAGGTTTAAAACTACAAAGAAAAAACTGATGCAATCGACAGCAAATACTAAATCAACAACTAAACAATATTTACAAGAAACCTCAATCAGAGCCCAGATAAAGTAACTTTTGAAGAAAATTGATCCTTGAAGGTAGTTTATGAGAGAAAAACATAAATAGCTATTTTACCAAGACAATATGGTAAACAGCACACAAGAAGATATTTAAGTTACATAGGAAAAGGAAATACGAGCACTACATATGATTCCAATCAATCAAACCAATGACTGATTGGTAGTACAAAGAAGGAAAAAGGAAGTTTCTGACCACATATTTGAATGAAAAAACTAATACGAACAGATTAAACTTACCTGTAAGGTAGCCAAAGATGCATCTTTTGTCAAGCCAGGATGTAAACACAACTGAACTAGATTGACTACAACTGAAACCTTCAGCGATATCCAGGCATCCACACTTTGGCTTTCAGATTCAATACCAACAGGATGCTGTGGATCAATAGATTCCACTGCACCACCATTAGAAGTCACAGTGTCATGGTTCAAAGGAGGCATCAGACGTGGAGTCTCAGAAATATTAGACAGTGCACATTCAGTGATAATTTGGTATTCACTGTTTGAGAGAGCTGCTTTTAGTTCCTCTATCTGAAATAATCACAATGGATACAATTGTAAAATCTAATGTCTTCACAAAATTGCATTTTTAGCATATTACATGATAGCCATGCAATATGAGAAGGAATAACAAATAATCTTTCACAAAAGCACAAGCCTAAATGAACATAATGTCGTACCTTAATTGTAGCTTCTGTGTTTGGCACTTGACGCAAGAGATCTCGAAGTGACCTTTGCATGACAATAGAAATGCCCTTGACATCTTGAATTATGCTTTCACCCAATTCGGTCCCAGTACCAACATTCAAATTTATGTCCTCCACCTAAAAGTCATGTGAAAGATTTGCAAAGTAAATTCCTAAAATCCTAAACATTTATAATAAGTGAGATCTTGCCATTAATATATGCTGAAAATACTTGATTAATCAAGCCGCCCACTCTTGGATATATTAATTAAAATGGACTTGCAAACCATGTGGACCATTATTCTTACCTGAATTGTCAGTATTTCAAGATGAACAGCACCCATATCACTCTTACTTCCCTGAAGCCACTGAAAGGTGTTCCGCACAGTTATATGGACCACATCAAGCTTCAAATAGCTGTGAAACAAATTTTAAAGTAGATTCATTAGACAAATAAAGACCACTACTACTAGTATGCATCCGAATACACTGAAGTAACTGCACATAATAATTACTGCCCACTCACTCAGGGCTGTCTGTTCTACGAGGCATTAATATTATAGGTTTTGTAAGTGAAAGATCCAACTTAAAAGCAGGTGATCCTTCAATTTCGCTGGTGGCGAACCATTTCTCAGAATTTGTCACTTGATCTTCCAATTTGACAACACTCTTTGAGTTTTCAGGCACGAGACTCGTAAAGTAACTCACAACCTGAGCATTAAGCTTCAGACATGAAATAACAAGTAACAAGTAAAGTGACAAAAATAGTAAAAATTATTCATCATACCTCTTGAACAAAGCGATTTAAATATACTAGACGAACTTCTGAAAGCTGACCAAAAAGACTGTAGTCATATCCTTCATAGTCTTCATCATCAACATTAAATGAACTGAACACGAGCTGGATAATACAATTAGCATGTTAGTAAAATACCCAGTTTAAGAGAATGACTTAAAGAGCACATAAAAGTATACCAAACTGTTAAAAGACACTTAAAATGCAGTCGATAAAGAAGCTATTAATAGCTCAAGAGGAGATCCTTATTCATTACATTGAAGCTCATTACAATGATCCAGCCGGTGTTAAATATGGATAGAAGACCACTATAAAGGAAAGAAGAATAGCTTACACTTTTTGGTGAAAAAATAACTAAGGAAAAAAGGAAGTTCACATATTACCTCAACAAAAGACTTGCCCCCTGGATTTCTCATGTCACAGATCCAAAAATATGAATGACTGCTAGAAAGACTATCATCACTAATTTTAAGATTTCCAAGGGAAGCTTTTATGCTAAAAGAGCTTGGGAACACCTTGTCAGATGAAAAAAAGTTTGTTTGTTAATACAGAGAATTCACATTGCAGGGAAAGAGAAAATGAACTGTGAAGTTGAAGGATAATAGAAAGAAACCCTTGAACCTTGATGTCCGCATAAAGATCATCCTGTGACAGAGTAGCTAGTTTAGTTTCATTTTCATTCATGACCATAATCTGAGCTCGGGCCATGTTTAGCATCAGATTGAAAACAATTCTGGATTTTCCCTTCCCTAGCAACCCCTTAGCAACAGGTTCATCCTTAGTTGTTAAATATTGCTCATCAACAATATCTTCTGAAATAATATCATTCTCAATTGGTGGTACAGAATCACTGGTGGGATATTCATCATTTTCATCCTCAACAATGACAGCATTTACGAAATCCATGATGGCAAAAATTGTTGGTCTACGACAGAAGAAGGATAATGTAGCCAAGGTAATAGTGACCTAGAAGCAACATTAGATAAAATCACCAGTCAATCAAACACTACTTGAGATCAGGAAGAAATTCCAAGGAAGGAAACGTTGTACCTGCATATCAACATTATTGTACAGAGAAGAGCTCTGGTCATAAATCACTATTTGGGCTTTCACGAAACTTTCCAATTCTTCAGTTAGATTGTACTCCATCCTCGGGTGGGCAGTACCCCCAGGCAACAAGCCAGCAATGCGACTAAAACTTGGAAGTTTGTACCATGAGTTTTCAAATGAGAGGGATTTTTGGGAACTCAGATTATCAACGTCAACCAAATTTTCTGGTGCCTCATAAAATTTGTCATCTCCTTCACTTGGAGTTGAATCACCATCGCCCAGACTCTCCTTCCCATAATGATCAAAGGATGAATATGTATCTCTGCCATGAATAAATGACCTTGCCAAGAAACAAGGCCGCGAGGTACTTCTACGACAAACTAAATCTTCAATCTCAAGAGATTTCAAAACGGTACCAACGAACATATCATTTGCTCTCATTGACAGTTCAACCTAAATCAATAAATGTAGATTCTCTAAGAACCAAAAATCTATTCAAGAAATCAGATTCTCAATAGTTTAGAAATAAGAGAACCAAGTTCAAAAAGTCAAGGTGTTCTGTTCTTTTTCCATTTTGGTTCACTTGCTGTTTGAACATGATTCATTTGAATGGAAGGGTTATTACATGTCATTTACTCCAAGGCTCAAAGTGTCTTTCATTTCTTCCCTGCCTAATATGTAATTACCATATTACAGAAATCCAGACATCACGTGATGAATATACTAGTCATAAAGAGAGCCCTGACATCACGTGATGAATATACTAGTCATAAAGAGAGCCCTACTGTTGGCAGTTATTCCATTCCAACTTTCATGATACGTCAACAACATACTCAAAATCTGCAAGGGGCAGCTACTCAGCTAGTATTTTAAGTATGTAGGTTTTTGGGTGTATATTTTAACTTTTCATAACACAAACATTTTAAAAAAAAACACACTGCCTAAAGAAAGAAGCATAAGCGCATGTATAAGCATAACTAGAGTAACCATTATACCTGGCCTCCAATTGCTCGAAACTCAAATAAACGACTCTCTTCAGCAAGAAGTACTTTTGCAAACCTTTGATCACCCTAAAGAAAAATAGCCAATAACTTAGACTCAAGAAAACATATGTTAAAAGAAATTCTATGTATCAGATTTACCTTAGGATTGTAATTGAAGCAGATTCTTAATTCATCAAGTGCACCTGTCATAAAAACATGCCCTATTGTCAACGAATCCTGGGATTTAAGGTTGCTGTCGAGTTCAGCTTCAGGTTCCTCCGATTCAGATGAAGTTTCAGAAAGACTAGTGATTATAGTAGAACCCTGTGAAGAAGTCAATGTACAAGTTATTTCGCAAAATCAGCAAACATCTTATTAGAAGATGTAGCTAATGTAGAGCCTCTAGTATGAAAATATGGTCAAGATACATATTATCTCGTAATATTATAATCTGATTGTAATCAGATTCTATAGATTAGATAGCAGTATCTTTGAGATAAACATTATCCTAGGATTATCTTTTGTATCTGTGTAGATTATCTAGCCTATTCTGTACTCCTATTACTGTATATATGTTCTACATTCTCTTAGTAATATAATATAGAGCAAATCAGCTCTTATTCACATGGTATCAGAGCCACATGAAAGAGATAGTGAAACCAAGGAGTCAACCCTGACAAGTCAAGAAATGACTTCCAATCCTTAGGGATCCTCCACGGCAAACCCAAATCAAACTGGAGATCAATCATTGATGACTTCTAGTCTTGAAGGAGTTTCAGTTGTCATCGTCTCTGACAAACTGAATGGAACGAACTATCGGGAGTGGGATCAAGCTATGAAACTCGCCATTGGAGGACGTGGGAAGCTAAGCTTTATCGTCGGAGATGGAAACATTCTAGACCCAACGAATTCGCAAGCTACACGACAGTGGGAGATAGACAACTCCATGATCTCATCATGGCTTATCAACGCCATGATACCATCGATCAAACGCACCTTTATGTTTCTGCCAACAGCTCGAGAAATCTGGGAAGGGGTGCAACAATCATACTCTGATGGAGAGGATGTATCACGAATCTACGAGATAAAAACAAAGCTATGGCAAATGAAGTAAGGTGACAGAGAAGTTGCAGAATATTGGGTCAAAATGGTAGCATTGTGGCAGGAACTTGACCTTCTGTCGGATGAAGAGTGGAGGTGCAAGGAAGATACTGTGATGTACAACCAGAAAATTGAAAAAGAAAGAGTCTTTGAAATTTTGGCTGGTCTCAACAAAAAGTTGGATGATGTCCGTGGAAGAATCCTAAGCAGAGTTCCTCTGCCAACAGCTAAAGAAGTTTTTTCTGAAGTTAGAAGGGAAGCAGCCAGGACGAAAATCATGCTGAAAGAGGAGCCAAAAGAAGAACAAAATGTGTCTCCAGTACCTACTAATGAAGCACCTGCACTGATGTCTCGTGGTGAACCCAGTAAGAAGGGTCATAAGAAGTGATGTGATCATTGCAAACAAAGTGGTCACACCAAAGACACATGTTGAGACATCCATGGAAAGCCTCCAGACTGGAAAACAAAAAAGGGAAAAAGCCAAGGCTACCAAGTATCTAGTGAAGGGGGAACAGAAAAATCTAAAGATAGTCAAAAACAACAAGGTGGTGAACTAAATATTTCACTATGGAAACTATTGGAAATACTAAAGAATCTCCAAAATGACAGCAACCAACAGAAGACAAGCACAGTTGCTAATGCTACT
>JANZLC010000202.1:41866120-41890321 GCA_026413385.1 Erythroxylum gracilipes
TTAGACATGATTGATATCTATGATCCAACTTGAGGGGGAGTGTGGTCAAGATACATATTATCTCATAATATTATAATCTGACTGTAATCAGATTCTATAGATTAGATAGCAGTATCTTAGAGATAAACATTATCCTAAGATTATCTTCTATATTATCTTCTATATTTGTATAGATTATCTAGCCTATTCTGTACTCCTATTCATGTATATATGTACTACATTCTCTTAGTAATATAAACCAACTCTTATTCACAGAAAATGTTCACATTTAAGAAATTTAGTTCTCTCAGGATAAAAGAATAGCTAACAAGTTGTTGAAATGACAATCTAAGAGCAACTTATTCAAAAATAATACAACTTTCAAGCATCTATACTTTGTGCATAAATGGAAGAGGTGAAGATTGAATTATCATCTGTTTGCAGTCTTAGGAGATCTAGTTTGATCATTTTCAACCTTTGTTGTTGGAAAGTACGAGTCAGATCATGTGCTTTTGGGCATATAGGTAAAAACATAAGCCTCAGGTTAAGAGGAAGAAAATTGCATTCCAGTCTTCTGATACTAAACAGCTTAAGATCTAGGATCCCAGTTTTCCATCCAGAAGTTAAGATGGTTAAACATCAGAAGCTATTTTTCACACAAAGCCGAAACCAAAAGTTTAAGACAATTTCAATAGACTTGCAAACCCTTATAATAAAGACACCAGGACACATGCAATACAAAAGTGGAACGTAGACCTTGTAGCTTAAACCATTAATCAGCTGACCACAATTATTAAAAGAAAAAGGCTATTCCTTTTTTTAAAATGGGAAGCGGAAGTTAACTTAAGCTGTTTTAGGTACTGCTCAATGGTAAGGAAGCTATTATCTAGGCGTCTGATGGGGAACACCTACCTTCCATATACTTGCCCCAAGGACATCATAAACAGACCAATCCAACAATTATGCTAGTCTTCACTTTGCAATGTTATGGTGATTTGTAAGACATTATTCTCCTAGATTCATACCATGAAATTATTCAGGATTTAGTAAAAGAAAATATTACAAATAAACATCACTTCCCATGTACTATATTCAATATCTTTGCATATCAAAAGTTTTCTAGACATAGGGCAATCAAAATAACGATGTCAAGACAATAGCTTAATAACTCCTTTCGATATTCTTAAAGGGATCACTATTTGTGAATAATGTTCCACTTCTTATCCTTTTCAACTAATTAGAACATATACTAAGTTGATCACTTAAAACCAATACAAAGAGCAAGACAGATTCCAACCGTTACAGAAATTAAATAATCCAAAACATACAAACAATGCCACTCAATGGAAAAATCCAAAAGAAAAGGATAAAATGGCAACCATAAAGCAATTGAATCCAATTTTGCATCCTCCTGAATTAATTGATTAAGAAACAAACTAGGTTGATCAAAAGGATACTAATCTAAGGAAAAAAATAAGACTAGATCACTTAACAATTAAAACATCCATCCTTATTGCAAACGAGAGGAGTGCTTGATTCAAAGCAAAAGATAGAAGTACAAAAATTGATAACCTTAAAGAATGCAGATAAAGTTGCAGGATTTTCACCACAATTTAAGAATCCGTGATCAACCAAGAATGAGATATAATCTAAAAACAGTAATTATTCCTCTTGAACATTAAACATTTTGACATGAAACAAATAAGACAAAATTCATAATGAGCTCAATAAAGGATTAACATAACAACAATATATTTGCACATCTTTGAGTAATTCAATGATTAAATACTGATTATCATTATATGAGATCAGTGAAGGGTTTACAGAAGCACGATATATGGCCCCCTGCAAACGACTTTGCCAATTTCGCCGTGAATCATTAGAATCACAACGTAGTATTAGAGCACTGACATCTTCCACAACCTGTAAAAGAATGTCCTATATAGTTCAAATACAATATGGGAATTGCTGCTCAGATGTGCAGTTAAAACAGAGGCATAACCATAACCTTTTGCATGGGGCGTGCAGCATCACAAACAGCCAATACACATTCAACGTCACCAACAAATTCTGGTGGGAGTAGATATATTTGCTTTTCACGTAAACTACAAAACAAGCATTAAAAAAATGTTTTAAATGTGATTAATATTAAAACTAAAGTATGCAATCCAACATTATAGGTGAACAATGTCCCCGCATCTAAGGGCTGTGATCCTCTCCTATTCGGTAAACGTTTTGCATTGTATACATTTACTAATGATAGATCGAAATTTTGAAGAAGCTAGGTGATCAAATATTTGCAGCTAAGTTTACCTGCATTTCAACTTTACACAAATCCAAAAGAAGAAGGGTTATACACTAAGCGATGTTTGGTAAGAGGTAGTGTAAAAATTTTAATTGAATTTATAAATAAAACATTACATAAAATGACCCATGCAATGATATTCAGAGTGCTGAATGCCTACTCCCTGAAACTGCAATGCAAATTAAAATTACATGATAACTTTCATCTATAACTGAACAAAAGGAACCATCTGAAGGTTAAGAAGAGTTGCATTTTCATCAAGAGAATAAAGCTGGTTTACATATCTGCCGCAGCTTCATAGTGACAAGCTTATACTGTTAGTAATTTCTCATGTGTGATTAGAAATGTCTTTTGGTTTCTTAAACACCAATTTGAAACATCAATCCAACAGATCAGTCATCAAAAGCAAAATAAAAAGAGTTGGATCACCACCTGAGATATTGCTTGTAAGATTTAGAACCAGGGCTTTCTAATATGTAAAGATAAGGCCCAACCAAGCATATGTATCGCCTCTGCCAAAAAGCTTCTCTATTTCCCATGCCCTGTTCAAAAAAAAGCAAACAAGAAAAGGAAAATAAAATTAGTCAATACTGGTCTCAAACTTATATTTAAACTTAATGCACAATAGGAAGGCAGAGACCTTGCGAGTAAGAACAGATAACCATCCCTCAAAGTCTGCTCGATTCCAAGGATGAAGAAGATCCAAATTGTCTTTGTTATCCTCCTGAAACAGCTTTGCCACTTGCATCAGCCGATGATACCGAGCTGGAGAGAAATGAAACCCTAATGATGGAAGCCGCACAGCAATCCTTGTGGAAGGATATGATGGGTTCTCCACTCGAATCTAAAACAACATTGCTGACTTTAAGTCTGAAATGTTACATAAGATTGTGCAAGAAAAAACACATCGATTTCTGTTCATGCAAATGCAAAAGTAGAAGTGTCTAGATTTGTACCTGTTGGAGCCTCACAATTACCCCACACTTATCAACAACAGGCAAGAAACTAACACCATTCAGTAAAGTGGAATTGGCAGAACGATTCAAGGAGGATTGGCTCCAATGGTAATCACCATCAATCAAAAAGGCAGTAACATCACTCAAAATCAAATCAAATTGCAGATACATGTCGAGCTCTTCAAAAGACTTCCTATCATAATCATCCTGTAAATATTTGAGTCCAGTGAGGAATATTATTATTAAAATCACTGAGTTTTTGATTCAGATGACAGAGGTACCTGTGAGCGAATCAGCAAATTTCCCAAATCTAGCATAAGTTTTGTTGAGTTCATGTTGTCTGGACAAAATGAGGTAGGAATAGTAATCTTTGGAGCCGCAATATCCAAGTCCAATATGAACCTATCAATATATTATTGCTCTGTGTCACTTGGTATTACTTGAATAGCACATTCAAATGTAATATCCTTTTGTGCTTCTATAGATAAAAGTGCTTAAAATATGAAGCCAAAGTAGTATTCAATTAACTTCAACATGTAAAATCCTAATCTTAAAGCAGGAACATCAATATTATGTTAGCTTCTCCTATAAAATCACAAAAATAGCTGAGGCCACCTAGTCTCAATTAGAAAATAAATGGCTATTGAGCATGCAACTTGGACAGTTTAACCTCCTGGGTAAGAGAGAAGAAGTGATGATAAATCTAGCATCCTAGAAGTCCTAACAACTCAGAAGCCCACTTGGTGTCCACAAAACCTGTAAATGGAACCTTAATATAATTTCTTCTAAGCACGAATCATATTAAGCGATTAAAATGGGCATGCATTTAGAAATGGGAAATCTTTTAGTCATTCCTATGATAGTTGGTCTCCTGTGCACACAAAATGATTCCACAACACTAATAGCACAAATTATTGGTGACACTCAAAATGAATCATGTATATGGTTGACAACTCCAGAACATGAAAGAAAAAGGTAAAATGGCAAACCTAGCATGATCTTTTAAGGCTCTGTTAACTTGCTTCTGAGCAGTCCGCTTAACTTCATCAATTGTCATCTAGTCACCGAAAAACAATCAACAGTAAATGAACTGTGTTTATAATGTTGTTCACCCAGAGTAGAACCTGACAACTCTAGCATTGAGAACCAACCACTCAAGTAGGACAGTGAAAGCATCACTCGGTACAAAAAAGCACCTTAACAGATTCAGAAAAGTACAAGGCAAACAGTAGCTACATTAATCAGGGCTAAGCAAATGAAAAAATATGTATTGAAGAACATGAAATTCTAAAATGGTGGCGTGCTACCCATTTCTTTCACCTTTTGAATATTGCATACATTCACTGAATCCTTTTTACAATACATTACATAGAATAATATAAAGAAATCTCTGACATTTATGAAACGGAAAAAAATGATGTATAATCATAAGTAGAGGATGCTATAATCATGCTCGAAAAAGAATTCCAGCCTCCAAAAAGAATTTCTTACACCATTGATCAAACAGTAAAATTAATCATCACTTTCAGCATTAATTCATTTCAGACTGCTGACTTAGTTTGGTACCATGTGAGGTAGGAATAAATGACAGAGTACCATGTGAGGTAGAAATAAATGACAGATAAGGAGAAAGAAAAAGAAGAACAAGTACACAATGGTTTACCGTGATTCAATTGTGGAGCCTATTTCCACAAACACAAAGACCACTAGTGTGTATTATTCACTAAGTTTAGCCAATTTATTGATAATAATAAAACAGTAAAATATTTTACAATTACAAAATTATAAAATATTCCTAAAGAGTACCTAAGCTACTCAATTACAGGACTACAAAATAATCCTATTATTCATAATCAAATTGACTATGAATTTTGAACCTATAAACGAAATATTTTTCGACAACAGATAAATAAAAAATACAAAATATAATATATATATATATATATATATATATATAACCTTATTTTGTTTTTTCCCCTCTTTTTTCTGGGGGCGCTATTTTTGTTTTTTTGGATATTACTTTTTTGCTAGCATAAACAAAATTAGACGTAATGATTGTTGAGGGGAAAAAATAAATAAAGTAACTGCAAATTTGATGAGCTATAGAAAGAAAGATATCATGAAGTATGGATGCCCCTAATGGGCTAAAAGATAATAGAGGTAATGGCGCCCTTGATGGGCTACAAAAAGCAAAGACAAAATCTACCAAAAGACAAGACAAAAGAAAATAGTAAAATCTAACCAAAAAATTGCTATTTCATCTGCCAATGATCTTAGAAAGAATATTCAAAAAGGACACGTCATTCATTCTAGCCATATTGGAGCTATTAGGGCAAGAGAAGTCTTACTCCAAAGAATGTAAAGCTATACCTGCACGGCAGCAGCTGTTTCCAATGCAACTGTCTGACTGAGAGCATCATTGTTTTGAAAAAACTTGATAATATCATCGACAGAATCCTTCAGATACTGGTCAATCAAAACAATCAATGAAAAAAAATACTATCTAAGACAATTGTTTTCTAAGGGATGTAGAGATCAGCAGCATACAGTCATGTAACAAGGAGAAGCTTTAGCAATCATGCGCCAGTCCACTTTAGCATCAAAAGGTTTGTATGAAAAAACACCAATAAGAGAATCATGAACAGTTGCACTCTGCATGCAAAGAAAAGACGAGATTTATAACAACTACTAAATCTAGACTCAGAAGCAACCAGAAACCTCATAGGTCAAATATTTTCAAGGTGTAAGGTAAATAAACCTCAGCAAGAAGACCACTGGGTGATGACAACTGATAAGACCCTAGTTTCATGTCAAAAATTTTTGACTCTGGATAAAGTTTAATGTAACAATCAAAGCCATCACATGATAATTCAGCAAGGAGTTCCTGTTCCCCATCAACAAGCTTTGAAGCATTATGTTTCATGTGAACCTCCAAGTAAGTATGAAGGGTCTCAGCATTCTCATTGATAGTCATGGACTGCTCATCAACACCTTCTGTGTACCCTATAAGTCTGTTTAATTGTTCCCAATCTTCATTACTGAAATCAAATTGCTCGCTTTCACTTCCATCCTTACTAGTTTTATCATTCCTGAAAAATGAAAAAACAATACTGACAGATAAAACCAAAAGAGTCTATAACAGAAACATTGACCTACAATTGCAGATAAGCGAGGACAATTCTTCTGAATGTGAGAACTTATTACCAACCAAATGACCACCATGATTTCTTAGATTTCTGTCGCCTGGCAGAAAGGTCCGACTCTACAGACTGCTCCACAAATTTGTGAGCCAACATCCTGTGTAACATCAGGACATAGAAAATGTACTCACTGGCAGACAAAATATTGCCACGTGAAGATCCAAATGTCTATCTAAATTGTCCCACTACAAAATTTCATATATGACTGCAAGCATAAAGCCTGCATATAGATAGACATCCAAGGGAAGAAATGGAAAAGGAGAAATCCTCTAGAACCATTTGCATGTATATGTTTGTTCTCTTATCCATTTATTTACAGTTTCAATGTGCATCCATTTATCTAACCACTAACCCTCAAATCACAACTTATAAAGAACGTAACATTCTTCTAAAGGCTAAGAGCAACTCTAGTACTTTATTAGCAATAGCACAACTGAAATATGTGCAGCCATCTCTAGGAAGATGAGTAGCTTGTACTTCTGCGAGGGATTCCATGTAAGGGATGATTCTAGAGCATATACCCATAATAAGGAGTAACTTAGGAGGAAACAAAGGGGATAATCATTTTTCAACAAATTAAAAGCTCTGATCATCCTAAACCTTATTGAATATGATAAAAAAGAAAACAAACAAAAAATTAACACCAAAACAGTTGCCAATACCTCCATTGTACTATGAGTTCAACATCCAGTTCACGATCCATTTCCTCAATTTCTTTGTTGTCATCTGGTATTGCCTGACTGAGGTCAGACTTCAACAAAGAAGCATATACAGGTATATATCTCTTCCGCAAGCTTGCATATCGCAGTACCTGCTCCCAAGACAATTTCCCACTGCCATGACAATAAAATCAGCAGAAGCCGCAACAAAAGCAATTTTATACCTAAACTAGAAAATGAAAAAATGGAAATTAATTTACTCCTCAAATACTCCTTCCCTATACCTGGCAACTCAAGGGAGAAAGATATCCTTGAAAGTTCACCCTTAAAGAAAGGGCATAGATAACTACTCTTTTCTCAAGTTTTATTGGCATAAATAACAGGCTTACTAGCTAACATAGATTTCTGACCTATGAGTGGAAACAAATATATGTCATAATCAATAAGGTTATGTCTATATTTTAGAGTGGCTATACTACGTTTACAGATCCATGTCTCAAATGTTAAAACTAAGCTTCAGTAGGTTAGGCATAAGCTTAATCGTGTATATAAAAATTGCAAAAATTGTTGGGAGACTAGAGCAAGTACATTCAAAATTTTCATAGATAAATTTGGGCAAGCTCAAGATTTTGGAGAAGTTTTAGTTCATACATGAAAATACAGGTCCAAGAAAATACAGAAGAAATATAGATTAGCCTTCAACTTTCTTTCACCAAGGAGGGCATCTTAACTGCGATTGTCTTACTTTGATCATT
The DNA here is from genome assembly GCA_026413385.1 of Erythroxylum gracilipes. Lineage (NCBI taxonomy): Eukaryota > Viridiplantae > Streptophyta > Magnoliopsida > Malpighiales > Erythroxylaceae > Erythroxylum > Erythroxylum gracilipes. The sequence continues at coordinate 41,873,975 of JANZLC010000202.1, forward strand.
ATAATATACTGGGAGAGAGAGGTTGTGAGGGAGTTGTAATGGTTGAAGTACTACCTTGCTTTCTTTGTCTGGTCAGATATAGCTTTGAAAGCATATCTCCACCAAGCCCTCGGATTTGATTTCACAGAAACAAGTGGACGATAGTGAGCATATTTTAGCCGTTGGTTAAAGGCAGCAAAATTATCAACTAGCTTTAGCATATCTCTATATCCACCCTGCAAAGATAACGAGTTAAATTAGTAGAATACACTTTATACCTACCCCTCTTAAACTCTAATCAATAATAATTGAACTTTCTAAAAACCTTTGACAAACTGAGGGTCACATCATCCAAGTTTACTGATGCCTTCTGCAAAGGTTCATCACTATTGGACAATTCATCAGGACGGAACTTAGAGTATTTTGCATTCCCTGTTACTGGTTGTAGAAGGTATGAATGTTTCTTTACAACATTAGCTGCTGGTCTGCCATTCTCTGTGCCAAATCTGAAAACCTGATTTTCATCAACAACAAAACCTACGTCATTCATGAAGCCAAAGCAAAAATGAAACAAAATAAAGCAATTCATATGGCCACTGTAACGGGAACAGCACCTGACTCCATTCTAAAGGAAGTAAGTCCTCCCATGGCTTGTTGAGATGCCAGGGTGATATATCAGAATCTAGGTAAAGAGCAAGCTGATCTAGTTCAACGGACTGCAAGGCAATGGGTAAAAAAAGAAAGTATAAATAGCCTAAAAGCAGCTGGAACTAGAGAAATAGTACAAAAAAGAACATCTCTTTCTAAGAGATTAAATAGATATATAGAGAGAGATGAGCAGGAGAACAAGAAGAAGAAGAAGGAAGCTTTTCTCTTAGCTTTTCCCTTCTCCATGTTTTCGCTAAACTGGCCATAATTTATGATATCTTTAAAGAAGGCATAAGTTTCAACCGCACATAATTCTAAGTAACATTAACAGAGTTGAAACGCACCTGACACAAAATAACATCAACAGAAAAACTCGTTTAATACATAGCATTATGATTAAAATTATTACTTAATAATTTGCGAGAAATGACAAATGCTCCAAAATAAGAAGTTAAACAAGAGCGTCAACACTAAGTGAGACATATGACACAAGTAGCACCTTCTGAATATGGTCCAATGACCCCCCAGTAACAAAAGTTTCCGTTCCCCTATCATCAACCGTCATAGCTGAGAGTTTTTGCAAGGTTACACCAGCTGCAAATGGGTGACCTGGGTTGCTACAATCGAGAGAAAAGCTTCACTCAAGAACCAAACCAACAAATATAGAACTGATAGAAGATAAATGAGCAAGAAGAACATTACCTTTCAAGATCTTCATATCTTATGTGAATATTTGAAATTGATAACTTCAAGTTCCCAATTATAGTGTTGATCAGGGATCCCAACCATGATTTATTCTTGAAAGCATGCAAAGGCAATTGCAGTACAAATTAAAAGAAGATTCATGATAAAGAAGTCCTTGAAAACGAAAGAATTGTTACATTTAAGGGATCAAGGGTGAGTAAAACTGCCCAGATTACACTGCAGAACCACAAACGTTCAAACCACAAAAAGAGGGAGAAATGATGATTTTGTTTTCAAAACCTGAAATAATACTACTAAGGTTCACTGGGTATTTTTCTCCGTGCACCTGAGAAACATTTTTTTCTTTAATTTCCTTTTTCCATTTCACTTACTAGTTAACAAAAATGTGTCTCTTTCTAGTTTAATTCAATTGACTTGTATATAATCTCCATAAAATCTTTTATATGGCTATTTGTGCATTTGTTGATATTGTCTTCAACAATGTTGTTGATCTAATTCAATCATGACGACAAATGATCAAATCAGATAAACAAACTTACGTTTAATAGTATGAATTTGAGTTGCTAAATATCATTCATGTATTGTTGCATGGATCTTAATTAGAATCTGTATCTATTTATATATGCATAAGAAAAATAGCCAAAAATACCAAATATAGATCATGAACTAAAAGCTGAATTTGAATATTAAAACCACATAAAATGCACACAGTGCTGTATTAGCATTCTTTTGATTGGTGTGCAACCAAAAACATCACCAAGTTTACTGGTCTGATTTTCTTTACAGACTCAAAATGCACATGAAAACACCACACTGACCCAAGTCCTAGGTCCCATATCCAAGTGCTTTATTTTAAACTTGGCCAAATATGGTGCTTTCTTAAGGTAGTGTTTTTGTTTTTACATACAACTTGGATATGGAATCCTGGACTAGTTTAACAGGTTTAAAATACAGTCAGAAGTTTTATACCACTTCTAATTTTACATACAACTTGGATATGGATCCTGGACTAGTTTAACAGGTTTTAAAATACAGTCACAAGTTTATACCACTTCTAACTTCGACTGCTGTGCCCTCTCCAGTAGCTTCATTTCCATTTCCTACATTCAAAAGAATACACAAATAAATTTATCATCCAAATCTTTCATATAAAAGGAAATGTCCAGAAAAAAGAACACCTTACCCGTATTAGATTTCTTTTGGCCTCTTGGACTGCATCTTGACTATGTCCCTCTACTTGGGTTGCAGGTTCAGCCAACAAAAAAATTCGATCCAGGTAAACCACCACTGGATCTTGCCCGAGCCTACTCCATGGAACCTGGATTTCAGAAGTGTTCTCAACCATCCATAAAACATTTAAAATTCTAGCATCAAATCACTTCATGCCTACTAAACCAGGAAATCTGTCAAGACTAGAAAATTCTGGTGAAAGATTAAGAAAGGGAGCCAAATCTGAGGTTAGCAGACTTGCTCTATTGTTATTGCATAAATATCACTTCATATTTGCATAAAACTTTCCACTCAATTCATTGATGGCCCAAATCTTGAGTCTATAGCACTAACATCTTTCTATCATAAACTAATGCTGTGCACCTAAGGTAAAATGTGGTAAATATGTCTGAGATTGTGAGTTTTTGAAAAAAGGAGAAGAAAAAGAAGAAGCTGCCAGTGTCTAGTGCAAACCTAAATCTTATTTTTTCGAATTTAGACAGAAACTCAACGAAGATGCAAATAACCAACAGAATAATTAGTGAAAGTGAAAAGCACGAAACCGTGTGCCCAGTTGGATTAACAAGTAAAATGCGCAAACCTTAAGTTTGACCGATCCAAGAAATCCTGCTTTGACCTTCACCGGCAACTTCAATGCGTTAAGCGCCTCAGGCTTCAGCTGCATATTTGTTAGCTCTACATCCCCTGCTCATACAAACGCATTTTCTACTCAGTACTCACGCAGACAAATCCAGTTCAGATGTCTATCAAATATCTAATCACGCTTCAATCTCTAGTGACCTTTTTAGAGATGAAGTTCAAGATAATTATTTAAAATGATAGAACGAAACTTTTCCTTACTCTGCTCTTTTCAACATTGCAAATGTAAGTTAGGAAATGCAAAGTCAATTCCACAAGTTTGTATGTAAAAAACTAAAACATTAAAAAGGAAGAAGAAAACAAAGGAGAGAATCAGAGAATAAAGAAGCAAACCTTTCCAAACGCTAATCTTGAGAGCTTCTTTATTGAGACCTCTGACATAATTGCCCAGGTATCTCTGCAACAGAAACGCCACTTGATCTTCCAACATCTTTCTTCTTCTTACTTCATCAATCAATAACCCTTCTTTCCAACAACAGTTTCAGCGATCATAATTCGAGAATATTTTAGAGAGAGAGAATCGACTCTCTTTACTTTGGAGGTCCTAGAATACACGAGGAAGGAAGAGGATTGGCTGATGGTGTCATTTGTAAAATGTAAACTGCAAAACGTGAAAAAGAAAAGATGCAAAATAGTTGTGATCCTGTGTGTGCACCCCTACCTTCCCACTAAGAAAGCTCCGTCTCCTTGGCTGAATTTACATATTAAACCAAACGCCAATCTGACGATGGATTCGTGGGATAGGTTGTAGTTTTTAGCTTAATACAATATACGAATGTGTTATATGATAAAATTCTAAAATAAAAGATATAGATTTTTTAAAACTCATCTCACTTTGAATAATTTTAATTTGATAAACAAAATTATTTTTAACTTATTTATAATTTCACGCTTATACTTATTTATCTTTCTAAAATATGTCAACTAAAATAATGTACAAAGTTTGATATATTTAAAATAACTTTATAATTTTTTATTATATCTAAGGATTACACTAAATCATAAGATGATAGAAAGAAATATTAGAAATATAACAAAATGAAAATAATAATTGATTTGTCGTATATGAGTATTATCAAATAATACTTATTTTCTTATAACCTAATTTTTTACGTTTATTTAGATTATTAATGTGGAAATGTTTATCACGCGATGAGCACGTGAACTAGCTGTGGGGAACAAGGCAGAACTGGCATTGGCTAGAGGGACCAAACAAGAATGGTTGTGTTTGCAGAGAACGCTGGCCCAAGTAGCAAACCAGACTTGAAAAAGGCCACCAGCACAACTCACATTCTCGAGATTGCCATATCCGAAGGCGGTGTCAGGACAAGAGGATGGACTGCGGTGACGTGGCTACGAAGAAACTCGAAAAGCAGGAATAAAGAAAAGAACAAAAATCAAAAAGGCTCAAGCCTCAAAGTCAAAAATCACAAAAGCATCCAAGCCACGTCATCCTCTTGAGGTTGCCAATGCTGCTGAATTGCGGCATATGCCACGTTTTCACCTTCACCCGTCCTTTGCATTAAACTTCAGGCACGTGGCTCTCCATTATCTCTGGCTCACTTGGCGCCCTCCCTCTTCTTTGCTCTTCAGAGTACAGATATTTGTTAACTCAGGTTGAGCCATGATTTCTACCAATTTCAATTTACTTGACTATGGTATAAAATGTTAATTGATTTGAAATCAAGTTTTTAATGTAACTTAATAATCAAAAACTCTCTTATGCCAATATGGATTTGCATGGATCTGTGGATTAGTATGGGCTAAATTTTTAAACCCTTAACATAAAAAGGCCTGTGGACAGTCTCTAGGTACTATAGTAAGGATGGTGATAAGTCGGACTATATGACAGTTCCATTTCAAATAAGCTGTTTGTTCCATTTGAATTTCAAATTCGTTTGGAAATGATATTATTTTAGTTTATTTTTAAAAAAATAAAACTATGTACATTCCATTAAATGTGTTCAGTGTATCCTACATCCATGCTTTAAATTTCGAGTAAATATATATCAAATAAAAGATTTTTATGTATATCAATAGAATTTGATAACATCAACAAAACAGAATATGAGAAAGAGATAAAAAAATAAAGCACCACTGTCCATGTGGCCATTTACACATATCCTATGCTAACTCTAAGTGGGGGACTCGGAACCAAAATCAGAAGAGAGAAATCACAATATTTCAGTCTTGGGCGGGTTAATATCTTACCCGAAGAAAGGAAATTTTAAATTTTAAATAACATTGTTTTTTTTATTTATACTCTGCAATTATTTTGAAAATTTCCTCGAATTTTTTTATTTTGATTTTTTGTGTTTTTGGGTTTGCAAATATATATATGATATGTTACCGTTAGCTCTCAGGCTGGGCCTCAGAACAGGTAATATCGGGATTGGGCCGGAGTAGCGATGGGCCACACACTAGTACAAGAAAACTTCAACACTGGAATTTCTGACTTGGAAGCACAGTGGGCAAGCATCAACCACTTGGTCACATTCTGTACAGACACATAGATGCCGACACGACAACAGCACCACCGACGCCACCCGCTTCCGGCAAGCCTTGCACGTCGGCCCTACCGACACGGCGGTGACTCGATCCGGGTCGACATACGCCGACTCCGCATCCTCCGCCTGACCCTCCATGCCCTCACCGGACCCTCCTACCCCTTCCTCTCCTCCTCCACCTCCGTTCATAATAGCCCTTTGCAGTTGTGCTTGTAGAGAAGCTGCTGTTGCCTCCTGAGCTCTGGCCTTTGCTTTCCATACCTGAGTTTCCCCTTTCAGCTGTGCTTCTCTTGCCTCTAACTCTGCGTTTTGGCGACTGGCCTTTTCCACTTCTGCCTCTTTTTCTCTCAGTCGTCGGACCATGGTTTCCTCCGCCGCACACAGCAGCGACCGGTAGTGTCTCTGCCTCTTCTCGTGTAATATGCGTCTCAGGTGCTCTCCCTATATCAAAGTGAACGCACCCATTTCAAGACCATACAAAATTATCCCAATAACAAACGGAGCCCAATTGCAGCAAAGAGTATACTAGGCACCTGGGCTTGAAGGAATTGGTCTAGCTCATCGCGCTGGCGTTTGATTTGGGTGGTGAAATCTTCGGACAGCACGGACACGAAAGCGGAGGATTGGCATGTAAGATTAGTTTGCGATTGCTGCTGTTGTTCTTGTTGTTGGTGGCGTTGATGATGAAAAAGGGAATTTTGTTGGTGTAATTGGTGTTGTTGTTGTTCACCGAAAGATAGGCGGAGTCCGGTGGAGATGGCATTGGGTGGAGTCTGATGGTGAAGCTGAGAGAGGTCTATTAACTGTGGAGGCTGAGTTCCCATAGAGAATTGATGGATTGTTTGAGCTGTGATGCTTCCGCTACCTATATCAGCTGTCGTTACTTCTCGTCCCCTCTTGCGCGGATTGATATTAGCTCCTACAGTAGACCCGTTGATCATAAAATTATACACCAGGCTTCGATGATTTTTATGCATCGGTGGCAAATATTCCAAAAACGAAAATGAAAAGAGAAGAGGAATTGGTTTGCAAATGTTGGAGCTTTACCTCCGTTATGGAACAACATATGGGGTTGCTCGAGAAATCCTCCAGGTTGTGGCTGCAAGGAATAATCATTACAACCCTCTTGCCCGTTTCTGCAGATACAGAATAAAATCAGAAAACAAGAGGGTCAGAGAGGATATGGAAAGTGGAGAAAAAAAGAAGAAAGAACGGTACAAGTAATAATGATAAACCTGTTGAGAAGGAGGACATTGGAAGGGTACTGAGCTTGAACGGCCATTATAGGTTTGATTGAAGGAGATTCTAAGGTGTAGGTATGAAATAGAATTCAAAGTTTGAAAGGAAGTAGAGTGAGGAAGGCAAAATAAAGAAGAGAGAGAGAGAGAGAGGTGAAGATGAAATGGGTTGGGTATGGTTATGGAGGAATGTAAAAGAAAGGAAGAGAAAAGCAATAAACGCAAAGCACACAAGAGGCATGAAAAGATGCCCACCCCCACCCCCCAAGCTAAGGCGGACTCTTCAATGAGATGTTATAAAAAAGAAAGAAAGACATCACCAACTATTTACTCCTACAAACCAACTATTATTAATCTAAATGTAAGCAAATAGAATAGAATAGAATTGAATTGTTTCTGTTGAGAGACCAACACCACCAAAGCAAACCCAACACTCATTATCCTCCTCTCTTCCTCAATTTTGTTTTGTTTTCACCTACTTTAATTCCTACTCAGCTCCCTCTCTCCTTCCTTGTTCCTTTTGATGATTTGGTAGTAGTGTTACTTCGTACGTATAATCTTTTTTATTTTATTTGATAATTGAAAGGAGAGAGCAAGTCAGAGGCACAAGAGAAGAGATGCGATTGAAACGAATCAGTCCAATAAAGAAAGAGAAAAGGACTCCCTTATTATTCTCCCCTCCTGCTCTTTTCTTCCTTTTGTTTTATTGTTGTTGCCCCTTTCCTTTCTCTCCGCCTTGTGCTGTGGGGTTGCCTTTTATTATTCTCGTGTTTGTTATAACTTCACCTTCTTTACTTTTACTTCATCCATTATTATCATCCCCATATATGATATATTTCCCCTTCTTTTCAAGTCTCTTGCCTATCAACAATAATAGGAACCTTGACTCCAATCTTCACTTTGTTCTCCAAAACCAATCTACCTCGCCAAATACTTTTGACAAATGATGAAGAAGCAGAATTGGATTGGTTAAACAAAGGTATTATGATGATGTTAGTTTGTTATAAGGTGGGGAAAGCAGTATAGTAGTAGTAGGAGGAGCAGAGTTGGTCTTTTCCCACTCCAATTGTTTGTTTCTGTTCATGGTCCCCATATGCAATATGTCATCTATTCGTTTTTCTATAAAATTTGTAAAAATAGTTCTTCCTTTTTCTTGAAACTGTTACTTTTTATTTTTTATAATAACGTAATACATATTATTCTTAATTTCTTATTTGAAGTCAAAGTATGTGACGTGTGTGTTGCTGAAGCTAATCCTACAGACTAGTTAAAAGGCGTCCGAAACTAAATGATCATCACTTGTATTTTTGTTAGGAAAAATATCTATGTATGGCTTGAATTAGAAAAGGTAGATTATATGTTTTGTTATATATAGAATATAAGCTTGAATTAGAAGATTAGTTCAAAGCTCCAACTGCTACAGATATGATTACTTAAATTTGTTTTGTTCGTATATAATTGAATTGACATATATGGAGTGTTGGGTTTATTCTCTGTGATGTTCATATTCATTGCCCGCCATATAACGTGGGGTATCTGTCTGAGCCGATTACATTTGTTTATTTTCTTAAGAGGACAAAAGTGGAGGAGCATAGGCTGGTTGAGTCGCACGAGAAAAGTCGAGCTGGGAAATCAAATGGAATAGTTGCATAGGTATGGTTCAACTTCATCCCAAAATCCAAGACGTATAAAGACTTTAGCTAATGGAATGCAGATGGCATCCCAATAGAGGGAAAACAAAGTTATCAAGTAAAGAAAGAGATACTTGGAACGACATGTCGCATCAAATATGAAATGTAAAACGTAATCATTTCGTTGCTTGGATAGGTCCATAGCGTTGGCATTGGCCGGCTACCCAATGCTTAATATACTTTGCCTCCCGTTAATATAATCAATCATTATCACCTTCTCTGACTCGTATTTTCCTAGAAATTTAAATCCCTCCACCAACGCCAGTGTATGTGCTTTATTATCCATTATTGTTTTCTTCAAAGATACCCTTTCCCTTTCTTTTTACCTTCTTTTCTCTTTCTTTGGTTTTTTAAGTACGTTTGACCTTACCTGTATAGTTGTTCTTGGGATTAAGAAGTTTTACATTTTCTTTAAAAGTTAATAACTTGCACTGTCACATATTACTAAGCTTATCCCCAAAGCCAAGGTGATGGTTCGAGACGTAAGGTCCTCTTAAGACCTTATGTAAATAAATAAGTCACTCTGTTAAAGAAATTATAAAAAATCATATAACATTAGTGATTAAACCAAAGTGGTCCATCACGATTTACAAAAAGGTATAAATTTAGAACAATGACTTATCGAGTCAATACACGTAAAGGCAAAGTCAATGAACCCGGTTCTGATGAAAGGGTACAGTAGAATCCTGAGCATAATTTATCGCTACAATGCATGATGTGAAATGAAACATCTCTTCTGGACTCTAATGAACTCGTGCTTTGTGTTCAAGGTACGGAACAGTGCATTAATTCGTGAACTTATGATTTTTTAATGAAAATAAACTGGTGTGATTTGATTTCCCAACTTCTTGCCCTCATGACTATACATATGCCTTTTGTTTCTTGCAACCAGTTTCGTGAATTCCAAGCCTAAATACAGCATGATGGATCTAGACAACAGCTCTTTTTCTTATTAATTATACAACTCACAAAGTTCATGAATTAGCTTCCTTTCTTGTTTCCCTTTTTTCCTTACTAATTAACAATTCATATTCTCTTTAATCCTAATCCAACCCATTATTTTCCAATTATGTTTCTCCGCAACTGGCCTTGACCCACGATTTCCTCCCTTCTCTTCCTTTCTTTTCCTTCAAGCTAAAGCAGTGGCGGAGCCACATTACGTTGATGGGTAAATTGCCTGGCCGCCTCCTCATCTATACAAATCTTTATGTTATAGAGAGCTATCTTTAAATCAATAATTAAAAGTAAAGAAACCTACGAAAATGTGTTTATACATGATTTTACCTTAAGGTCTCGTTCAAATTTGGTTATCACCACTCATTTCGAATGATTAGTCATTTTTTAAAGCTTTTATTGACAAATTTTCGAATTGAGCATCTAATTCTCTTAAAAGCTTAACTACATTTTACCTAAAAATACTTTCAATGCATACCTTCTTTTCTACAATGATTTGGAAGAATTAGATAAGCAATTAATATGCAAATTTCAATTTTTAAATATTTCCTAATCCTAACACGATATTAATACCACTAGTTAATTTGGAATTGACATAAATGTTTTGCTAAAACTCTTAAAAGTATCCTATGGACATAGTTCTAAACTTACCAAACAAAATCGAAAACTCCTTATGCTTCTAATTATGCTTTACATAACGTCCTAATTTGATTTTTAGAAAGATTTAGTCTTGAGATCAATCCTACTTAAGTACATTACTTATGTGCATTCATCCACCGGTAAAACACCTATATGGTCATCCATAGGCTTTGTTGTACATGAAAGTTGCACCTTTCTTTTCCTTTTCGTTTTTTGTTTACCTTACCACGCATTCCTTTATGGTTAACCCACTATCTAAGCTTTGTCCCACGCCAACAATAATTGGTATACGTATATCTGATCTCGTTTTTGTCCAAATCACCAAATTTTATTGAGCTTGATATAAATTAAAGAATTAAATATACGGAAATTATTCAATTATTTATTTTTTATTTTAAAACCATCATTTGACTATAATACAATTTCTTTTATCATATTCAATCAAATTTAATTTATTTTTAATTCAAAATATCATAACATTAAAATTACGAATGAACGAAAAACTAATATAGAATATAATTGAGAAGATTATATAAAAGGACATAATATAATTAACTCTAAATGGAATTCTTTGTAAAGAGGTAAACCACACTGATAGATTATGCATAGTTTGATGGTAGTGATTAATTAGGGGAGGATAATTATCAAATATAAAGAGCGTGACTGGACCACTATAGATATATGGCATGCTATATTCTTTATGCTTATCTCAACTTGGACGGATTAAATGTGAGCCAACAAATGGAGGTGAGGATGGAAATGGAGAATTAGTGGTGCATGGGACATGATATTTGTTTGTTGACAACGTACAAAGTGCTAATTACCTAATTCGACCAAACCCGAAGCACCTCTCCAAGGTTGCTATATACATATAGGTTTTTATTTGTTTGGTGGATGGATGACCACATTGAATTGTCGAATTAGCTCTTCCACTCTGTAACGTCTTATTTTTTATCTTTAAGAGGATAATCAGATATCGATGTGCAAGGAACAAGCTGGGGTCACGGTTAAATTCTAACGCAAACGTACAAGGAAACGCTTAGAAGTTAGAATGAGCCTTGGGACCTAGCTAAGACAGTTGTCCATGGTCTCTTCATTAGCGGTTCACCTGTAACTATGGCCTCCACAAGTTGTACAGAAATTAAATATTGGAGTAAAAGATGTCTATTTTTATTATTTCCAACTAACCATAATCATCATAATTAACTTTTATTAATAAGTTATAAGAATTATTTAGTTGAATCCAATTTTGTAACGCCAGGTCCAGGACATACAAAACTACGAATCGGTAGATAGAGAGGAAACGAGGGGTGGGGCTTATATTTATGGTAAGTGTCAGGAGGAAGAGACGAATGGGTTGTGGTGACATAATGTTGAAGAGGTGGTTGTAGTGTTCTCACAACAAGAGAAGAGAGAGAGGGCAGAAAGCTGAAAGCTGCAGGTTGCAAGGTAAAGCGGGAAGCAACATGAGATGAGAGTGTGGTGTGGAGGATGTGGTGTGGCTGTGGGTCATTTACTTTAAATATTTGATGCCAATCAACTCCCACCTCCTCCTTCCTATTATGCTCTCGGCCTCAGATTGGTGTCTGTATTTAGCATCTCCATGTAGAGAATTACCAAGTGCATTATCATGTGTTTTCATCACCTATGCTGCAACTTTAGGTCTTGGTGCGTTGCTCTCTATTTGATAGAAAAATAGCTTGTTTAAGAACAAAAAGCCATCTAAAACGAGTGGTCCCCCAATTTGGGGGGATTACTTTCTGGTGAATCGCAAGAACAACTAGAGTAGGGCACTCTACATGTCACTTCAGCATAAATGTGTCGTATCCCTATAAACTTACAATGTAATTTATGTCAACCTATAAATACATAAACTTACAATGTAATTTATGCCAACCTATAAATTCATTTCATTCAGCCTAACACCATGTCTTGTAGTCCCTGCTTTCTGACAATGCCTCACAATTGCAAGGTGCCAAAATGGGACCAGTTTGTCATGAATAATTCACCTCTTTTGCTATTACTGACACCAAAAATTACGAAGAAAAATTAGAATATCACACGCCTAATCAAATCCTATGTATTGACAATGTCCTTTTTTCCCACAAACTAAATTTTCTAGCAGGAGATCGGCTAACATCTGTAAAAGATAAAATTCTCTACTAGTGGGAAACATTTGCTACTTCTAGAAGATGAAGAGCAAAGACCTGTTAGGTATCTGATACTTAAATTAATAAAATATTATCAATGCCTACTTTATTTTTTTCCTTCTTTACTTTTTGGAATTTGAGGTGACCTTACTAAGGATCTTGTGGCATAATTTCCAATGTCATTCCTGTTCACTCTATGTTTACCAATTTATGCCATCAAGGCAAAAGACTATTAGCTTGATGCGTGGAAATTGGAAATTTTGGTGATGAGTATTTTCTTAAATTACAAGTCAAATATAAGTAACGATTACAAAATTCAACTAATTTGACAGGTATCGTAAAAATTTTAAAATTTTAATTTTTTGATTTAATCTAAACTTTTCGAGTAGATTTATTTTAATAACTTTTATTATTAAAAATTGATCAGTTTATTAATTAATTAGTCAATTTTTTCAAATTAATATATTTTTATAAATTAAAATAAATAAATAAATTTTTATTTAAACTTTTAAAATATTAAATATAAGTGATTATATTGCTTGAAATTGTTGCACTTTTTTTAAAAATAATGAGAATCAACATTCACTTTGACAAATTTTAAATGCTACCTATAATTAATAAGTTATATAAACCTTTACATTTAAAAACAATCTCTTACGAGCTAAAAGAAGAGTTAGCTTAATAAGTTGTAGCAAATTTGGTTTCTCCAAACACACAAAATTTCTCCGTCCTTATTCCCCTCTACCTATGTTCGCTTGTCGCTCGTTGGGTTGCTTTCTGTTGACATACTTCTCAATCAAGGGACCAGCTAGGCTAGCAAGCGGAGTTAGCTATCAGGATTGACAAGGAAGGAAGGGAATCAAAGCCCTGGGTTGGCATAATTCCTCTCTCTTCCTTTCCTTTACCTTGCAAATTATATCTAATCTATTGACTTGGATTGCACCCAACAAGACCAACTTCTTCCCTCTTCTAAAGGACACGGAATCTATCCCTGTGGATTTGCTTTCTTTTGCCCGTTTCTGTTGCCAAATTACTTTTCTCTGAGATTTTTTATATTTTAAAAACCGAACTGAACTTAAATCAGAAGCAGAATTAGATCATCATAAATAAGATTAAATAAAATTAAAAATTTTAAATATAATTTAAAAAGATTATTAAACGAGTGATTGATAGATTAATAATTAGTCGATTTGAACAATATTATTAAAATAAATCAAACATGAGGTTCAAAACTAAATTTAAAAATTAAACGGTTCAAAATTTTTACAATTAAATCGGCTCAATCAAATGAGTTTATTAATCATTGACACTTTTATTAAAAAATTTATTAATATTATTTACCGAATTTTCTTTATAACTAAGTCTCATTTCTAAGTTCTCCGGTAATATATTTCATACTAATCATCTTTGTTTTGTAAAGGATAACATAAATTATTTCCTAACTTTGTCTAAATTTTAATTGAAATAATTCATTTTAATTTATAATAATTAATGTCAACTCTTATATTTTATATTATTGAATTATTATTTAAAAAACATGGACAAAAAGTTTGGCAATCAATTTTTATTTTCTATATACTAATGATAGCAGTATGTTGAACAAAATTGCTGGGCGCGCAGTCCAGCAATTTTAAATTATATGATAAAGTTCACAAAGTTCTTAGTCAGTGCCTGAAGGATGTCATGATTTCCCAACCGTCCATCCGTTATGAATAGACAATTCCTTAATCTATAATGTACTTTTTTTTTCAACGTATTTATAATTAAATTGATAGCAATGATTAGATCATATAAGTATTTTATTAGGAAAATTTTATTTTTTAATTTATTAGAAATACTTTGTGGTATTTTAACAAAATTGAAATGGACTATATTTAAATATTAAGGATATATTTTACTTTTAGTCAAAAACAAAATTATCATTTTTGTTGAAACTGAAACAAGAAGAACATTCAATTGGAATCATTAACTTTATGTTCTATATTTGATTTCATTGTATTATACATAATCATTGTACATGACAATATTTAATTAAATTATTTTGATATTTTTAATATTTATGTACTAACGACATATTTTGTTAGAGAGTAAGAATAAACTAATTAAAGACTTGAGGTTAATTAAAAATAATCATAATTAATAATTATAATTTGAATTAATTATTAATATATTAAAAACTTTTTAAACCTTACATGTAAAGCAATTGAAGAGCAAATTTTGAATTACATCAAACTATATCTAATTGAGAATTTTTTTAATAATTAAATATGAAATGTGTTCATTTATTACAATTGAAATATAACCATCAACGTTTATAGAAATAGAAAGTGACATCAGACCAATCAAAAGAGATATTTTAGGCATGAAGATTCAATCAATAGATAAGAGTTAATAAAAGGAATAACAAATCTAAAATTATAAGATTACAATATTATGTAAGTAAACAAGTAATAGAAAATCTAAAATTAAATATCATTCAATAATTTATTTTTTAAAAAGTCACCATAAAATTTAAAATTTTATTAATATTTTAAAAATTAATAAACTAATACTGATTCATATAACTTTAGAATTTATAGAAAAACATATTCTTTTGTGCAAATGAAAACTACAACTGAAGCTGTATTAGATTGCAAAAAGGTTAATTATAAAAAAAGCTTAAACTTTTCTCAATTTTTCAATTATAGCCCAGACTTTAAAAAGTAGTAATAAAATATCAAAACTTTCAATTTTTTTCAATTTTAGCCCGACGTTAGTCTCATCGTTATTTTGGTTGACATGACACAGCCGCTTGTCAAATGACCCCACTAATCAGACACGTCAACGTCATTAGGGGAAGCTTTTCTCATTAGTAAAACAACATCGTTTCTTAATAGTAGTAAAAAGATGTCATTTCAAGAAAACTGAAAGAAGACTTCTCCTCCTCCTTCATTTTCACTCAATCTGCAACCTAAAATCTCTGGTTTTTTAGATATTATTTCGTCCCTCCCTCCTAGACGTACGAAATCTATAAGTTCTTCAACATCTTGTCATCCTTCCCTCTTAGACGCACGAAATCTGTTAGTTCCTCGCAAACGCTATGTATTTCTAAATCTACAATGTTTTTCGAGTGTCCTTTACATTTTTTTCTGATAAAGGTTTGTGAATTCTCTCTCCCAATGGAGTCTATGGCTATCATTCTTGTAGTTTTTTCTGTTTTTCTCTACATATATGTTTGATTCAAACAGCTTCCAGTTGTTGATTGTGAATATCTTGAAACTAATGTATCTTTTCTTGGATATTGACGGGGAAGGAGTGAATGGTGGTGCGTTGATTGTACTCCAAAATGAAAATTTGACCATTGATGACTAAAGCTACATTATACAAAGGATCTTGTTTGTTCTTGCTTTTGAACTGGTCTGAGTGTTCTGTCCTGATTTGGCTTCTATTCTGACCACCTAAAGCTGCATTGTATGTTGAAGCAAGATTTGTTGGTTGCTCTTTGTGTTTATGTTTCCTAAGATCCATTGTCTAGTTTGCAAAGAAGACCATAACATTGGATTTATTCATTGCTTGGTACACTATCAAGCAATTATCTAATACTTTATGCTTTTAGTAATTAAGTTCCTGATGTTTGAAATAGTGTAAGCAATTATGAGCAATGTGAATTTTGAACAATTCAATATAGTTAAGTACAAAAAAATGGAGATATCCACCCACATGTATTAAGTTCAGAAAATGTTGATAAATGTTGATCCTAAACTTAAATTCCAAAAAACTAAAAAGAACAAATTTAAAAGTTTCATATTTGAATCCCACGCAGTTTTAGCTTTTTGTCTACAATATTTGTACATGTAAATGATAACATGTTTGGAGCACTGTTCTCATCCAAATAGCCTTATCCAGAAAAATGTTAAGTTGTTTGGCTCCTTTGTTGTCCCATATTGGTTGGGGACAACAAATGGGCAAGGGCTTTTACCTATATAAG
>JANZLC010000202.1:41893937-41904259 GCA_026413385.1 Erythroxylum gracilipes
TTCTCCGGTTTGGGAGTTTCCACGTTAATTCTCTTGTGTTATTATTTTTTGATATTTTTGTCTATTAAATATCCTTGGGTGTGGATTTGAAAGGTATAAAATTCCTAACAAAAAAGTCAGTCTTCCACCACTACAATGTTTGTACATGGAAATGGACAACAATCTTTTCAGTAGGAACAATAGCCATCACAGCTTCAAGCATGGAAGGATAGTACCTGTTCTAAAGAAATGGAAATGGAATAGACAGTTAACATATCAAAATCATACTTGAAAAACTGTTTGGGGAAATGAATTTGAATAGGTTATTAGGATATGAGTTTACATCGCAACAATCCAATATAAGACAGTAAAATGGACTCTATTAGCTTCACTTCAAGTTAATCATAGTCCACAAGAGAATAGTGCAAGGATTAATAGGCCACTAAATAAATGCAACTACTAGGATAGGGAATATATAAAGTGAAGAAACAAGTCATTAAACACATAACCTTTGGAAAGAATTAGATAGCTAAAAGTGTTGGATAACCTACGAACAATAGGTGAGAAAAAGGATTTATTAAATGAAAAAGTTTATGTTCAAGAAAACAAACTCCAAAATTGTGACCACAAAACTTTATGAAATGTATTAAGGACAAGCAACAATTTTGTGCAAAGAGAGGTAATCTAATGAGAAAACATTCAAACAAAAATGAGTAAGAATGTAGAGATGAACAAATACACAATACTAGGTGTCCCAACTCCAATTGTATCACCAAGGGAAATCTCAAAGCAACCCATGTCATAAAGTTCTTTTGCTACTTATGCCAGCTTCGAGGGAGAAATCTCTCCTTCCATAAGACAATCGATATAACTAAGTAAATCGGCTTAGAGAAATATGAAGGTAGATAATCTGTAGAAAATTCCAGCCCGGAACTAAGAGATGAAGAAAAAGAACAAAAGATATGCAATAGGTTTAAGGCTTTTAAATAATTGGGCATTAGGAGAGTTAATCATACACTACATGCAGATGACACAAAGGTATAATATCTCTCAATAAGAATTATATCAAAGATAAATACCATATACCCACGAACAAGAATTGACACTTCTTTAGTAGCACTAGTTACAACTTGATAACGAACAAAACTCTCTTCAATGCTACAATTGATGTTTGACTTTGAGAATGACTCAAAAGCTGAGGCAAAAATTGCTATTTCCTTGGTACCTGTTAGATACGCCTATAGTCTCCTCGTGATTATAAAACACACAAGTTTTAGTTATGTTTAAAATTTTCTACAAAAAGCTCACGTAAGTAGTCTTTTAACTACAAAGTAAACACCACTCTCATATTAAACTAAGAAAACTACACAAGTTTAGGCCAAAGCATTCTTGGATGAGGTTGGATAACATCCTTTTTGCATGAAGAATTAAAGAACATGAGATATAAACAAAACAGAAATAGCTACATCATCTACAGCTTCAAGCAGAACATTAAGCATTATTAGAAAAGAAGACAATGAAATCTTAAGGAAGAAATAAAAACCTAACCTTCACATGGTTGACTGTCAAAAAGGGCAAAATCACACTTCCAGCGATGCTATGCGAGAAGGGCTAAGAGTGGGGTAAAATGACATGCTGACAAAGGGAGAAGTGTTGAGGACGACGAGGTGATTGTGAGTGAGAGCAAACTTAGAATAGGTTACAGATTCACAACGCCGGGGTGAGAGAAAACTTAAGGATTTTAGACAGATTGAGTGAGAACAAAGGAGGAGCAGAAGTCTTCTTTCAGTTTTTTTGAAACGACGTCGTTTTACTACCATCAGGAAACAATGTCGTTTCGCTAATGAGACAAGCTTCCCCTAATAACGCTGACGTGTCTGATTAGTGGGGGTCATTTGACATGTGACAGTGCCATCAGCTAAGATAACGGTAAGACTAACGTCGGGCTAGAATTGAAAAAAACTGAAAATTTGGACATTTTATTGCTACTTTTTGAAGTTCGAATTATAATTGAAAAATTGAGAAAAGTTGGAGCTCTTTTTGGTAATATACAGTCTTACTCTTATTAAGAATGACTGCGTTTATGATATTTTTAAGGTTAATTAGTAAAAAAAAAGCTCAAACTTTCATTAAATTTTCAATTATAGCTCAAACTTTAAAAAGTAGCAATAAAATGCCCAAACTTTCAATATTTTCAATTATGACCCAAAACTTCAAAAAATGACAATGAAATGCTGAAACTTTCAATTTTCATTAATTATAGTCCAACGTTATCTGTTGTTCTCCTGATGCCCTCAATCATTTGTTTTCCGTTTATTTTTCTGACGCTTCAAACTATTTTCACAATATAGCATACCGTACCAATAAGCTCTTTGTTTTTAGTTCGTTCTCCTAATACTTTTAGTGTGAGCTATCGGGGCTGCGTAATCTAAAAATTAAAGGTGGAGGTGTCAAGAGAACAACCTAAAAACGAAGAAAAAACTAAAATCAAAGTGTAAGGTCGTCAGAGTTGTGCAATCTGATTTAAGTCATTTTTAAACAACGACATCATTTTAATTATGTGATTAAAGGAACGTCATTTCATTAATCTTTATTTTTTTGTTAATTTTGATTGACGTGTATTAATAGTTAAGGTTTCTGAAATACGCAATAAATCACTTCAGCAAATTTAACGGAAACAATAACGTTGGGTTAGAATTAAATTTTTTTGAAAGTTTGAATATTCTATTGCTACGTTTTGAAGTTCGGGCTAGAATTAAAAAAATGAAAGGTTAAACATTTTATTACTACTTTTTAAATTTTGGACTATAATTAAAAATTTGACAAAAATTTAAACTTTCTTTTATTATTAATCCTATTTTTAATTAACAGGACTGATCCAATAAAGGATGCCCCTCAAAAAAATAGAATTATGCCGTTGAAAGTGAGCAACACACGGTATTCCTCGGTAAAAGGTGAAAGTATAGTTCGTTATGTGTTCATCACACGACTGCTTAGTTTGTCTTCTCAGCTGACAATTACTGTGGAACGTTTCAAATGTTGCATAACGTAATCTTCGTCACTGTAACAATTTCAACTTTCTAAAACTATCAGGAAAGTTAACTTGTATCAGATCATAATTTAATTTATATTTTGCTATCAATAGAGGTCAAATACTAAATGATAGTCTCATACGTATTAAATGCACAATCGTTTAAGATCATATGTTTACTTTAATATAATTCTTTAAAGATCCTAATATGCCCTTCTCTTGTTAGTTGAAATATGCCTTTTTTTTGCTTCAATTCTAAATGTAATATGCCATTTTGTTTTTTGGACCATATGGCCAAAGTCTTGACCCTCCAATATTGACCAAGATATATCAACTATAACATTTATACCTGCATAGGAGTCGATTATGTTATTATTTGGGTTTTGAGTATTAATCTTCCGCACGCTTAGTTGGAGGAGTTGTTCCATCACTTAGAAAGAAACAGCACTATGAGACGGTCTCAAGTATTCTCTGAATTGGAAGTTGATCAAATTAACCATGTGCATGACGTGACAACGGTGCAGAGTCTTAAGGGTTGGTTTGTCTTGGGGGTTATGGGCTTCGATTACTTGATGGCTGAATTTTACCATTGGCTGATGCTCTTTGGCTGAAATGAGGGTGATTGCTTGCGAAGGCAGGGGTGTGAATGGGAGTGGTTTAAACATTAAATCATAATGGAGTGGTTCTTTATATTTTCTTAACGTAGAAGATAAAGTCAATTGTTGAATTCTGTGTTCCATGGATCTTCATTTCATTAGGACTTGGCTTGGACCAAGTGAAACGTTTTGAAGGTTGGAATTACGAAACTTTACTGCTTTAGTAGTTGTCTGTCTTTCCACAACACTTTCCCTCATTATAAGCTTCAAGTCAAAGATATGATGATAATGCATGAAGTTTTCTAACCACTTGTGCAGAATCCCAGACCCTTTTGAAAAGCAACCAGTCTTCATTAAGTTTTTTGGTTGGCAAAACATTCTCAACTAGGTGTTTGACGTTGTATCCCTACTTCAATATTCATCACTAGCACATATTGGGGATTTTGTAAAGGCTTCGACTATTTTGATATGATTGTACGATAGTGCAGCAGAGAAAGTGATTATTAATGGTTTGAGGTTATATTGGAATTCCATTTAGGCTGCTGGAGGCCCTACGCTTGTCTTTGAATTGGTGCTGTAGCACGCCATTTTTGTGCCAAAGACCACTGCATGATATGAGTTGAGTTGACTTGACTTCGTAATATGCCTGGCTAACATCTAATACTCCTATCTTCAAACTTATGGTATTTTAAAAAAAGATTCAGGCTCCACTGGTTTATATATTGGAGTTTTCTGACAAATACCAAACGCCTGTCATTACTTCTGCATTCTTATTTGACTTCTGAGCCACATAGACTATTATAATTGACAACATTAATGTAGAATGTACAAAAGAATAACAAATCCCGTCATGTTGACTTGGTTTTT
Source organism: Erythroxylum gracilipes (assembly GCA_026413385.1). Lineage (NCBI taxonomy): Eukaryota > Viridiplantae > Streptophyta > Magnoliopsida > Malpighiales > Erythroxylaceae > Erythroxylum > Erythroxylum gracilipes. Next base: position 41,898,411 of record JANZLC010000202.1, read on the forward strand.
GTTCCAGCAACAACTGGACAGATGGGTGTTTTACGTTACCTGGGCATGTACCTGCAACTGCAGAGCTTAAACATGGGATCTTGTCAACCCATGAGGGTAATGATGCAACAAAATACTTCATCAGTAGCGGATTTGCTTTTATTCGTGCAAACTCAGTTGCTGATATATCTGCGCCAGTTGAACGCATTGATGAGAAGCCAGGTTTTGTTGCCTGGCATGATTGCTTTGGAAGTTCGAATCAAATAAACAAATGCTTGCTGTGTAAGGGCATATGTCGTGAGCTATTCATTATGATCAGATTATTGTGCAGTAATGATTTTCTAAAACAAGAATCGTGCAATTAGAATTAGATGAAATTATTACTGTAGTATTCAAATTATAAATGTGTGTTATTTTTAAATTATTCCTAATTATAATTTCATAAAACAAGATAGTGATAGAAAGGTAAAATAAAATAAGTTACATTTCTTATATTAATTAATTAATTGATTTCACAAATTGTGAATATACTCGTTAAGATAATTTTATAATTGATCTTTAAGTTTGAAATTAAAATATCTCACATGTGAATTATTGTGCTTTGATGTTATTCATCCTAATCAATTCTATTTAGAGTAAATAAATCAATAATAATTAGATATAGTATGAATAATATGAAAATAGTTGAATAAGTGATTAAAAATTTTGTTACCTAATTAGATATAGTATGATAATATGAAAATAGTTGAACAAGGGAATAAAAAATTTGTTACCTAAACTAACTAGAAAAAATGGTTAAACGTTCTTGATTAATAATGATTGAAAATTTTTATGGCTATAGTGAATTAAGATTTGAAAATATGATTTTCAAATATTAATTATAAATCAAATACTAATTTGCAAGAACGAACATAATTGAAATTTAATTAAGTATATTCATTTCATATTTTACGTTCAATTAAAACATTTAATGAAGAAATGATTGAAATTATAAGTCTTAATTACGTATAAACATGTTAAGTCAAACCACTTATATTCTTAATATTTAGGTAGTTGCTAAATCTCAATTTTGATCTATAATTATAAATTGTCCAATTACAAAATTAAACATAAATTAAAAGGTTCTAATTTATTTAATTACAATTATGAATTAGAATTAGAATTAAAATTAAAAAACTATTACCAACATATTGGGAACATTAAGCAATTGAAAAGAAAATATAATTTAAATTTAGATAGATTTAATTGAAAAGTTAAAGAAATTTGAAAAATTAAATGTGATATATTTAATTTTATTAAGATTATATTGTAATAATATAATTTTAGTTATACTTTAATTATAGAGTTTTATTTTAATAAGACTTAAAAAATTAATTTGATTTTTTTGTAGAAATTGCATGTGTATTTTTTTTTCCTCGAGAAGTTCATTGAAAATTGCCATGAGATAAATTACTTTTCTCATGCATGGAGTTTCAATGGCCCACAGTTGTGATAGTCACCGCTAACAACATCAATGAGGGAGAAGCTCCACCTCGAAAGAGGTGCAAATGTGCAACGCCAAATTGATGGTTTCACTTCACACTCTAACTGCAGTCAAAAGGCAAAATGCAAGGCGAGATGGGCGTTGTAGTTCTAGAAGTTCCCATTAATTTTAAAGCCTTTTTTAACTAATTTTTCAATTAAAGTTAGTAACAACTTTAGTATCGTGGATGTTAATAAGCTAATAAAGCCTAATTTCTTAAATTGGTTTCAGAATTTGAGAACTAAGCAGTACCTAAACTATGAAGCCCTAAAGAGATATCAATGTTAGGTAGTATGTTTTTTTGAATTTTAGAAAAAATATAAGAGCGTTCATAATATAATTATATATCTCAAAAAGTTATTCGATGAACAAAATAAGGTCGAGAAGTAGGGATGGAGGTAGGTGCCCACCTCCAAGATTATTAAATAATTATATATATATATATATATATACATGTATATATATATATTAGGACGAAATTATTTAGAGGTTAGTGGTATATTGAGCTCTCTAAAATTTAAAAAATTAAATATTTAGACTCCTCTATTTTAAATTCCTAGCTTCGTCACTGTCAAAAAATATGAGATTTTTAGCGCATCATATCAACATAAATAGTACAAATACCTTTAGAAGAGTTACATGTGCTCAATATAATTCGTTATATTGATAAATTAAACCAATTGAGTTTTGTTATGAACTATAAGTTGAGATATTTCAGAAACACTAGGAAAAGGCATCAGTCACTCACTACGTAGCTAATAAGAAGAAGATCCGTGCGTCAAGCTGGGTGAGTCATTACCCTTTTTAACAACATAGGTAGAGGTCTTAGAAAAGTTGGAACTTTCGGCAATGGAAATGATAGTAACATGTAGTGGGAAGAGCCTAAGTTGAGGGGCCGGGTGGTTTTTGAGAGGACATTTACTTTGGAAAATGGAGATCATTAACGTAGATAATGCCATATTCAATTAAGATTGTGATTAGACTAAGTTTTTCTTTACGTAGTTGTTATCTGAGCAATTTTATATTATAATCAAGGGTCAATTATCTTTTTTTTTATATATATATACATAACGGGCCTTAGCTCAAATAAAAAAACTACATATAAGTTAGACGAAGTAAAGAGACTCCAGCTGAGTCCGCAAACAGTAAGGGACCTCCGATTTGCTCCCTTGATTCTCTACAACTCATATTTGTGATCAATTTCGTCATAATTGCTAGGATGTGAGGTCCAATTCTCAATTGATCCAAATTTGGCCTCTTTTAATGTTTCTTTTAATTAAGCAGTACATAGTGGGCTTTTTTGTCATCTTTAATCTTAATATAGCTAATATTAGACTAGTAGCCATTTTTTATTTGATTCCGGTGAAGTTCAAGATCACATAACACAAGCGTAATAGGTTTAATTATTTGGAATGGAGTAAGATAGACCAATTATACTTATGGAGCATTAGTAAAGGCAATTACTTGATTGATGATCCATCCAAAGACGACACAAAACAGACATGGTTGAAAGACGATCCTCTTTGTAGGAAACATTTACGGGCTATTTGAAAATCTTTGAATTGGATTTATTAATGAATTGGATTCAATTACATTAATTAAATTCAATTTATGTTGTTTGGAATAAACTCAATAATAATATAAATGAATTCAATTACACTGTTTAGAATGAGAATGAATACAGTGAAAAATAAGAATGAATATTATTATTATTATTATTATGGTTGGTTAAGAGAAATGAATGATTACTATTACCATTAACAGTAGTTGATTTGTAAAAAGATATTGAGAAATAAAAATTTATTATATTTTAATTAATTGATTGATCATATTTTAATTACTTATATTGTAATTAATCAATTACAACATATTAATTAATTAAAATATTGTAATTAATTTATTATAAATATAATAAATTAATTACAATATTTTAATTAATGAATGAATTATATTTTAATTAATTATATTATTGTTAATTAATTATTAATAATATTTTAATTAATAGTCTTTGGAATCCAATCAAATGAAACACAAGAAAATGAGAAGTGAAGTAGTCCAAAAAATAAAAGAGTAAGACACTACCTCAAGCTTCAATGTAATTGAATTCCTATACTTGAAAGAGTGAATTCAATTTATAAAAGAAATAAGTTTTAATTACATGCATCAATTGAATTCATCTCATTTTTATGTTTTCAAAAAGCTAAATTGAATTCAATTGCAGAATTAAATTAAATTCACTTCTTTTCCAAACGGGTTGTTAGTACAGTGCTCTGCACATAATGTACTCTGCCTGTTTAATAGTTCTCTTGAGAGTTGCAATAACAAAGAATAAGATTTAGGAGGGATTGTGTGTCGTTACTGTCATAAGCCAGGACATGAAATATGATTTCAAAAGGCTGCATAATAAGAATCGTAGAAATCAGTTAACCCACATTGCATCTACTACCCATACATTTGAAAAGTTTGTCTTAATTTCTACAGATGAATTTGTCAAGTTTTCTCCACACAAAGAATTATTAAAGTTTTCATTTACCCTCTTCATTGCTATCTTTGAGTCAAGTAAACCGAATACATGTCTTATTACTTCCTCCTCAAAATGGGTCATGTCATTTTGCAAAACATCATCATTTTAGCTCGAGTCCTAAGGTCGATGAGTTTGTTCTCCTTTTAAATTGATTTATTAAGATGTTTGGGGTCCTTAATAAAAAATTTATATGCATCCGAATTAGACACATATATTATTTCTAATTATATGTCCAACTTAAATTTAATGGATAACATGTAAAATTTATGCTAGGAGTATTAAAAAATTCATAATATAAAATGATTAACAATATTTTAAAAATGAATAAAAAGTTTAATAATTAAAGGACTAAATAAAAAATAATGCTAAGATAGACTATTGAAAATATGTTTATTTAATATAAATTGTTATTAATAAATTACAATTTTATCCAAATTATATATAGTTTATAACGAATGCATATTATTATATTTAAATAATAGAAAATGTGTCAAATATGATATTTTATCTAATTAAGATATTTAACGTGAGTAATTCAATATAAAACTGGTTCAGTCGGATTTTGCTGGATCGAAATATCATCGCCCTGATTCATAACCTCGAGTAATCTTGACTATTGAATACCTGCAAAGCAGACAAAGACGTGCCGAGAGTTGTTCCCGGGAGGCCACTCCGACGCTCAAGTCAATGTTTGTGAAAATATTTGCGTGCTAAGAATGGAGAATAATAACTAGGTTGTAATCTCCCCCTGCATCACGGTAGAATCGTACCTTATATACGGCATGGATGCTAGGTTTAGGTTTCTTCCTAGATCTTTGTGTTTGCATGGAAGTCTAACGTCTGACGGGCCATAGACATGTAGAGATGGGCCTGGGCCTGGCATAGCCGACCCAACCATAAGCCCCCCTACTCCTCGAGCCTGAGCCAAGGGAAGGGTCGAAGGAGTAGATATGGCTTGCGCTACCTATCTGTGTGATGACTCGTGACAAGGTCGGTTGGTCAGAGATCGATGCCCAGTATACAATGGCTCCCACTATGTTAGAGAATTGATCGGGCTTCTACGCCTAGCACGCGACCACTTGACCTAGGGCTGATCGATCGTCTGACTCAGGCAAGGCGGTCAATCGACCGTCGCTGTCCAGCTGCGGCGCTGGGTCTTAATTATTGCCTGACGATATGCTTATCTCGGGCGCTGCTCAGAATGTAGAGTGACACATCCTTTTAACTGCTGCGCAGCTGTCATGCGTTGTCATATGTTATCATATGCGTCCTTTTGGCTGCCACGCCTCTGCAGGTCTTTAATGAGCTGAACCATCCGTATCCTAGATTCTGCCACATGTTCTACCTTGATTTGGATTTCTCCACACGTCTAACGTTGGTTGGTCGGTTTATGCTATAAATTTCTGGGATCACCAGTCTCCCTTCACTTCCATTCCTGCATATCTGATCTCTTTTTCCCCAGCTTCTATTTCATATTCTCCGTCGCCCAAGTTCTAAGTTCCGGTTACTAGACACACCCTTGCTTTGTAGTCTTATTCTACTGATTTCTTCCCTTTAACCACACTGTCAACTAGTCCCCGAGTTGGGATTAGTCCTAGTGGTAAGATCGTCAAAAATGCTCTGCAAATGACTGGGCCTCTTAAAATGATGGCAGAGGCGACGGAGGCGCTGGAGTTGAGACCAAAGGAAGGAGCTATGGCGAGAGAAAATAAGGGGTGGTTTCGGATGAAGAGTCGGACCTTATTTTGGATGAGGAGGAAGGGTGATCTCAGTGATCTCACGCCCTGGTCGCTTTGGCGATTTCCCTTCCTGCCGATCCAGCTG
>JANZLC010000202.1:41912095-41947851 GCA_026413385.1 Erythroxylum gracilipes
GTACATCTTTTATTTCATTCATGTGCATTATTAAACATCGATGATTGTACAAATTGTGATATATATATATATATATAGAGGAGCAACTGGAACGTCAACCCACAGACGTTGGTGAGTAACCTAGACGGCTTCTCTCAATTATTGTTTGCTTATGCTTATGTTTTGAATGAATGAATGATTGTGATTTGATTGGGGATTTCGGACAGGAGGTCCGATGATTGTGCAATGTGGATTGAGATATTGAAGTGCTGCTTGTATGTGAATCTGAGACCTATGTGCTTTACACTATGATTGATTGTGGTACATGCATTACATTCATGAATGCATAATCAGATAATGGCAGTTGTGACCGGAGTAGTCACCGATTAGAGCATAAAGCTTAACGAGTGAAACCGAGCCTCTAGCTCGAAAGTGATTTAGAGCCTCAGCCTCAACAATTAATGAGCCCGATATCTAAATAGATACGAGACAGTTCAGGCACCTGGTCAAAACAACGTAATAATTGGAAAAGGGTCTCATGAGCATTTCATATGCATTTTGATAAGTATGTTTGCTGGATTAAAGTGCCAAATTTGCCTAGAAAGAGAAGATGAAGCAATTTGATCATACTCTCTTCTAAAAAAGTGTTCCTCTATGTCTTACGATTCCATTGACACCAAAATTACTCAATTTGGTTTAGTAGATTGGGAAATATACCTTAAACACTTTTCTATACCTTAAACAATTTGGTTTACTTCCAAAACAGTGTACTGAACCTAATTTCTATCTCAAAATTGAAAACCTTAGAGACTGGATCAAGATTTAGATTCTTCATATAATTTATATCCCTATTTCTCTAGTTTACTCGGAATAAAAAATCATTTAATTCTGAATCCTACAAGTCCAAATATAATTGAAACATTGAAGTATGCTCAGCAAAACGAATACCATTTGCAATGTCCCAACAGACTCCTATACTTTCATTTAATCAATCTATTTTAATACAGCACCAAATAACACAAATTTTCATGGAGATATATGAGAATGTGTTAGGAATCTATTGCTTTAAGAACCAAGTCATTTGGAGATCTAGAGAAGGAGTTATGGTCAAAAGAAGCAACCAAGTTTAAGACCTCAATCAAATTGAACCTCGTTTGGCGCGATTGCCATAACTCTTGCTACAGATTTTGGATTGCTTTCGTTTTTAAATATTGTGGTTTTCTTATAATGCTTTATAAGCGAAAATTGATATGATGCCATATGAAGTAAATGTAGTGATCGAACGTAGCTCGCCCTTATTGTAGGATATGTACCGGAATGACCTCCGGGCGTCCCGGTGTGTACTCTACAGTAAGGGGGCGCTACACTCTTGTTAACGAGTATTTGTTGATGTGAGCTCTTAAACTATTAGAGAACTCATTGTGATGTACACTTTGATTTTATAATGGATTATTTTTCTGGATTAGGTCCTGTAGTTTTTACTTCTCATGTTAAGAAGGCTTTCGATATTAAAAATTTGGTGTTCTCTTACGTGACTTAGTTTGTACATTCATATTTGCTCCTTACAGTTTCATTTAAAAGAGATAATATGTTTTTCTTGGTTATAATTAGTATGAGTTTGGGTACACATTTTATGATCCAATTGAGAAGAAACTTGTTAGAAGTTGTGATGAGGTATTCATGGAAGATTAGACTATCAATGATATTAAGAAAGATAAAGAAACAAAAGATAACCATGTTTTGATTTATTATGATCTAGTTCCTTTGTCAAATGTATCTAACCTAGACGAGGATAATTCTCAAGACGACTAAGTTCATAAAGATCATGATAATCAATAAGATGTTAATAATAGTAATATGCCTCTTATTTAGGTTGCCATAGTCGAGTTTGTTGATGATCAATAAGATGTGCCTATAACTACACTAGATGGTCCACAAAGGATATCCACTAGATATCATAACCCTCTACTAAATACTCTTCAAATGAGTATATGCTTGTGATGGACAGGGGAGAGCTTGGGTGTTATGAAAAGGCTTTGAAGATTGATCATAATGGTAAATGAATTGATGCAGTGAAGAATTGGATGAAATAATTGTAAGTCAATCATCCATTTGAGTTAACGTAGTTATCCAAAGGCAAGTGAGATTTAAAAATTTGATAGGTTTATAAGGTGAAGTAAGAATAAATTTCTTTGTGCCCATGTTTAAAAGCTGGATTGGTTATCAAAAGTTACAATCAAATTAAAGGAGTTGATTATGAGAAAATCTTCTCTTCAATTGTGAAAATGTCTTTAATATAAATTATACTAGTTTTGGCTGCTAGGTGTCACTTAAAGAGTGGGCAGAAGTATGTGAAGACTGCTTTCTTTCATGGCGACTTGGAGGAGGAAATTTACACAGAGCAACTATAAGGTTTAAAAGTGCAGGGAAAAAACTAAAGAATAGCTTATACGAATTGAAATGCGTTGAGGCAGTGGTACAAAAAGTTTGAGTTTGTTATGGGGAGCAAGGATACTAAAAAAAAAAACTCCCTTCGATCTTATTGTGTATTTGTGCTAAAATTATATAATTAATATTTTATCATTTTATTGTTCTATATCGATGACTTACTTATTGTTGGTCAAATTACTTCCAAGATTGACAAATAGAAGCAGCAATTGAGTAAGTCTTTTTCTACTAAAGACTTAGGGCCAACATAATAAATTCTTAATATAAGGATCGTCTTAATTTGTGGAAAGCAATCCTTTTGATACACACTTTTGATTAAGTAATAAACAAATTCCCTCAAATGAGAGTGAGCAGGAAGATACAAATAAAGTTCTTTATGCAACAATAATTGGTAGTTTAGTCTATATAATGGTATGTTGCAAGCTAAATATTACTCATTTTATTGTACATTTAGTTGATATATTTCAAATCCAATAAGAGAGTATTGAAATTCAATAAAGTGGATAATTAGTTATCTTCGAGGTACATTTAATTTGAAGTTTTTCTTTAGAAGTAAGAATATAATCCTTATAAGTTATTTGAATTCACATATATCATAGATATTCACTCAAAGTGATCCACTTCATGTTATTTGATTAACTTTATACAGGGAGCTATTGCTTGACAATCTAGGTTATAAAAATGTATTGTATTATCAACTATAGAGGTGAAATTCGCTGCTTCTACTAAAACAAGTATGAGCTAATTTGGATGAGAAAGTTTCTATAAGAACTTGGCTTACACAAAAGGAGATATATGTTATTATGTAATAGTTAGAGTGTTATTCCTTTCAGTAAAAATCCAAACTTTTGTTTTAGGTATAAGCATATTGATGTAAGGTGTCGTTAATACACAATACTTTGGATGAGAAGTTGTTATAACTTCAAATATTGTTACTTCTTGATATTATTAAGGTTATACTCCCATTTGTGTTACTGGAATCAGGTTTGTGACCTTTATTTAATCATAATGAATTTATGATCTAGAATTTCAAGTCCCAAGGTTTTTACTCTTTGATTTGAAGAGTTTTTATGATCTAGAATTTCTGCTTGTTCTCGCCCATTATGGGTTGACAAATTTTTTCATACATCACAATCATTCAAGTTAAGACTATATATAATTAAGTTTTGAGATAAATTTAAGTTTGAATTTAAGCTTTTAAAAATTAAGAAAAAACTCAAATTATAACAGATTTAATTAATTGTATACTTCAAATCAGTCTAATCTAAACTTAATTATTAAGACTATTTTTAATTTAGCCTGAAAATATTGACTCGTAGTTTAAGCAGGTTCGTTACATTCAGGCTTTTAAACATGATATCTAATGGCATTGACACCTTTTCTTGGTATGTATGTATGTATGTATGTATAATATTTCATACAAGGCTATAAAAGACCTTTATTAATTATTATATTATTAGTTTGAGAGAATCTTATGAAAATAGTAGGATTACCATAAAAATTTGATGGGGAACTTATATTTTATTGTTGGTCACGGAAGGTGTATTCTGTTTCAATTTTGCTATTCCAACGTTGTTCTAAGTCATTTTATCCACACATTTATGTTGAATTTAGACGATTATACAGGAACTCATGGAGTCTTCTGATACGACACTAGAAATGATAGTGGGGTTGATTTATTAGACATTGTCATATCATATGAGTTAGTAATAGTAATTCCTTCTTTAAGAAAGATGAAGCGCACTTGGTGACATTTCAAAGTTGCACAACTAAGACGCAAATTGATTATCTCCTTGTCAGGACAAGTACCCAATCATAGTGCAAGGATTGCAAAGTACTCCCTGCTGTATGTCTATCAACCCAATATAAATTGTTAGTTTTGGATTTTGAAATTAGGAGATGGAGGGCACAACACTCTACCAAACCAGGCAGCAGAATCAGATGGGGAAGACTCAAAGGGTCCATAGCTGAACCTTTTAGGACTCAGGTCAGGAATAATGTAACATGGGCTGTGAGTTGGGATGCAAATCGAATGTGGCAGGGAGTAAACCCCGTAGTAAGAGAGACAGCCAAGAGACTCCTAGGGGTATCTAAAGGGCAGGGGGAATGGAATCTGGTGGTGGTCAGACGCCATCCAGGGGACAATCAAGGCAAAAAAGGGAGCTTTTAAAGATCTGCTGGCAAGTGCAACAGAGGTGGAGCGGATTATTAATAGAGTAAGGTGTAAACTAGCGAAACAGAAGGCGAAGAAGACTATTGCAATGACTAAAGGAGAAGCTTATGAGAATATGTATAGGGATTTGGATACGATCAAAGGAGCACATAGAATTTTCAAGATAGCGAGAGATGGGGCACGTAAGACGGCAGACTTCAACAAAGTCTGCTGTATACGTGACGAAGAAGAACAAGTACTCACAGACGCCCAAGCCATCAAGCGGAGGTGGAAGAGATACTTCCATTGCCTATATAACGAAGACATTTTGGTCAACATAGCGTTAGGGGAACCTCCTAGGTTGGGATGATGTCTCAACGGGCACTCATGGGGGAAAATCACGAGGGGAGAAATTACGAAAGTTTTGAGGGGGATGAGGAGCGGAAGGGCAGTAGGACTGGATGACATTCCTATCAAGGTATGGAAGCAAGTAGGGGTTGTAGGTATTAAGTGGTTAGCTCAGCTCTTTAATGTGATCCTAGAATCAGCCAAGATGTCGAATGAATGGAGATTGAGTTAGTTAATTCCCTTATACAAGGCCAAAGGAGACATATAACAATGCTAAAACTATCGAGGCATCAAACTACTGAGTTATACCATGAAGTTGTGGGAGAAGGTAATTGAAAAGAGAATCTGGAGAGTTGCTTCGATATCGGTCAACCAATTCAGGTTTATGCATGGTAGGTCCACGACAAAAGCAATTCATCTGCTTCAGCGACTAATGGAATGCTATAGGGAACGATAATGGGATTTGCATTTAGTTTTTGTAGATTTGGAGAAGGCGTATGATAGGGTTCCTAGAAAACTCATATGGTAGTGTTTGGAGGCAAAGGGCATTCCTACGATGTATATCCTAGTAATTAGGGATATGGATGAAGGAGTACTAACTAGCGTCAGGATAGTAAGAGGCGATACAGAAGCGTTCTCTATTGGTGTTGGCCTACACCAAGGCTCGACTCTAAGTTCTTTTTTGTTCACTTTAGTGTTAGATGAACTTATCAAACATATTCAAGGGTAGATACCGTGGTGTATGTCATTTGCTGACGATATTGTCCTGATGGATGAGACCAATAAGGGGGTCAATGCCAAGTTAGAATGTTGGAGAGAAGCGTTAGAGTCTAAAGGTTTTAAAATGGACCTACGTTGGAAAGAAGCGTTAGAGTCGAAAGGTTTTAAAATGAGCAGGTCCAAGACGGAGTATTTAGAATGCCATTTCTCAGGTAGCCAGATGGTACAATAGGCGGAGGTAGCCATTGGCACGGACGTCATACCACAGAAATCGAATTTCAAATACCTCGGATCCATCATTCAGAGAGATGGGAATATTGATGGCGATATAATACATCGTATTAGATCTGAACGGATCAAATGGTGGAGTGCATTACGTATTTTATGTGATAAAAAAGTCCCTGTAAAACTCAAAGGGAGGTTTTATAAGATGGCGATTCGGCCCACCTTGTTATATGGGGTAGAATATTGTCTGACTAAACGTAGCCATACGAGACAGTTGGTGGTGGCAAAAATGCGTATGCTTAGATGGATGTGTGACATTACCATAAGAGATAGGGTACAGAATCGGGTAGTGAGAAAGAGACTACAGGTGGCAAGTATTGCCAACAAGTTGAGAGAGACAGGGTTTCGGTGGTTTGGACATGTACGTAGGATGCCCTCTAATGCTCCGGTACGAGGCGGTGTGATAATAGACCTAAGTGGCTACAAGAGGAGAAGAGGAAGGCCTTACAAGACCCGGAAGGAAGTGATCATGAAAGATATATCAGAGTTGGCCCTCGCTGAGACAGTTGCTAGAAGTAGGAAAGTCTGACGTGATAGGATAAAGGTAAACGACACACGTGTCATATAGGGAGTTCAACCGAATGCTGGGAAAAGATTCCCGCGATGGTTGCCTGAACCGTAGGATAGTCATTATCCTCAGGGGCGCTCCTTGAAGACTCCCAGTGCACCTAGCAACGAAAAGAGCCGATCTCTACAAAGTGTAAGGTACTGACAGATCGGGTTATACATCAGGTCTGTCTTCGTATTTTATTGGAGTTCTATATACTTAATTATGCAGCATACTAGTTTTTACTTATTCACTTATTTCTTCTGTGTCTTGCATCATTATTTTGTATGTTACATCTGCATGTGAGTCTACCGGAAACAACTTCTTTACTATGTAAGGGTAAGACTGCGTGCTATCAAACCTCCTCAGGCTCCACTTCACTGCGGAATTTCAAACTGGGTACAATGATGATAATGATAATGATTTATGTTAAACGGAAACAGGCAATTTGATTATGGTCACCCACTTATGAAGTCATATGCACATTTCATAAACCTAAGGCAATGAATAACTTCAAACATGGCCTTCGAATATGAATGTTATTTTTAATGGAATATAGTAATTAATTTTCCCGCTTCTTTCCGAGCCTCTCCCGCCAAATTATATATAAAAAAAGAAAACCCTGCTTTTCCTACTTGGGATTGCCCTAAACCCTGTCTCACAATTAAACATAGACAAACATGAACCTGGAAATGAACATGGGCATGGACATGGACATTCCTCTTCCAGACGAGTTGGAGTGGCTCGAAGCCAACTCTCATCATCTTCACGAAGAACAAACCCGTGAACTGCAACCGCCTCAATCTCCCCAGATCAACGCCTGCAAGCGTCCCCCTGATTCAACGCTCTCATCGGATGGGAAGAAAAATAAAACTCGCCACCTGGAGCTCGACGAGGATTGGCTCCTCTACTCGCCACCGCCGCAGAACGAGGAGATTGTTACGGGGGAGGAGGAGGAACAAGAGGAGAGGATTCTATATAAGTATGCTTCAGAAATTGATGGCGACTTCTTTCCCGTGACGGCTCCCGGTGGTAATGATAGGGTTTACGCTAAATTATGTAGAGTATCGAAGGAAGAGGCTTCCATGAAAATTCAATCAAATGGTAGTGAATGTGATACTATTTCCAATTCCCTTCATTCTGTGATGTTATTATTGGTCAGTTCCTAATTTTGCTGAGAAAGTGCTGGAATTTTGGAGAATTTGATTTATTTGTTTGATATTTCTTCCTCTTCAAGTAATTGATACTGGTTCATCTTTAGAAATTGTTAGTTACACGCGAAACACATGTTTGCTTAATCAAAGGCTGGAATAGCCGTTTATTTTGGTTGCACATCCGTCATAGTTCTCATGATGTCTCCTAAATAATTTTAATTTCTTAGTGGTATAGCTTCTGATTCTTCCTAATTTGCAGGTCTCATGTTAGAACCTGTTAATGTTCTAATGCAAAGAGTGGATCAAGAGGCATTCACCAGGGTATGTGTCATGGTGTGTACTTTTTGAACGGTTGTGTGTAAGTAGCCAAATATCTTTAACATGCTATGAAATGACCTCCTATGTAGGAAAATTTCTTGTTTAAGTTTGTGGATAAACGGTATGTGTGAACTGTGATGGAAGCATTTGTTTATACAACGTAAAAGCTAGAGTAAATATGTGCATCAATAATCTTTATATTATCCCATGGTTTAAATGTAGGGATTTACCTCATAAGTTAATGCGTAGTTTTAGTGAGGTCTAATCTTAAAGAACATGACCTACTTCTGTACTTGGGATCTTGGCAAGTTTAGATTTCTTGGCCGAATAAACATGTAGAAGAGTATAAAACTGTTGAGAAGTCTGGTTGGTCAAGGGTGTATAATAAGATATTGGTGTTTTTGAGGTCAAAATGTTATCAGTGATATATCTTTTTTTTTAATTATAAGATATCTTATTGCATGATTTGTTGTGCTGAAGGCCTTGAATGCTAGTTCTGATTCTCAGAGCGATGAGGTTCATCCTGAAACTCATGCGCATGAACAACTTTGGGTGGACAAATATGCTCCAAGTTCCTTTACTGAACTACTTAGTGATGAACAGACAAATCGTGAGGTATGTGGCAATTAATATCTAAAACTCTCTCATCTATTTAGCTTGTCCAAACTGGTTCAAATTGTTCTAACGCATCAATTTTGTTGAACATCTGTTATAATTGCTTAAACTCTACATGGCATCCCACTGCAGGTCCTTTTATGGTTGAAACAATGGGATTCTTCTGTTTTTGGGTCTGAAATAAGGAGTACATCAAATGAGGTTTTGTCTGCTTTAAGACGCCATTCTTCTGTCGCTCAACATCAAAAGCATTTTGATGCAGCATTCCTGCGGAAGACTGGGCGACAGAGATTTTACCCTGGGAACACTTCAAATTCTAATAGTTCGCATAATGTAAACAATCTGAAAGGGTTCCAGGAAATGTGGTACAAGAAATCAAGCCTCACTGGTCCACCGGAGCAGAAGGTCAGCCAAAAATGTTATGAATTTATTTATTTAATTGGAAATAGAAACAATAGGCAGTGCATGGTATTGATGTGTTAGAATTCATGCATGTCATCTACTCTCTCTTATGTTCCACTGAGGGATATTCTTGTAATTTTCAAATTTCACATTTGAGAAAGGTGATATGTTAAATAGACTGGTAAATCATGGCTTTCAAGGTCTCATTACTTCATGTATCTCTTTACATAACATAATGTTTGATTGAAGCGGGACATTTTATCCCAAATAGGACAAATTTACTTCTATGAGCAAGATCAAATGCCGAAACTTTTTCTTCTTACCTTTAGTGAATGAATCTGCAAAACATGATTTCTAATGGAGTTAAGGGAGATGCTTACAAACTGAAAAGAAAGTATCAAAATCTTTATGTTATTGGTTGAATTATTTAAATGGTGAATTAGAAGTTCCTTTCTCACTTCCAAAGCTGTATCCGTACGGTTGGAGAGGTGAAAAGTTACTTGATATGATGTGAAATTTTATATATACAAAAACTTATGTAATTGCAAATTTAGAGAATTAATTATGATCAAGAAATCATGAAGCAAAAAGTATATACATGTGTGCTTTGGTATAATGAAATATAGGAGTATTCCTGTGAAGCCTTTCTGCATGATGCTACAAAAGAATATGATAGCAGTGGCAAAATGAAAAATAGACACCACTTTTGTAAACGGATGGATGGTTAATTGGACGTTGCATCTTTGTTGCTTAATGGTAACTATTGCATGCATCTCCTGGATATGAACTCCAGTGGCTCATCCAACCAAGTGGAAAATAGACACCACTTGTAAATGGACGGATGGTTAATTGGACGTTGCATCTTTGTTGCTTAATGGTAACTATTGCATGCATCTCCTGGATATGAACTCCTGCATCCCAGGGAAAATTTCAACAGTGCTTTTGCTTTTTATTTTGGGAAAAGTTAGTACATGGATAAATCTGTTCATCACAATTAGATTTTTTGTACTAGAATCAGATTTAAATAAATCAGATCCTTGATGCTATGTTCAGGCTAGCTCTAGAATCAAATACAAGCAGCAAATTCTTGTTGTGGAATCTTAGTAAATAGCATCATCTATGCTATGTTCAGACTCAGATATTCTCTTCTGCCTTGAGATGCATGAATCAAGATTCAAATTGCAGACTGCAACTGCAATTGTGGCTGCAATATCTTTGTTGTGGTCCTAACTGTTAGCACATTAGACGAGCATAGCATATACACATTTATTGCAGCTTCTTACAGGGACAAATTATGGTATTGTGGTACCATCTTTGTGGCCATAACAGAGCATCCCATGGAGTATACTCAATTTTTTTTTCAGAACATTTCCCAACCAGACATGGTTCTTCTTAACAAAATTTCTCAATTGAATGCTTGGAATATGTAACATAACTCCTGCAATGCCTGTGATCACGAAATTTTCTTTTTGGTTGCAACTACTTTCAAAACCTTGGCATTAATATCTACGGAATCAATTTATATGAGCAAGAATAAATGTAAGAGGCAAGGTGCTAGCTTGGGCCCTTGATGACCTATAATTTTCGTTGTTATCGTTGCTGCTATGTTCTCTTTTTCACTCATTTAGTGATATGTAACAATTATCATTAGATATCCAATGCAATGCCAAGATATATTATATGAATTACATTCTTTGTATGCTTTCTTCTTCTTATTGCAGCTTCTCCTTTTGATTTGAAGCTTAAAATTTCTAAGCAATTTGTTATTGAATCTTATGCCCTTTGCAGATCCTTTTACTTTGTGGTCCCCCAGGGCTTGGAAAGACCACTCTTGCTCATGTTGCTGCTAAGCATTGTGGATATAGAGTTGTGGAGGTTTGTGTGCTTACTTCTAAGGAGCCATAGGCATGCACAATCATGGTTGCTTGAGGTGGTCTTATTATTACTTTTAAAACTGCTAAGATTTTTAACATGTCTCTACAAGTGTTGAATAGTAATGCATTGATGAATATGAGTTTTAGGATGAGAATTTATCATAGGAATCTTGTGGTGATCCTAGGATTTTTAGTTTATATCTTCAAGATATTTGGTTACATATATTTCTCCATTGTACTGATATTTTGGATCCCCACTCATTATGCTACAGTTTATCACATTACATTCTCCATTTATTATTTGAAACATCCTTATTGTGTTTTTACTTACTAAAAGTTTTGATATTGTAGGTCAATGCTAGTGATGATAGATCCTTGTCTAGCATAGAAGCTAAAATCCTTGATGTGGTCCAGATGAATTCTGTGATTTCTGACTCAAAGCCCAAGTGTTTGGTTAGTGTTGGTGTTCCAAGTTGGACTTGTTTGCTTATGTGTGATATGCATGATAAACAATTTATTTCTTCAGGTGATTGATGAAATCGATGGAGCTCTTGGTGAAGGAAAAGGTGCTGTGGAGGTTATTCTGAAAATGGTACGGGGAAACATTTCTTCTATTTCTGGTGACACCTGTCAGATGAATAGCTCAGGGTCTTCTTTTTGTTTGTTCGTGTTTTCTGCTCATTAAACTTGCTACTTTTCTTCTTATCTTTTTCTTTTGCCTTTCTCGCTCTTACTGCCAAACTTCTTTCGTGCTTGATTCAACCAGTTTGTGCTACCGTGATTCTAGTGTCATAATGATATGCTTTGTGGCTTTTGGGTTGGAACCGGATGTTCTCCCCTTGAACCTCCAAAATATATACATGCTAGCACTGGTAAATATTTTTTTTTGGTAAATATCACTGGTTAATATTTCCTAAACACTTGGAGAACCAAAGATTGTATTTGTCTAGTGTTTTATGTTTTAGGGCGAAGAGCTTAGTGATAGGATGAGTGGGAGTCTAAATTTGTGCGTGATGTTTTATAGGAAATGGAATCTAATACTGATAGTTAAACTTAGTTTAACTTGCAGTTTGCATGGTAAGCGATGTGGAACAATTGTCATATGATTCTATTAGTCTTAATTAGCAGTATACTACAATTTTAATTGCTTTGTTTCAAGTTGAAGTCTTTCCATGCTAGTATGCAGGGTGTAGTAGGATTTCTACCTGGACAAAGAAACACTTTGGTCCTATTAGGAAATTAGTCTAGACCTTAATAAATAAGGGTTTAGCCTCAATGTAAAGCATATTCTAGTTATTTGTTAATTGATCTTGAAGACTTAGCTTCCTAATCTTGGTTTTTTGTCTGTATTCTGCTTTTTCTTCGGTTTTGTTCTGAACATCCTTTTCCCCTTAGATTCAACTTCTATCCCTGTTTCTCTCTTTAATGTCTACATTTCTTCCGCTATTTCCTAACAAGTACAACTTGTCCTTCATCAACAACATTTGCTGGTATATTGCGATTCAACCAGTAAAGCTATTTAAGATTCCTACTGGGTGCAACATTTTTAACAAGTGAATTTCTTTAACCATTGAATCATCTCTGGACTTGTCACCTGACAAGGATACTGTACATAACTCTTTCTCTCATGGTTTTATATGAATTTGAATATCTTCTTTTCTTGGAATTCAAACTCTTTAAAGGATATGAACATGCAATGTGAGTTTAAATTCATGATTTACAACATATATTGCACTTGTATGCTCTTGCAGGTTTCTAAAGAAAGGAATTCAGATACTGCAAAGGAAAATGTTGCTGAAGAAGAACACACCCGAAGTATATCCTCGAAAAAGAGGCTGCGAAAAACAGTGTCACTGTCAAGACCTGTAAGTTTGAAATGATCCTAAAGAAACATTTAATGGTAAATTCTTTTCTTTATAAATTGTAATGTTTATAATTGGCTTTCTATGTAGGTGATTTGCATATGCAATGACCTATATGCACCTGCACTAAGACCTTTACGTCAGGTAGCAAAGTAAGTTTTTGCTTTTAAAGAAATCTTCTTCCAGAGTCTAAGAAATAATTCTTTGATTGCTGAGTCTCATTGTTTCCTAGTTTATTAAGAATAACGAAAACTATTTTGTTGCATTTAGCATTGCCTTTTGAACTGCTTTAGGGGGTTAAAGGCAGGTTTGCACAAAAAAAGAAGCAGATCTTCAGTTGATTGGTTAATTTTCATGACGACGCACTTTTCTTTACTTGTTTCTTTCCAAACCATTATTTGAGGAAAACCTACTATTAACCAAGACTATAATGAACTTATTTTCACGTTATTTGTGACTTCAATCTTTAGCCTGTTATTAATAATCTTTATTTTTTAAACCTTATGCATTTATTGTTTACTTATATAATACCTTTATCAAATATGCCAGATTGTTTTTTTTTCCAAATAATTTCACAACATTGTTTTATAAATGATTACCAAGCAAGCAGT
This sequence comes from Erythroxylum gracilipes, assembly GCA_026413385.1. NCBI lineage: Eukaryota > Viridiplantae > Streptophyta > Magnoliopsida > Malpighiales > Erythroxylaceae > Erythroxylum > Erythroxylum gracilipes. The sequence continues at coordinate 41,925,411 of JANZLC010000202.1, forward strand.
TAACTACTTTTGTCGACGCACTTTACTCTAAAGCACTTGTCTGGGATGTTAAGTTCTTTCCAATGTTGTTATAGTTAACCTACCTGCACTGATACTAGTTGATTCAATCTGGGAATAAGTGTATTTTTCTTCTTCTACGATACAGATTTTCTATTTGAGAATGCTGGAGTTATGGCTTTTCTTGATATCTTGATGCATTCTGATGCTATGGACCTACGTTTACCTGATAGCTATATTTTGCTTGATCGGTCAATTAGTACATTTCATCAACGTGTTAATTCTTAAGGGTTTAAACCTGTTACTATATTGGCAATTTCTTTTTGAAAATTTGCAGGGTTCATATATTTGTTCAACCAACAGTAAGTCGAGTGGTTAACAGGTAATGGGTTTTTGATAATTTATATATATTTATGTTATTTCAAGTGTGCTAATTGAAGCTTCCATATTGATCACAGTACTGCTTACTTAATTTTCAATCTACCTTCCTAGTTTTTCTTCAGACCTATGCATTTTTGTTAAAAGCTATGAGCTTAAGCTTGGCAACTTTACTCTCAATTACAAAATTTAATCAAACATGTTGTATCCATGCTTTTCTATTAGCTTAAAGTTTGATTCTTTAACGTCAGCCCAGATAATTTATATTTCTTTACTATCATGTTTTCCTTTAACAAAGACAATACGAGCAGTGTACAAGACTGAAACATGAAAATCACTCCTGGGTTATCACTTCAAATTGTAAATGAACTCCTGGAGAAGTAATGGGACATTATATTACAATAGGAGCAAGAAGAAGCAAAATAGGGACATTGACAGTAACAATGTACTTGTATCTCCAAGGATTGTGAGAATATGAAACCTTAGTGAATCTCTTCAGTTGAAATATGGACCTTACAAGAACAAAGCTTACTAAAGCTACAAATGAATATCAGCCAACCCAAAGAACTTCTCTCATGAGGTACTAAAAATTTGTAAATCTGCGAAGAATTGAATTCTAATAATCAAAATCCTTTAAAATGCCTTATTTAAATATTGTTTTATAAGTCATTGCAGTGCATATTTCAACATATTTATCCATTCACTCTTATATGTCCTACTTGCATAGTGTAATGCATGTAACGGCATAGATCATCTTAGTAAAATGGACCTTTGGTTATCACAAGATTCAATAGTGATTCTCGGATATTCTTTTCTGTTAGGTGTAGGGAAAACACTTTGAAATGTGCTGAAAAGTAATTTGAAATGCCTACACCAGGAATATGTTATGCATTTTAACTATCAATTTTTTAATTGTTTCATAGTCTGAAGGAAGTGATCTAGTTAAGTATACCTTAAAGGAAAGATCGTTCAGTTAATAAAGAGGAGATGGGAAGGAACATAGAAGCTTTTCTGAAAACATTTCAGACAGAAGTAAACAAATATAATAAATATAACAAGAGAATATGAGGCATAACGTATTGCTTTGTTCCTCCTTTATCACATGAAAATCCATCTCTAGATTTGGATTTGTGATTCCTTGCACATATAACCAAATGAACTTCCAGTCGTTGTTGAAATGGCATATCTTAGAGCGATGTTACAGTTATTTGATTCAGTTTTCACATCATTCATGGACTAAGGTTGAATGCTTTCTTGCTATTGTTACTGAACTTTTATGACCAATAGGTGTTATCGTATTCTTGTTGTATTTTAAATTGAATTTGAGTTTCAGCACAAGTTTACAATTAAGCTTTAGTTTCAACTTAAGGTCCAGGCTTGCGCTTTCTCCACTCTTGGCAAGCCAACAGACTTTCGAGTTTGGGGACATGTTAGAGTTAAAAGATAGTCTTACAGCTTACACTTTAGCTTGATTTAAATGGTTTTCTGGTAGCTACCAAATCGCTCCTTGATTTTTTTCTGACAATTTATCATTGTAGGCTCAAATATATATGTAACCAGGAGGGTATCAGAACAAGTTCCATTGCACTTACTGCACTTGCAGAGTACACTGGTGAGACTGTGCTTATCCATTTCTGAGAGATGCTAATCGTAATTTCATGAATTAAAATGTGATATTTCTTAATTTACTTCTCACATGTAATTCATGTCTCATAAGAAGTGCCATGAGTTCATCCTAACGTGAAATTTGAGTGAAAGAGCTTACATGAAAATGTATAATTATGTAATCCATCTGTCTCATAAGAATTGCTATTATGAAATTTACTTCTTTGGTTCCAGTGATCTTTTGTTATCTCTGTAATCTAGATATTTTGGATTATACTAGTTTTTTTGTCCTCTAGATTGTATATATAATTTCATAATGAAATCTATTTTTTTTAACTAGTTATTTTTCACTGTCACCTTGCAGAATGTGATATTCGCTGCTGCTTGAACACCCTTCAGTTTCTTAACAAGAAAAAGGAAACTCTTAATGCGGTAAGTCTACAATAAAGTTATTAGTTCTTAAACTCACTAGCGATTTGCACTGTCAAAATGTTGGAGAACTTAAAGGATATTTGGTTATAAAGTAAGGTCATTTATTGGTTATGATAACTAGTGTCTGCAATCAATAACTAGATCCAGCTTCATCACCAATCTATTGGTAAGTATCTAGTTATTTTTTACAGACAATCCAATTTAACTTTGTGGATTGTATTAACTTTGTGCTATGGCAGTATGTTGGTAGAGAAAAAGATCAAAAGTCATCTCTCTTCCTATCAAGTTGAATTTTGTGCGAGAAATTTTTGGGATTAATTGATAGTTTAGAATTCTGATATGCTATTTCTGTAACTCCTATATTCTGCCGACTTTATTGAAGAATAACATACCTTTTGCGCCTCAGTTGGAAATAGGTTCTCAAGTAGTTGGTCAGAAGGACATCTCAAGAAGTGTTTTTGATATCTGGAAAGAGGTGATGTAAAGAATACTTGGGGAGGAAACTAGCTATGCATTGTTTTGCATAGAAGTAGATCATTTGAATTTCTTAATTTTTCTGCAGATTTTCCAAAAGAGGAAAACAAAAAAGGTTAAGCAATCTGGTAGTAGCAGTTGCAACAAGTCCAGTGGATTTGATTTTTTGTACTCCCTCATATCCAACAGGTAAATTGTTAACCATTAATTTCAGTTTATATTTATCAACCTTTTAAAAATTGTGGCTGCTCATGCTTGAATGTTAAACAAATTTGCAGGGTTGATTATGACATTATTATGGATGGCATGCATGAAAACATTCTGCAGCTTCAGTATCATGATCCGCTGATGCAAAAGACAGTAATAGTTCATTATCCTTGATGAATCCTTTATGTTCCTTAAGCAAATGCTTATGCTAAAACAAATCATTGACTTGTTTATAGGTTAAATGTTTCAACAGCTTTGGTGTCTCGGATCTAATAAATCAACGTATCTTCCACATGCAGCAATTCACCCTTAATGGTAATTGTGTGATAAATTTCATTTTTGTTCCTTTTCAAAAGTTGAAACATCTCTCCACTGTTCTCTTCTATTCAGTGTACCAGACTCCACTTGCAGTTACTGTACACTGTCTTGTATCTGAAGTTCAAAAACCGAACATTGAGTGGCCAAAGTCGTATCAAAGGTACTTGGAAAATTTATTTCCAAGTCCAGTTTGAATTTTAAATTTGGCATATTCTTATTATCACATGTTTGAGCCTTCAGATACCGAACGACAATGATGGACAATACGGACATGTTAAGGATTTGGCAAAGCAAAATTCCGCCATACATATCCAGGCATTTGTCAACTAAATCTGTTGTCGAAGATTTAGTATCTCCTTTGCTTCATATTCTTTCACCAGCAACTCTAAAGCCGGTAAGTTGCCTTAAATTTAGCATGAATGCCTTTCCCGATGCATTATCTTGAAAGTAACTAACAAAAAATTTGTGCGTCTGGACAAATCCTATTACACATTATCCTGCTTGGTGGGAGAATCTATACCTGGTCTAGTGGCTGACGAACTAATAACAAGAGGTTTTGGTAAAAGCTTGGTTTAGAAAGCATATAATCAATGACAGACGCAAGAAGAGAAACAGAAATGCAGTAGCTAAAGACCTGGGTTTTCAATTGCTTCCTCAGCACAGACAATAGCATGAACAATATTATCTATTGAGCTCAGAGACCGATTACATCTTTCAGTAGCTTTAACTCATGTTACATCCATATATTTTGCAATAACTATGTTTATTTGAGTCCAATTCTTCTGTCTAGTTTTATGGTGTCTTATTGTGTCCAGTGAATTTCAACTATTTATTTATGCGGGTCTCACACTTATTTAGTGGAGCTCATACGGGACCTACATAAATGAATGACTGAGATTTACTGAACACAATAAGACACCATAAAAAATGGACAGAAGATCTTGTTCCGTTTATTTCATAATCGTTTTTGCAACTTTTCAGGTCGCATTGCACTTACTGTCAGAAAAAGAGAGGAATGACTTGGCTCAGTTAATCAGCATAATGGTGGCCTATTCCATAACATATAGAAACACAAAGAACGGTCCTCTTTCCTGTAACCAGGAACATGGTGCTGCCTTGGATGCCTCAATGCTTTCATTTGATCCTCCCATTTGTGATTTAATCAACTTCAAGGTCGGCAATTTTTTTTTTTCCATTTGTGAATTTACTTCAATTTCTGAAATTTCTCCATTCCTTTACGACAAGTAACATGATGGCTTTACTAGAATTAAACAGGGTTACAGTTCTGGTCATTTTGTACTCCCGTTAGCTGTGAAACAAGTTTTGGTTCATGAGGTGAGGCATTTATCCACTCAATACTGCCTTTGATTTTTGTGACAGCTAACATGGTTTCATGTCTATCATGTTTTCCCAATGATTCCTGGAATTAAACATGGTTACAATTATGTTAATTATGAACTGCTTTAGTAATAAAACTGCAATTAAGTCATGTAGATCCAAAACATCTACGGCCTCTACACCAAGCAACCATGCCCTAAAATAGGGTATAGGTTCGAGCAAGCATCGAAAGCTTATTTCTGATTTTAACTTATGCACGCGAGGGAACAGGGAACTCATCTACATGCTTGGAATAATGATAGAGAAATAATCAAATTGATAAGAAAATAGGTTTAAGGTTTAAAAAGTTTAATTGATATTAAATTGTCATAAAATTGGTTAAAAATTGAATAAAATTTAAGAATTTAAAATGATTGAAAATGTTCTTATTTATTAAAAAATTTAAAGTTTAATTGAAAAAGGAGATTATTAGATAAAAATTAATTGATTTATTCTAATTTATAAGAATTTTATTAAATTATAAAAATTAATCAATTATTTAATAAACTAATTATTTTTAACAATAAAAATTATTAAAATAAATTAATTGAAAAGTTAATTGATTAAAGATTTTATGATTGAATTAGTAAAATTGGTTAAATTTTTAATCATTTATTAAAAGTAATAATAAATAAATATCAATTATATTAATAGTTGATTGGTACTTAATTTACATGTTTGATAGTTTTTAAATAGGTTTAAGACTCCATTGAAATAAATAAAATAGATAGAATTAAAGTGAACAAAGGTGTAGTAGCTCTGGACTTGTTGAATTACTTTTTCTGTATCTCTTATGTATTGACATGTTCATGTCATATGTTATATCACTGGATGCTATTCAATGTCTACTTCTGTTCAATCAAAATATATTTCTTTATAGAAAAATGGAAAAACATAATTATGCTATTAAGTTATACGTCTAACCTGCTTCATGCATATGTCAAATTTCAAAACTGTGGAATATTGATTTTGGTCTAGAGTTTTGAGAGCCCTGGCATTTTCCATGCTTATCTCATGGTCTGACGGAGATTATTCTATCGCAGTTAATCCTTCTAGTAGAAGGATGGCTACATCCATGATGGTATTCCACTGTAAAGTTTCTTTTTGGTTCTACCACCTCCCGATCATTATATTGCAAGTTTCATGGATCATGGTCATACTTTCCACTTTTATTCCATTACATTTGAAGGAACTATGACGCTAGCAATTACATGGATCTTGTAACAAGGGGCACTGCTCCTTAGCTATATCACATACTGGAAATTTAGTTTCAAATAAATCTTATTTTCAGGTTGCAAAACAAAAGATCTTGCAAGTAAGCCGCTCTATGCATCTTACAAATGGATGCAATAGGGAATATTTGAAGCTAGAGTGCAAGAATAGTGTCGTACCATCTGCAGAAACTGATCACGCAGCTTCTACTGTTGTTAAGGTTCAAAATGGAATGAATGTGTTATGTCCAGGGACAAGTAATACAAGTGGCGCAAATTTGTCAACTTTGGACTCTAGTAGAAGTGCCGAGACTATTATGAAACACAAATCCCTGTCAAATTTAAAGAATTCTCGCGGCTCCACCAATTTCTTTGACAGGTGTGAATCTTATCAATGTCCATTCCTGTCTTTCTCTATGCTTGCCATCTTGGATATTAATGTGCATATTCACTAGATGACAATCCGACGCTAGAATGGATTGTCTACCAAGTTTTCTACGTTTCTTGTCTAGATACGTATACCAGTATATGTGATTCTACATCACCTTGCAGTTTCCTGTATTTTGTAGTAAAAAACTTGCATTCATCAGTTGATATATAATTTCATGTTGCCTTCAGTTCTATCTATGCACCAGTTACTAAAGTGGCTGCTTTTATGCAATAAAAACAGTTGAGTGGCAATTTGTGCAAACTCAAATGGCAGGATTTATGGAAAGAGCACATTCCAAGTTGCAATCTTGATCTTTGCTTCTTTGTTGTTAAACCAGGTTTAGGAAGATAAGTAGAGATTCTCAGAATACCGATGCTACATCTAAGAAACCGACAACCTTTGAGAAGGATTCACGTCCTCTTCTATTTAAGTTCAATGAGGTATGTATCTCACATCCTGGAGGCACTTAAATTGATAAAATCTAGCTTGTTTTGTTTTCCATCCATTGCAGCACCTGTTTTTCTGGACTTGGAGTCTATAATTTTTATTATTCATAGAAGAATCTCCTGTTATACAATATTAAATTATCTGCTCTAGATAAGATACTGCAACTTAAAATTCATTCGGCAATTTGCTTATAGGTGGGGAAACTAAACGGGTAAATAGTAGCTATTTTTATGCCAATTAGGGATGGCTCAATTTTTCAAAATAATTTTTTTAAAATCAAAAGTGTAAAAAGAGATTTATTTTTTTCAATTGGGTCCGGACTTGGGGTGCTCAGGCTCAAGCTCAATTAAAATCACCTGAGTTTGAACTTATGGATCGGCTCTTCAATGCCAATGACAACAGAGGCAATAGTTTATTTTTTAGGGTAATAGCTGGAAACCTTTTGTGAATTTCTAATTCGAGAAAATTCCTTGGTGTTTTAAATTAAAAAATCTTTAATATTTATTTTGAAAAGAAAAATACCTAATTTTGTGAAATTTCTGTTAAAATTTTAACTGATAACATATTTGACAAATTTTATTCAAGTAGATATTCATATCATAGAAGGTTAATTAAGAGTTAATAAATTAAGATAATGTGTCAAATAAGTTAATTTATTACATATATTATAACTTATATTAAATATTGTTACAATATTTAATATATAATATTAATTTATTTCATTAACAATTAATAATATATTAATTTATATTATGCATGTAATTAATTACTTGTAAATGAATTAAGATTGCATCTTTAATAATGTTATTTTAATGAGTAATAATGTTTAGATATGATAAATTGATTAAAATTTATCAAATTAATTATTAATTACTTATGCAATTCTAATATAAAATAAAATGATCATTTTGTTTATTAATATTATTACATTATAAATAGAACTTATCCAAAGATTTAAGTATTAAACTAATAAATACATTATTAGTAAGAAAAATTGTTATCTTATTAATTAATAATTAAATAAAATGACAATATAAATATTATTGTACTTTTGAATATAAATAATGACAAACATGTTGAATGAATAAGTTGATTTTTGTGATGTAGTTACTATGTCTTGTTGACGTGTATAACTGAAAAACATAAAGATCATAGGATTTATTTACAAGTAGTTTTTCAATAATCAAGGAAATCACATCTTCTACCCTGTCTTGTTCGAGGAGAGCTTTCCTTGCGAAGAGGATGGAGGTTTTAAGCTGTAGTTCAATTAGTAAGTTTTGCCAGGATGCCGTGATATATGTTCTTTTTCTGCAAATGAAAACAAAAGGCCAACAAGCTGTAAGGTTTACTGGGCTTTGATAACGTCTTATGAACTTAGAGTTAGAGTTGGAGGTGAAAAAGAAATAAACAAAATCAATAAGCATTTCATGAATATTGTTTATGTTCTAATAAATCTAAATTAAGCCATTGTGCCTGAAACTTTATGCAGGGTTTTACAAACGCCGTAAAAAAGCCAGTTCGAATGCGGGAATTTCTGTTATGAATTGACGACAATATCAACAACAACAATGAAGTAAAAATTCAGCTGAACACAGTGTCTGAAGAAGTTTACTGCTAAGCAATTTTATCCATAGAAGTTTTTGAACTGTTATAAATTGGGATGCTTGTAAATCGAATTGGTTAAATAAAGTTAGCTTTAACATTTCCAAAAGTTTTGTGCCACAATTATCATGTAACTGACATTACCATAAGTTTCTCATCAATTACAGGAGTCCTGTTGAAGTCTTCAGGAGTTGATGTTTTATGCTTGGAAGTGTTCAATGGTGTTTCAGTATTTAGTATGGAGCATTTTAGGCAATTCTTCTGCCCCCTATTAACTATTTCTAAGTATTATTGGCATATCCCTTAGTTAAGAGAGATTTCCATTTGTAGTTTATTGATAATAAAATTTGTTATTAATCATTGAGTTTTAGTGTTATTATAATATCTTTTAAGAATTAAACAATATGTGAAGACAATATACTTCATTAAATGGATTAAGTATAAAAAAAATAAATTTAAGAACATTATTTTTTAAAAGGTGATAAAAGATATTATGTCGGCATTTAAAATAATTTTTTAAAGAATAAATTCTAATTTTAAGCCTTGTAAAGTATTGTTTGTTATATTTTATTTCTTTTTTATGTATTGTTTTAATTATTTTTGAAGAAAGAATTACTGAAAAATCAAATTGAATTGAACAATGCAACTTGATTAATTATTGGTTGACATCTCATTTAATAAAATAAACAAAAAGAATAATTTGGTAAAGGGAATAAAGTCTAGCAAAAAATACAAGAGTAAATTTGGTACATAATCTAAAATTACAGATGAATCCCAAGAAAAGGGAGAAGTTTGTTGGTTTTACGTAGACAATTGTGAAGCAGTTTCATAGCTACTACCTGGGGGACTTATGGATATCCAGAGCAAGGACACTGTAATTGAAATCAGCCCTGTCCACACATATACAATGGTTGGCACTCTTCCTCTCCTCCCCAACAAGCCTTTGATAAATGGGTACATATGAGCCAACACCCAGAAGCTGAAAAATAGACCTCCCACAAGCTTACCCCATTGTGGTATCACACTGTAAATTGTTCTCGCGCATCCCATGATAATGGAAGCAACGTTAACCGTAAATATTGTTAGAGGAACTACGAATAGACTTGTCCATTTCACTATATAAAGATCTGCATACACATCTTCCTCATCGTCGCCTGCAGATTTGGATGTTAAGGTGAAAGATATCTCGATACCGGCCACCACTTTCAGGAGGCCTTGCAGGACGGCGACAAGGTGAGCACTGGTGCCACCGATGACCCAAAACTGCTCATTCCGCCACCATTCCTCCAAACCAACACCAGACCATTTGACTTCAAGAATAGATATTAGAGTTAATGTGATACTGATGATAAGGAGGTATATAAGGAAAGCAATGTTTAGGCCTTGAACAATAAAATTTCCTGTCAAAAGGGAGAGTGCTGGGAGGAAGCAGTACGTGACCAAGAAGATTGAGGTGAAGGGGTATATCCCAACATTGAGATACGCAATTCTTTGTAGGAACTTAAGCCTTCGGCTTCCCAGAAAAGGATTATTACGAGAGAAGAATATTTCAACGGAACCAGTGGCCCATCGGAGGACCTGGTGAAGACGATCTGTCAGGTTGATAGGCGCCGTGCCACGAAATGCGTCTCGCTTTGTTACACAATACACAGACCGCCAACCACGGTTGTGCATCCTGTAACCTGTCACCACATCTTCCGTCACTGAGCCGTAGATCCATCCTATCTTTTCCCCCCATTCAGTCTTATTCTCAAACCTGTATGATGATAAATTAAAACCGAGACAATGACGGAAACTGTTATACATAGAAATGTATGCGTGCAAGCAGGCAGTTACCAGCAGGAGATGACAGCAATAGCTTCAGCAACAGTGGGGGCATCTAGTGGTGGACGTGGCAAGAGCAGTGCCCCAGGAGGCCTACCATTCTTGACCGAAATGTGATCGGCAAGTGGACGTCCTTGGTACTCGGCGACGGCTATGGAGTCGTTGAACAAAGCTGAGTTACCAAACCTCTTGGGAAGGTTCAAGTCTGGATGTGTCAAGGGCTGTGTCTCCGATTCCTCTCTCTGTTGAGCCTGAGTACTTTGAGCAGGTGTCTTTACTTGTCCAAACACCCCCAAATATTCATTTGCTCTTGGTGGCTGGAACCCATACAACGCATATCTCCGAAACATGCAACCTGTTCCTACATACACTGGCCCTTGGAGACCGTCAAGTGCTCGCATACTTCCTGTGTTTTAGCAGCACAATATACGAACATTGTAAACCTTGGGAGTATAAACTTAACTTGCATGGGGGAAAAAAAAGAGAACTACCCTAAGAAGGCAGCACATGTTTTAGCATGGTTTAAGAGACAAGTCGAAGAGATTTACCATCAAAGAACACAAAGTTATGATTTGCATATCGATCAGAGGGATCAATTCCTTCAAACCTTTGGGGAAACTGAATGTAGCAAATGCGGTCACCACCCCGATCCATCATGAAGCACATGCCCTCCTTTATAGCCAGAGAATTATAGATGTAATGATCACAGTCCAAGTTGAGGATGAATGGTCCATTTGATAAGATGGCCGAGGCTCTAACCATGGCATTCATGGCTCCAGCCTTTTTGTTGTGATCATGACCAGGCCTCTTTTCACGTGATACATAAGCAAACATTGGTATTCTTATATCAATTCCTGTGAAATCCAGTTTCTTCTCGTCTTGTACACCCATTACAGGATCAATTTCTGGGACCTTTGACATTATCTGCGTTATAATATTATGACAAGCTCAAGGAATGTTGACGAGAACTAAAAAGAAAGGGATAGTAGTATATCAGTTAATTAATCAGACCTGCAAGATACCAGCATGGTCTCCCTTGGCATGATCAGCTGTTGAATTGAGCCATGTACCAGGCCAGTGAGTTCCATCGGCCATCCAGGTAGCTTTGGGAATATTGACCCCCTCTTCCGGCAAAACGCCACCGTTGTTCTCACGAGCAATGGCTTTCTCCTTCTTCTCCTCTCTTTTGTTATATGCCTCACATCTTTTCCTTACAACTTCGGGTAAACCATTTATTCTCACCTTGAACTCATCGTATTCTCTCTTTATCCAACGACGGTCCTTAACGAAATCTGGCCGTTTCTTATTCTTTGTAGGATCAGTTTTCAGGTTGAAGTAACTATCTGGATTCCTAGGCTCGATATTATGTTTCCGACAAAATGGTACCCAAATCTAGATATAAATATATAAGCCATTGTTTAGGCAACATAATAAACTGATATAGATCAATAGGGAGGAACAAGCAGAGATTGAACCTCAGCAAAGCGAACAGCCTCAGCCATGGCCTCGAAGGTGAGTATTGCGCCACCGTCATCAGAAATATATGCCGAGACCTTCTCAACTGGGTAGTCAACAGCAAGAATAGACAACATGGTGTTGGCCGTGACAAGGGGCGGTTCCTTTTCAGGGTCAGCGGTGGAGACAAAAACATCTACTCCAGGAAGATCAGAGCGGCCAGTGGGGTTTGATGGGGAGGGTTTATCGAACTTTTCCGCTAAAGCAGGCAAGTCAGTGCTTCTATTGATAGGATTGAGTTTGGGAAGTATGTCTAGTAGCCATGAGAAAGCAAACCATATCTCACAAACTATAGACATCGCCCATAGCCACACTGCGTCTGGATTAGGATTTCGAATTCGCCATGCGAGGAAGAAGCATAAAATTACCAAACGTACGAGAATAAGTAGTCTGTTGAGGTCAATACAAGTATTGTTAGTAATTCATACAATTATTACAGGGTTCTAATGGAGTTGTGGTATCGTTTCTTTCTAGGCTAATATACATATATGGTGCTTTTGTGTGTGTGTGTATGTAACAGCTCTGCTAAGCACCTGTAAGGGCTGAGAATTCCTGGCGGAACCTTAACCTTTCGAGTGAGTGGTTTCCAAGGTTTGTCCATGAAATCGGACATGCTCAGCCCGATATCTTCTTCCGAATACCTCTCCTCCTCCGACCAGTACGCATTCCCAATACCATATGTACCTTTGGTCTCAAACAACCAACGGTTGTGATCGAAATCTCCCGTTTGGCTTCTCAACAACATCGACTTGTTATTAGTCGACCTCATTAAGGACATCCTTCGATCAATTTTTGCTCCGTCTTTCTCTCTTCCTCTACTAACGGAAACATCCTCTGTTCCAGCTCGTTGTGACTCGGAACCAAAACGACTGGTTTGGTAAGGGACTGGTCCGTCGGGTTTATTGTCGGAGGAGGGACCGCCTGGTTGGTTGTCGGGTGTGGGAGGCATAAATACTGTGTAGTTTATGTATTCATTTTGGCCAGAAAGCTCTCCTGGAGTATCCAAATCATCGTCGCGTGACAAGCTAACAACACGCCCACTGGAGGTCCGGCGGGTGAATTTCATGGCCTGCGGCGGTCGGCCATCGCTTCCTTTGGGTCTGGATGAGTTTGACATGCTGTTTAATTGAAGTTTCTCTCTTACGAAAGCAATTCATTTTCATGAAAATGCAGAACTAAGAATAGCCATGGAATTGGAGAGGCGTTCTTGAATTGATTGATTATCCATTGGCATGTAAGTGGTGATTTCGTGCATGTATGTATGCTGACTCAATGGTTGAAGGAATATAACAGAACTGAATCAAATGGTTGAGCGGTTTCTAATTATGTTTCTAACTTTAGATTTACTGCACCAAACTTCACTCCCTTATTTTCAGCATAGCCTCTTCTTGCTCAAATTAAATAGGGATCGCCCTCCTCCCCACTACATCAACTCAGTTATATAAAATTATGTATAGTTAAATTTGGCATATTCTTATTATCACATGTTTGAGCCTTCAGATACCGAACGACAATGATGGACAATACGGACATGTTAAGGATTTGGCAAAGCAAAATTCCGCCATACATATCCAGGCATTTGTCAACTAAATCTGTTGTCGAAGATTTAGTATCTCCTTTGCTTCATATTCTTTCACCAGCAACTCTAAAGCCGGTAAGTTGCCTTAAATTTAGCATGAATGCCTTTCCCGATGCATTATCTTGAAAGTAACTAACAAAAAATTTGTGCGTCTGGACAAATCCTATTACACATTATCCTGCTTGGTGGGAGAATCTATACCTGGTCTAGTGGCTGACGAACTAATAACAAGAGGTTTTGGTAAAAGCTTGGTTTAGAAAGCATATAATCAATGACAGACGCAAGAAGAGAAACAGAAATGCAGTAGCTAAAGACCTGGGTTTTCAATTGCTTCCTCAGCACAGACAATAGCATGAACAATATTATCTATTGAGCTCAGAGACCGATTACATCTTTCAGTAGCTTTAACTCATGTTACATCCATATATTTTGCAATAACTATGTTTATTTGAGTCCAATTCTTCTGTCTAGTTTTATGGTGTCTTATTGTGTCCAGTGAATTTCAACTATTTATTTATGCGGGTCTCACACTTATTTAGTGGAGCTCATACGGGACCTACATAAATGAATGACTGAGATTTACTGAACACAATAAGACACCATAAAAAATGGACAGAAGATCTTGTTCCGTTTATTTCATAATCGTTTTTGCAACTTTTCAGGTCGCATTGCACTTACTGTCAGAAAAAGAGAGGAATGACTTGGCTCAGTTAATCAGCATAATGGTGGCCTATTCCATAACATATAGAAACACAAAGAACGGTCCTCTTTCCTGTAACCAGGAACATGGTGCTGCCTTGGATGCCTCAATGCTTTCATTTGATCCTCCCATTTGTGATTTAATCAACTTCAAGGTCGGCAATTTTTTTTTTTCCATTTGTGAATTTACTTCAATTTCTGAAATTTCTCCATTCCTTTACGACAAGTAACATGATGGCTTTACTAGAATTAAACAGGGTTACAGTTCTGGTCATTTTGTACTCCCGTTAGCTGTGAAACAAGTTTTGGTTCATGAGGTGAGGCATTTATCCACTCAATACTGCCTTTGATTTTTGTGACAGCTAACATGGTTTCATGTCTATCATGTTTTCCCAATGATTCCTGGAATTAAACATGGTTACAATTATGTTAATTATGAACTGCTTTAGTAATAAAACTGCAATTAAGTCATGTAGATCCAAAACATCTACGGCCTCTACACCAAGCAACCATGCCCTAAAATAGGGTATAGGTTCGAGCAAGCATCGAAAGCTTATTTCTGATTTTAACTTATGCACGCGAGGGAACAGGGAACTCATCTACATGCTTGGAATAATGATAGAGAAATAATCAAATTGATAAGAAAATAGGTTTAAGGTTTAAAAAGTTTAATTGATATTAAATTGTCATAAAATTGGTTAAAAATTGAATAAAATTTAAGAATTTAAAATGATTGAAAATGTTCTTATTTATTAAAAAATTTAAAGTTTAATTGAAAAAGGAGATTATTAGATAAAAATTAATTGATTTATTCTAATTTATAAGAATTTTATTAAATTATAAAAATTAATCAATTATTTAATAAACTAATTATTTTTAACAATAAAAATTATTAAAATAAATTAATTGAAAAGTTAATTGATTAAAGATTTTATGATTGAATTAGTAAAATTGGTTAAATTTTTAATCATTTATTAAAAGTAATAATAAATAAATATCAATTATATTAATAGTTGATTGGTACTTAATTTACATGTTTGATAGTTTTTAAATAGGTTTAAGACTCCATTGAAATAAATAAAATAGATAGAATTAAAGTGAACAAAGGTGTAGTAGCTCTGGACTTGTTGAATTACTTTTTCTGTATCTCTTATGTATTGACATGTTCATGTCATATGTTATATCACTGGATGCTATTCAATGTCTACTTCTGTTCAATCAAAATATATTTCTTTATAGAAAAATGGAAAAACATAATTATGCTATTAAGTTATACGTCTAACCTGCTTCATGCATATGTCAAATTTCAAAACTGTGGAATATTGATTTTGGTCTAGAGTTTTGAGAGCCCTGGCATTTTCCATGCTTATCTCATGGTCTGACGGAGATTATTCTATCGCAGTTAATCCTTCTAGTAGAAGGATGGCTACATCCATGATGGTATTCCACTGTAAAGTTTCTTTTTGGTTCTACCACCTCCCGATCATTATATTGCAAGTTTCATGGATCATGGTCATACTTTCCACTTTTATTCCATTACATTTGAAGGAACTATGACGCTAGCAATTACATGGATCTTGTAACAAGGGGCACTGCTCCTTAGCTATATCACATACTGGAAATTTAGTTTCAAATAAATCTTATTTTCAGGTTGCAAAACAAAAGATCTTGCAAGTAAGCCGCTCTATGCATCTTACAAATGGATGCAATAGGGAATATTTGAAGCTAGAGTGCAAGAATAGTGTCGTACCATCTGCAGAAACTGATCACGCAGCTTCTACTGTTGTTAAGGTTCAAAATGGAATGAATGTGTTATGTCCAGGGACAAGTAATACAAGTGGCGCAAATTTGTCAACTTTGGACTCTAGTAGAAGTGCCGAGACTATTATGAAACACAAATCCCTGTCAAATTTAAAGAATTCTCGCGGCTCCACCAATTTCTTTGACAGGTGTGAATCTTATCAATGTCCATTCCTGTCTTTCTCTATGCTTGCCATCTTGGATATTAATGTGCATATTCACTAGATGACAATCCGACGCTAGAATGGATTGTCTACCAAGTTTTCTACGTTTCTTGTCTAGATACGTATACCAGTATATGTGATTCTACATCACCTTGCAGTTTCCTGTATTTTGTAGTAAAAAACTTGCATTCATCAGTTGATATATAATTTCATGTTGCCTTCAGTTCTATCTATGCACCAGTTACTAAAGTGGCTGCTTTTATGCAATAAAAACAGTTGAGTGGCAATTTGTGCAAACTCAAATGGCAGGATTTATGGAAAGAGCACATTCCAAGTTGCAATCTTGATCTTTGCTTCTTTGTTGTTAAACCAGGTTTAGGAAGATAAGTAGAGATTCTCAGAATACCGATGCTACATCTAAGAAACCGACAACCTTTGAGAAGGATTCACGTCCTCTTCTATTTAAGTTCAATGAGGTATGTATCTCACATCCTGGAGGCACTTAAATTGATAAAATCTAGCTTGTTTTGTTTTCCATCCATTGCAGCACCTGTTTTTCTGGACTTGGAGTCTATAATTTTTATTATTCATAGAAGAATCTCCTGTTATACAATATTAAATTATCTGCTCTAGATAAGATACGACAACTTAAAATTCATTCGGCAATTTGCTTATAGGTGGGGAAACTAAACAGGTAAATAGTAGCTATTTTTAAGCCAATTAGGGATGGCTCAATTTTTTCAAAATAATTTTTTTAAAATCAAAAGTGTAAAAAGAGATTCATTTTTTTCAATTAGGTCCAGGCCTGAGGTGCTCAGGCTCAAGCTCAATGAAATTCAAAATATGAAGGTGATGACATAGAATTTCAGGCTGAAGGAAAAGGCACGGTGACAATCAAGGCCACCCATGGTAAAGTAAAATTTTTACATGATGGTCAATTTGTTCCTATTTTGGCATATTATTTATTTATTAAGTGTTATGTAATTAATGGCTAACTAATATTTAATTTAATTTGATGACGTAAAATGTGTTATTACTATTGGAAAATTTGCTTTTGTTGACGGTGAACAAAATGTTTCCTAATTGTGGCATTTTCAACATAGGCATCTTAAGTTAAAATTGTTGAGTTGAAAAAATGAATTTTGAATTATTAAAAATTATTTTTTATTTATGTGAAAGGTGCATATATAAAAATAAACTTAACAGTCCTATCGAAAAGTCTCGGATAACTTCCATTTTTCTTGAATTAATACATGTTGATTTATGTGAGCAATGATAAAGAATGAGGCAGTTAAAGTGCCATTAAATTCTCTGTACATAAAATAATGTTGTTTTGAATTTATTTACAAATAAAACGACATTGTTTTAGAACAAAAATAGGGTTGAAATAGATTAAGTAGTCCAAAATATCTGAACACATCATAATTACTATTAAGAAGAGATCCTCTCTTTTGGTTATGATATTCTTATCCTATTTCATTAAACTTTATCTACATATTTACAAAGAAATAAGGCAAATGTTATTGACTTGAAACAAATACCGAAACAAAAGAATCAAGCAAATAGAAAAATTCATAGGCACTAAGTATGATTGTGGAGAAAGGATACTCACAGTAGAAAGGTGTTTTTTTTTAAAATAGTACGAACCTTTACGGATCTGGCTGTTCAATTACAATGTTTAAGGGGTGTTTGGAAACTTTCGAATTGAATTTATTAATGAATTGGATTCAATTACATTAATGAGATTTAATTGAATTCAATTTACAGTATTTGGAACAAACCCAAAAATATTAGAATTAAATTCAATTATATTGTTTGGAACATAATCAAAATGAATTCAATTATTTTATATGACATATTTACCCTTGACTAAAAAAATAATCATATTAAATAATAAACATTCACATTTATATAGAACAACTTATAAACATCAATTTCATTATAAATAATATCATCAAAAAGTTCATTATTAAAATAAAAAGAAAAAATTAATTGTAAATGACATTAGGCTAGACCGAGCTATAAAAATAATAAAAAACTATTATAATTTGAAAGCTTAAAATTGTATGAACGAGTAGTAGTTATTTTGTGTTGATAACTATAAGACATTATGTTGGGTTATTATGTTGTAGGGTTATTGAGTTGGAGTTGTGGGCATTATTGAGTTTGTAGGGTAAAAACAGAAGAGATGCAACTTTGGGGTTATTATGTTAGAGTCAGTGGGCATTATTGAGTTGTGTAGGTAAAAAAGAGTAGCAGTCAAATGAGTTGAATTCACGTGAATGAGAGCATAAATTGAATTTACAGACAGTAGATTTTAAACCTACATGTGAATTCAATTTGTGGCTATTTTTTTGTTTCAAATAGGAGAATTGAATTCAACCTTATAATTGAATTCAATTATCTGCATTCCAAACAAGCTGTTAGTCTTTCAATTTAATGTTATTAATGGCAAACTCGAGGAGGAGGTTTATGGTAACCAACTTGAAGGTCTCATAGTTAATGGCCAAAAAGAGAAGTTACACAAACTATGAAAGCCATTCTAAGACTTAAAGCAAAATTTGCAAGCGTAGAACAATAAGATCATTCATACTTTTCACAAAGTGACCTGGAAAGAAGTTAAATGCCCACAGTTTACTTAAAGAAGGTAACAGTTATCTTCTAATTATGTCTTTATGTTAGATGACATAATTTTATATAGTCCCGTCTTGCTCTTCTGTAGTGAATTCAAATCTAGTATAATGAATAAATTTAAGATATTAGATTTATGTTTGTTGCATTATTTCATAGAGTTTGAAGTGAGGCATAGTGAAAATGGAATATTTAGCAAACTTAGATCTGATATCTGATATAAATGGATGAAAAACTAGTGATATCTGATAAAAGAACTTATATAAAAATCAAATGATATTATAAGATAAATTATATTTTTTAAAATATTAAGGATAAAATAAAAAAAGGTCAAACTACAAGAAAAATCCAACATAATAAACTCAAAAAATTTAATGTGACAAATTATAAAGTTGTAATAATACGCATAAATGAAAATATAAATTGCAGCTTCAAGATAATACTGAAAAAGCCAATACAAGTTAAGTTTAGTTAAAATATTGATTTATTTAACTCACAATAGGTTGACATTGCATTATTTACTGGTGCTATTAAGAGGTTTATCTCAATCCTTCAAACCATTAGATTATTGGAATTTGATATATTTATGTTTTAAATTTCATATTATATAGTTTTGATGTATTTATGTTTTAAATTTCATATTATATAGTTTTGATGTATTTATGTTTTAAATTTCATATTAATATGTCAAAACTTAGTTCCTATTAACAATAATACCATTTACTATTAAAAAGAAAATAAGAGGGTAGCATAAAAAACAAGGCCTTACTGAAAATGAGTGGGTCACAACTCGCAACACCACTTAGTATTCTCCTAAAGTTGTTCTTGTCTTTTATCTATCAATCTAATTTTTAATTTTTCAAAAAAAAAACACCACTTAGTCGTTCAACTGGACTCAAACGCCCTTTTAACTACTGTCATTAGCAATTACAATCAAAACTAACATCCATTCCTTGCCTTTAAAGATCCAACTAGTACTGTTTAGTAATGAACGATTGGTTCAATTTAAAATATAATCAATAGAAAAAGGATGAAGTATATGGCAATTCGAAATGACAGTTTAATTTTATAATTATTCAAATCAAATTATGTCAAATCTTATGTAAAAGATTATATAAATCTTTAGCAATTTCAATTTATATTGTCATTTAGTATAGTTTTGAGCACTTGTACTTTAACTTATATTTCATCCTATCACCTAAATTATGTCAAATCTTATGCGTGATGTATTCACCAAATCACACTAATTCAATATACCGCACAGATTGCAAGATTATGAGATCCCAATATACTAATGACTGAATAAACATAAACTATGACGATTTTAGGTGCAGATCAGTATTGTAATCATCAATCATGCCCAGTAATAGCGTACTGATACGCCAATGAAGCATTCTGTAACTCACAATAGCTTACCATCAGACATTAGTGCCACTCGGTATCTCCGAAGGTTGTGCTCCCAACTCCTTCCCATAATTCAGCTGAACCTATCTCCTCCGTATCAATGCCCTCCATGTCACCATCCCACCAGCCACCACCATTTGCATCTGCCAGCAGCAAAGAAATATAGCATCTCTTAGTGCATCATAAAAATTTCAAAAAACTGCACCTGAAGACAATTATAGCCTCTTGGCTATCCGTGAGAACTGAAAAGCAAAGCTTTCAATTTCAATCCATAGTAGAGCTCATACTAACAGTGATTATAAAGACGTCGAGGTCTTTTGTTGCTTATGAAATTTTGCCTTTTATTTTGCTTGTCATTGGGATCCTCTCCATAAGCTAATGAATGCTGTTGAGTGTCAACCTTTTTGCAAACACCTTGCAGCCAGAAAAACTTAAAGAAGTCAAAACTCAAAAATAAAATCAGTTTATCTTGCTGTTGGTTGTTGAACAATCTCCTATAAGTCCTCCCACTATGTGTTACCATAGTTGATTATCTTTACAAATGTTTAATTTCCAAGTTAAAAGAAATGATGCTTTCTTCTACAAGTAACCTACTCCAAATTTCGTAATCCTAAGAGTAATTCCTAGAACTAGCTACCCTTATTTTCCTTTATTCAAATTCCAACAATCTCAATCTAAATTTCCAATAGCCATAATCTAAATTTCTGCAACTATTCGGAGTCTAGCAAACTTAGCACAAATACAGCAGCACCCAAAATTTTCCAATTTTCAAGAGTTTTCTTAACTACTTGACATATGTTTTATTAGTCCTATATCAATTTTCAAACTACCGAGAATCTTGGTGAAAATTCAGCAAAAAACAGGTCAAGTGTTCTTCAATGACAACAACCAAGCACTGTTGACCCTTTTGATTTATTTGAGGTGAGTTCTCCCTAGCTTCACGCAACTAGGACTAAGAGCATTTCTACTTTTCCTTAACCTTCAAGCTTAATCAAACCGAATAGTAAACAACACTACAAGCACAATTAAGTTGACACAGAGTTAGAAAAAATCAGATTAACATGTTAAGCAACAGAACGTACATACTCTGGAATGAGAGAGTCCTTTTTCTTGTTGCACTCATGATGTTTGCTTTACAAGTTCCTGTACCAAACAAAATACTGGAAGTCCCTCTTTCATATTCACCACTTAGACATGAAACACTTCCATTTTCGGTGCTACTGTGCTTAAATTGGTCAAAAATGTTTTCACCGAGAGCAGCGCACTTCCCATTCTCATCATTTTTTACGTTTTCACAGTGATCAACAGACACATCATCATATCTCGAAGTAATTGGCGATGAAAAAGGTCTCGCCTTTCTCTGCCATTACGATGTAATACACACATTTCATCAACAAAATATATGCTTGCATTCAATGACAAATAATTCCACTATAGTGTTGATTACACAATTTGTACATGAATACTCACCTGAACTTTCTTTGGTGGAATGGTTGTGGTGTTTCTCTGTAGCTTCTGGTCAACGAAATCCGAGAGAGAAGAACATGAACCCTTTTTTGAATCTAACCGTCTGGAATCAATTCATACATAAAAAAGAGGTACGTATTACGGATTCAAATATAAGTACTCGTCGGTGGCAATGTTCAGGGAGTTATTGAAAAAGAAAGGAGATAAAGAACAGACTGCTTACGAATATGAAGTGCGGAAAATGAAAGAGGAAGCAAGAGAACGCTGACCCAAAACCCTGTTTTGAGCTTGCCCAGAATAAAACTTCATTTCGTTTCAGTTCCTTCCTCTTACCTGTTACTGGTAGTGCCGCAGTGGCGTTCTCGCTGCAGTGCCGCCTGAGGTTTGAATGATTTCTGAAAGTTGAAATTTGGAAATTCCATTGCATTTTCCTTTCCCGCTTAAGAACTCCTTTGGTTACAGAATATAGATGTCAAAAAAGGACCCGGCCGCTCGGATCGGCCTAATTTCCGCGCGCGGGTAACGGGGGTTCACAGGCCGGTCCGGTTCATGACCTTATTGTTTCGTTGCGTTTAGTTACTATCTCCAGTAGTTAGAGACAGAATGGAATAGAAATTTGAAAACGGAATGGAACAAAAACTGGAGACAGTGAGGTATTTGGTTATGATGGACAGAATAGAGAAAACTGTCTCCGTCTCGAGGACAGAATGTGTTTGGTTGCAGGGGACAGAACGAAAAATTGTGCAAATGACGAATATGCCCCTGATCCTTAATAAGATTAGAAATATAAAATTTATTTATACTTTTATTACGAATGGTTTGTATTAGTTAAAAAATTAACAAATAATAATAATAACAATTTCAAATTAATCACAAATAA
>JANZLC010000202.1:41985776-42009333 GCA_026413385.1 Erythroxylum gracilipes
ATTATCTCTGTTCTGTCCATCGCAACCAAACATCTCACTGTCTTCAATTCTTGTTCTGTTCCGTCCTGTCCTGCCCAATCATGTCCCGTCCCTGCCTGCTGAAGACGCTAACCAAACGCTGCGTAAATGCCTTGCGTACCAATAAACGGCGTGTCTAAGTCTATGAATTGGGCTTTATATAACTTCTAAGTTTTGGGGTTGTCACATATATACCATCAACCACACTAGGGATTTGCAAGCAAGCTATCCTGTGCTTAAGTGGACATCACAGTTATGGAGACTTTCCTATTCTTTCTTTCTCTTGTCTGCAAGGAGTGGCATAGTAATTATAACCATTTCCTGAATAAGCACATCACCAGAATCTCAATCTTTGTATTCAAGATTCATTTTCCAACTCTCCCAGATCAAGCAAAAGATGCTTATTATGTACAAATTTAGTTAAATACACAATTTTTTGTTCACGCTGTCAAAGAAACTAGTCTCAAGAAAAAAGTGGTAGTCTCTGCTCTCCGGAGGCATATTGAATAATACTTCTCTTAAGCGGCGGTATATGGTTTGCAGCATGAAGTGCAGCAGCTCTTACTATATTTAGAGGCCCAAAATCAACTGAGTATGCCTTCTGAAAGCCATCCAGAATTGCCATCATTGAAACATTTGAAGGTTTCCTCTCTGCTTCATATTTTTTCAACAGTGATATCTGCATAAGTCAAACAAGTGTTTCCTGCATGTCAAACTTTATCATCAAAGAAAATGAAGCAGACCAGATTATTTGAGATAAGTGAGGAAGTTATAGACTCTCTCTTCTTCTCTTGTTTATTTTTTTCCCCTTATAAGTTTGCTTTCATTTTCAGAGTGCTAGTTCTTAGTCATCTTACAAAACTCTGCTGCCAAAATAGCAGGATAAAAGCCCTAAACCGGTCAAATGCTTTGCACTTTCTGGATGATACAATAACAAAAATATCTCAAATGAAAAGTGACCAACTCTATTAATTTCAAAAATATATTCATTCTCAAAAATGTGATTTCTGTGGGCGATTAATACCGCTTATTAAACAGAAATTATCCACAATACCGCTTATTAAACAGAAATTATCCACATAAACAGAGATGACTATGACACGAAACTGATATACAGAAAACATACAGAGATGAGGTCGGAGTAAACAAATTCTCACTTTCATGGATTATTTAATTTGAGGCATATAGTAAAAAGAAAAAGAAAAGCATGATAATCCATGAAATTCGAAGCAGAACTAAAAGATTCATGAGATAGATTACCTCCCCAATGTCCATGCCTATGGCAATACCCTCAGCGATGATTTTAGAAAGGGTCGATGCATCTCCAAAACCCAAATTAACTCCTTGACCAGCTAAAGGATGAACGCTGTGTGCTGCATCACCAATCAGAACAGTGCGTTTTGATGCATAGTGATTAGCATGCTTTAAAGATAATGGAAAGACCATTCTTGAAGAAGCCAACTTGACCACTTTGGGAGGAATTTCAAATGACTGGTTAGTGGATAACGTTACATTTCGTCTAGGCCATGAAAACAAGTCTGCGATATCTAAAACACCAGACTTAGGATGAGGACCATATCCATAATCCAAAGCGTGATTTACAGCTTTGACAAAATCATCCTCATTCATTGTTTTGTGATCTGATGACTCCTTTGGACTCATAGTCCAAACAATATTGCTGAACCTGTCCCCCATTGGCAAAAGTGCAATAGGACCAGACGGAAGAAATCTTTGCCATGCACACCGATTCTCCGCAAGATGCTCTACAGTGCATATGACTGCATTCTGAGAGTAGTTCCACCCAGTTGTTTTAAATCCCGCCAACTCCCTAACCTGTGACTTAGATCCATCAGCTCCAACCTGCAATCAAGGTAATATAACTTGAAAGTGACCAATATGCTTTGGAAAGAATTTTCTGGTAGGTCTTCGCCTAGCTAAAGAACAGTTTTGGGTTAACAAACAAAGCAGTACCAGAATTTCATTAGAGAATGCAAGTTAATTACCACCAGTTTTGCATATAAGCTGCTGCCATCACTCAGTTCTAGCTTTGCTAGATCTTCCCTAGCATACATTGCCTCCATGGATGAAGCTTTGTCCAATCCTGATGATGAAGAACTTGAACATAGAGACATTGAAGCTAATCGAGAATGATAAATTGTCTTCTGGAAATCTGTGTCCTGTAGGTTTAACACCTCAGTTTGATGAACTATAGAAAGAACATCAAGCGAAAAAAATCAGGAAAGGAGATGGTGAGAGGATATGCAGAGGACTTTGGAGAAAGGATTTTTTTTTCATCACTCAATTTTGCTCGTTTCAAGTAAAGAGACCTATGTAGGAAATATGAGAATAGGTCCAGAAAAGAACACATTGTCAATATGATTATCATCATCACTATCATAAATATCATAATTCTTTAACTGATTTCATTTATTCTTCCAGAAAAAAGAAAGGAAATAGAAAAAGAAATGAAACAACATACAATCCCCTTGCCCATTGCTTACAAAAGAAGAAAGGAAAAGGGACAAAAGAAATAAATATAAAAATGCCAAAATGAATCTAGACTTAGAAGCACTGAATTTTTTTTTCTTTTTTTCCTTTCAATAATTAATAGATTTCATTATAAGAAAATATACACAATCTAGAGGACAAAACTAGTATAATCCACAGAATCTAGATTACAGAAAATTATGGCTCCTAGTAATCGTCTACATCTTGAGATCGAGGGAACTTGCGAGACCACTTAGTCCAGTATTACTCCAATCCCCATCTGCTCTTTATGTTACTTGACAGATTTGCAGTTATTCCTCTGGCTAACATGGCCAATCTGCAATTTAGGAAGATGGCCTGAAAAACCATCTCACTGCTTCTACTTTCTTGTTTGAATACTTTGCAATTGCACTCTTTCCATATGTAGTACACCAAGGCTGCCCAACTTAACCTGATAGCTTTGAGATCAGCCGCATTATGCACTCTAATTTTCTCCAGCCAATCAATAGCTTCACTCCAAGAATTCGTTGGTTGGACCACGTTGAGTATATTTTGCAATCGACTCCAGATTTGTCTGGTATACCTGCATCTAATCATGAGGTGTTCCAAACTTTCCAGTTCCTAATTACATAACTCACAGTTCAAATTGCTAATGGAGAACCTGATCTTATCCCTTGTAAGCAACCCTCCATTGACTCCCAAGAAGCACTGAAACGTTGTACCATCACCCAAATTTTTATGCCAAAAGATTTGGCAAATTGGCTCAACTTTTATTCCCCAAGGAGTTTTGGATATTATTGGAAATTAGAATTAAGGTTTTATTCCAATCTCTATGAAATTTGTTGGGAACTTCAGTATTAACATAACTTCCTTACTGATGTCCTAAGAGACCACTTAAGTGATGTTATGGGTATCTACCCATTAGATCATATTAAGAAGTCGAGAAAAAATGACCGAGGCAAGTATGCACGGGTACCTGATATGATCAAACTATTACTAGGTCTTTGAGGTGTTTTAACATGCTTTTTGCATGTAAGCATTTAGTTAAAAGGGCTAATCCAACATCTTTCTTTCGTCAAAAGCTGAGGCCAAAAAATGTGTTCCACCCATGATACTATAGTCCAATTCATAAGGCATTGAAGGCATCATAGCTTCACCATAAGTTTGTCCTTCACTTTGAATGCAAGCGTAGTATTTCAATTCCTAGCAAAAGTTTCAATTTCATAAAAATGAGTTGGGAGAGTTCACGAATATGTACACCTTTTCCTTAGGCATACATCAAGTGTTGACAAGATACTATATGGATCCAGTAAATAAGTTTGCTTTCTTGTGTTTAAAACTAAAATCATGAGTTTGATCCAACAAAGGACAAGGATAACAATGCTGTTAGTCCTAGACTAGCAGGATGTTATCCTAAATGTTGGCTTACATGTACCTTGCACAATAGGTAATAATTTTCATTTGTTGTTGTGAAAGTTGCTTTAGGTGATTTTGCCATCAAGTGTACGGCCACATACACAAAGCCACTAAATATTAATATTTATTATGAGGCTAGCGTATCAAACATAATCACGAGATCCCTATTTACAAAGAACATTTTTTCGATAATAATCACATTATTAAATAGGATACTAGAGTATTCTATTAAATACTTCTACAATAAATATGCGAGATCTTCAAAACTCCATCTTAAACTAGTAAGGGGATACTTCTCGTTTCCAATATGCATTTGAATTTTTTGAAATATATCCATCTACAATCAACAAAAGATATTTTTCTTTTCCTTTTCTTTCTCAAAACACAAGGAAGATTCTATATTCTATATTCTACATTCTACATTCTATGTTTTATTTTTATCTCTTTTTATTGCGAAGAAACCTTAGAACTCAAAAAGAAGACTTCATTTGTTGTCGAGCCATTGTGATGAGACAATGGCACCAGAATAGAGATTATGCAAGGGAGTTGGAGACAAGATTGGTACTAGAGGTCGAATTAAGATCTCTAATGGCAGGATAAAATCTTGGCAAATGAGGGTCAATGATAGAAATCTGGACTCACCAAAGACAATAACTTAGATCTGATACGAATGAAAGGATGAACGTATTTGGAGAATGGTTGTTGGGGAAGGACAATGAAGAAAACAGGTCTAGCAAGGATGAAGATAAACTCATTGGAGAAGGTAGAACTCCAAGAGAAGATAAAATTGAGCCCATCTGATGTTATGGTACTAATGAAGAAGAATAGAGGTGTAAAGGGGATAGGAGAGGGAGGACAAATAGAATAGTGGTGACGACAATGTGGTCCACAATAAATTTTTGAAGGAGGAGCTTGCCAGAAAAGAAGAGATTCGACAACATGTAAAGGAATAAAGGAGATTTTGTCGTGAACAAGAGAGGTAGTCAAAGAAAAAGAGGTAGAATTCACGGTAGAGGCTTGACAAGTGAGTTTGGTCAAACAAAAGGAATGAATGAATCTAATAACCATGTGAAAGGTGAGCAATAAAGTAGAAAGCACAAGTGAGCAATAAAGTAGAAAGCACAAGGAATATGTTTTTCATGGTTCAATCATAAGGCATATGCTCATGAACAAAACCACTAAAGGCTACGTTATATTATAAGATACCTATTCATAGAAAGATACATATTTGACAATAATGACATTACGGAATGGAATACTAATAATAATCCCACTAAACAATTCTATTTAATTACACGTGAAGTTGAGACTCTTAGGAGTTGTAATTAATAGGTTCTCTATGATAGAACATTTTGCACCACGCAGTGAGATAATCATGAAATGTAGCCAAAACTCCATTGTATTTAGTAGTGTTAAACTTTTTTTTTTCCAGACCAATTTAAAGGATGTACAATTCCTAACTTCAATTTCTACTACTTTCAATCATTTAACCAATAGACAAAACAGTTGATAGTAATTATAGTTACATCATTATAAGAAATCTCATAATCTTTCATATACCTACTTTTGACTGTCAATAAGAATTTGTAAATATAACATCATTTATGATCCCTTTAGATTGTTTATGTTACAAACTGAGACACTGAATTGGTCAACTCCCTCATCATTTGAGCTTACTGAACTGTTCAACAACATTGTCATGATTGACATGTGAGATTAAACAAGGGGAGGAAAAAGTTTAGAAAACATGATCATTTTAGGACTTCTGTATCTTTTTAAGATTTTCTATTTAGTTAGTATCTTATAATCATGGGATCTTATTATCCTAGTTTGTTAGATAGCACCTCATCATAGGATCTCATTTATTTATGTTCCCTTTCTAGTTGTATCCTCTAGTCGACTTGTAAGGAATGCATAAAATATGCTCTCAAATATCAAATTACGTCATGATATCAAAGCTATAAAGCTTAAAATTTTTGGAAAATTTCGATCTGGGTTTCTGGTCTTCACTGTTGACAGTCTTGTGATTCTAACCAGCCTTAACTTTTGCTGTTTTTTTTTTCTTTAAGCAATTAGCCTTAATTGCCTTAAAATTGTTTTTTTTCTTTCATGAAGATGTTAGGGGTAGTAGAAATAACCTCTACAACACTATTATGAATTCAAAAGCTATTGACCATATAACCCACTCACCAAACCTCTTTTTCCTACATATTTCCCATGTCTAAGTAATAGAAAATTTGTGACAACTGATAGTAGTGAAGTGGAGTTTTCCAAGTTCTAGGAGTGTGATCATCTTTGATTCTAGTCCTACTCCCAATATCAGGTTTTGTGTTTGTAAAGGATCTAGTAACGGTATATCTATCCCCTTCTAATTGTTTCATCTTTCTTGCTACATATATTATGACTATTGCTTTTAAATCTTGAATGCATCTTTATTATGGCTGTTTGCAAGTTATGTTTTGTATGTGAATTTCTTGACAAGTGCATCTTGTTGACAAGTTGGACATCTTTTTGATAAAATGTTATTATGTTGCTACATTTTTATTTTTTTTTATTTCATTTATTTTTTGAAGTTATTATTTTATTTTAATTATTTATTATTACTTTATTCTAAGTATTTATTAGTTTTTTTAATGTATTTAGTTATTTTATGACATCTTTTATGTTTATTTGAATAAAATAAATGAATTATTTAGTTATTTTAGTTTTATTTATTTACTCTTTTTAACCTGCATCACTTATTTGAGGTTTTTTGTTGTATTATTACTATACTACGTGCTTTTTTTTTCATTGTCACATTTGCATGTGGGTCTACCAGAAACAGCCTCTCTACTCTATAAGGGTAAGGCTGCGTACTATCCGGGATTCGGACTGGGTGTGATGATGATAGTTCATTGACCATTGTACCAAGCATAGGGGATAAAAAGATCAGTTTATTATCAACCTTAAAACAAGTTCATCATGTCCCTAGATTATCTACGAACCTTATCTCTATCAACAAACTCACTCAAGATTTGAATTGTTATGTGAATCTTCATCATAATTATAGTGTATTTCAAGACAAGGATTCAGAAAGAAAATTGGACATGCTAGAGTAAATGATGGCCTCTACTACCTTAAAGAATTTAACCGATCAAACAAGATTATGGGGCAGTTTATCTCACTCCCTTTTTTCAAAATCTTTTTCATCCAATAATGATAAAATTTGGCTCCACCATTGCTGACTTAGACCTCCATCCTTTAGAGTCATTAAAATTTTTCCTTCTTTATTTAAGGGTCTAAATGTAGACAGTTTTCACTGTTAAGCGTGTAAGCTTACCAAACACAAACGTGTATCTTTTTCAATTAGTAATCAATGAAGTTATATCCCTTTTTATTTCATTCGCATATGTTTGGTAAAAAGAAGAATCTTCTCCTTTGAGAATAATCAAAAAGAAAAGTGTTCAATTGGAACATGATATTTGGGGTCCTTCTACTGTTCCTAATCTTTATGGGGCAAAAAGGTTTGTTTCTTTTATTGATAATTGTACTTGTGTCACTTAGATATTTTTACTCAAACACAAATCTAATGTTAGTCCTGTCTCCCAACTTTTTGTTCCATGACTGAAACTAAGTTTGGGGCCAACACCAAAAGGTTTAGATTTGATAATGTTAAGAGTGTTTCAATCAAGTTCTAACTCATACTTTCAAAAAGAATGGATTGTACATGAGTTCTATGACTAAAAATCAATTAGGGGCCAACATCAAAAGGTTTAGATCTGATAATGTTAGAGTTTCAACTTCTTCTTTGGCAGCATCCTTTATTTCCACGTGACGTGAGATGCAAGACATACTTTAGAGTATTTCAATCAAGTTCTATCTCGTATTTTCAAAAAGAAGGGATTGTACATGAGTCAACTCGTGTTAATTCCCCACCACAAAATAGAATGGCATAAAGGAAAAATAGTTACCTCTTTGAATCAATTTAAGCCTTCCTTTTTCAAGAAAATGCCCCTAAATCCTTTTAGTGGGAAAGCAATACTCACAGTTGCTCATCATGTAAAACATTTGCCTTCAAGAGTCTTCAGATTCAAGAGTCCAATGAAATTCCCCTCAACATTCTATCCTGATCTACAAACTACAAATAACTTTATTACCAAGGTATGTGGGCATGTGTCAATTTGTCCATCTTCATAGTCAAAATCGTGGAAAGTTGGATCCAAGGGCTTTGAAATGTGTCTATGTGGGCTACCCTTCAACTCAAAAAAAGTATAAATGTTACCACTCTATGTCAAAAAGATTTTGTCTTGGAAGATGCTACTTTTAATGAACATAAGTCTTAGTTTATTACGCCTTATCTTCAAGGGAGAATTCAACAATAGAAGATAAAGATAGGGGGATCTCAATGATTTCTTCTTTACTTGACCTACCATCTTAGGGGTTTTAACTAGAAGGGAATTTTAATTAATCAACTTAGGATTAGGCGTTGATAATCATGAAAAAAGATATTAACATAAAATAGATATTTTCACAGGCCAATTGTCTTTAATTGAATTGAAAGATAACAGCTTAAGAAATCTTAGGGGGATTTATTACCTAGGTGCTGCTTATTCGACTTAGTTAATCTATATGTGACTTACGTTCTTGGTTATTAGTATGTTGAACTTTAGTTTAGTTTTATCGTTAATTAAACCATCACCTTATTTTGTCGATTAAATAATAGGAAAGACATAACTACTAGTATTTGTAGTTTCTATAGGATGGATACTCTCAATACTCATTGTTACTACACTGTAGTTTGATAGGTGCACTTGCCTTTGCAGAATTTTATGTATCAGGTGACTACTATGCCCCTCTTAGGTCTAGCAATTTCCATCCTTAGAAAATATCTAACAGACCTCAGACCTTTGAATTCAAACTCTTTTCAGATATTCTTTTTCAATTTTCCATTTCCTCAAAATCATCACTAGTGAGGATAATGTCTACATACACAATCAGAATTGCAATCCTCTCTTCTATAGAAGTTTTATGAATAGAGTATGGTCAAACTACCTATGTAAGAAACCTTGAGACTTCACAAATCTTGTGAATCTATCAAACTAGACCCTTAGTGATTGTTTCAGCCTAATAATCTTATCCCATATGATTGATCTTATCTAATCTATATCTTCAACATCAATCATCAATCATCAATTTCCGCCTCATCTCCTCTTTCCTTACTTATGAGCAAACCTCTCTGACAAAGGGTAGTGGCTTTCTTCCTACAATCTGATATGTGGCTTCATCCTATTATTGATTCAACTACAAGAAAACACAAACCCCATCATTTTCTTCCCTTTTCTTATGTCAAACACTGTCCCAATCATCTTCATAATACAGGTCCAATTCTTGCCACAGGGTTACAAGTTAACTTTGCGGTCTCCTTGCTTGGCCTTCCATCGCTTTGTTTTTAGTTAGAAAATTTAAGAAGTCTAAATACATACATCTTTGGCTCTTGGCAAAAACATATGGGGTTTTCTAATCGCAGGTTCCATTTAATTAATCAACCAAGCTGTGATTCAAACAATTTCAAACCTTAATATTGCCATATTTGGATCATATAGAGCTAGCCTTGCTAACTCTCCAATCAAATGTCTAAATTTTCCTCTGCCATCAATGGCCAATTTTCTTGTTCACTCCCATCCTAAGTATTCTATCTATTAACTTGTGATTCATCAATTTGAAAAGGCAAGTTCAAGCCTAAAAGATCGTAGCTGCATTGTGCATATCGTAGCACTAGGATTAGTCACACTCAAACTATTGAAATCATAGCTGGAGGATGAGGAGTTTCTCCTTCGATCGCTCATCGCCAAACGATAATCCATTTAAGACTAATTTGAATGAAGAAAGAAGAAAATATTGTAAAAGAGATGTGGCTCCAATACCATGAAAAAAGAGGAAAATGTAATTCTTCCTTGATTTTTCTGTAAATAGTATAAAGAATATATAGGAAGTAATCACCTCCTTAAATCAAGGAGAATCCATTTATTATCTAATCAATAAAATCCCATTAATTTAGCCACTAATTTATAGAATATCAGCTAGTTATCTCTAGAATATTAGCTAATTATCTCTAGAATATGAACCAGAACTATTACAAAAAATATCATAACTTATTAGCTATTACAAATTCAAATAGAGAATTCACATAAACATATTACGAGATTAATTACCTCAATACGTGCCAATAGAGAACCATGAAGCACTTTATTCTCCACTACACACCTAAAGCATGAATCCAAGTTAACATCATCTAAGTGAAAGAAGGCATACTAAAAATTGATATTGGTGCGTATCACACATCCATACTCACCCTAAATTTTCTTTGTTTACATCTCTTGCATCATATTTGGTGTATCCTAAGCCAGTGTAATCCCAAACCTACATAAAAAGATCAACTATAAGTACCAATTAGTCTAGGACTGACAATGTTCTCAGATCAAGGCATATGAACTCAAAAGATGGGTGTTAAATTTCAAGCACAAGAACATGTTTAACCAATTTAAAAAATATGGATGTCTTGGTTAGCAAAATTTTGCACAAGGAAAATAAAAACATAAAAGAGGGAAAGAAAAGCATGTTCAATGTCCACCAATAATGAGTGCAATAGAAATCTCGATTCTTTCAAAAGTCAACAAATTTTAGTTTCCAATTTCACCATCCATGTGAATAACAAGAAAATAATTTCCTCATAGGCATCTCCATAAAACCAACCTTGCTGCTAATCAAACAACACTATCTAATTGAGTAGTCATATCCAATGCACTTCTACTCAATCAGAGCATAACATAAGAATTCACATAATCAATTCCATTTTACTCAAATAGTTCCTAACCAAATCTTCTGCTTTCAAAGATTATGGAGATCAAGATCCTCTACTACCTAGCTTCTCGTGAACAAGAATTAGCTTTAAATGGAAAATTTACACCTAATTTATATAACATGAACTAGAATCGCACCATGAAAACAAATTCAAATCAGAAATATCGGATCTATCTACAGATAAATCATTGCATTCAGCTTTTGCCCTGATATGCATTATTCCCAGCGTTAACTCCAAAAAAGAAATTCATAAAACGTAATCATGTCCAAAACTCGCTCAAATCCAACTAGAACAAGCTACCATGTTTCCTTGAAATCAAAACTCCAATATCTAATCATCTTTAACCTTACATTTATTTTCCAGCTCCAGGCTTATGCTCTTTTTAAAACTTAATCTCCTAACAGTGCTAGCTCCATTTTCATTTTCATCTGCAAATTATCATGAGCCTATCAAACAATCTAAAATTGTGTTTATTCATCTAGAAGGGATAGCATTAGTATCATGTATATGATAGACCCGATCCAAATAAAGTAATGTTTTCAATATCTGCACTTCCTATTGATGATTTCATTGTTTCCAGTTTTGCACTTGTACAGGACTTTCATTGCTTGAACATGAAAGACAAAATAAAAATAGACAATAAAGAGAATGAGAGAATGAGAGGATGAGAAACTAACAAATAGCAATTGGTTCATAATTCCATGGAATTAAATATGAATTTGCAACAATGTCTCTATTTAATCATTCAGGTAAGTAAAATGTGATAAAATACCAAAGAAGTTATGTTTGCCCAATATACATAAAAAAATCAACAACTCTCACCTG
Organism: Erythroxylum gracilipes; assembly: GCA_026413385.1. NCBI lineage: Eukaryota > Viridiplantae > Streptophyta > Magnoliopsida > Malpighiales > Erythroxylaceae > Erythroxylum > Erythroxylum gracilipes. The sequence continues at coordinate 41,997,364 of JANZLC010000202.1, forward strand.
CATCTTATCAAAATATGCATAGCGATGTTGTTGAACATACTGCCAAGCACCAATATCTGCAAATATTTTATTGAAAGCTATTGTTAGTTATATTTCCATGTTAACAAACTACATTACTTTGAACTTATTTCAACAAAGAGCTTCAAGTTAACAAATAAAACAAAATTTCACAAGAAGAAGTGCCTTCTAAGTTTTGAAATGTAACTAGGAATTAATTTCTTGCAAGTCAACAAGAAAGGAAAGACAACATCATATCTGCAAATTAAGGTTTCCATACAAAAGAAAACAGAATGTCTTAGTGTTCAACAAAATTAAATTAGATAGCTTTTAGTAGCTTAAGTCTAAGAATACTTCAATCAGATGAACCCGTTTAACTATGTGATGATCGTTGTATTACTCAAGCAGTTGAACACTTTGACGATCAATTTCACAATTATAGCATCAATTTTTCTCCGATGTGTTAATCTTATGTTTTAATTCATCAAAAGCCACCATGCTATATATGCCTTAAATCACTAATACTTAGCTCATAGCTAACAATATTGCCAATGTTGAGTGGTCTCTCATTGCTATTAATGAAACCCAAGCACTAAATCTGAATTCCACATCCTTCAGCTAGAAATAGTTAAAATCCACTCTCATCATTAATTGAATATAACTTGTAATTTTTATGAACTTTTCAACTTCGCCCACAATTTTTGCATAACAAAGAGTTGATATTTGAGTTCCCTAGTGACAATACCACTTCAATGACAATTCCAAGCATTTAAAGCTAGCTAAACCAGATGATTAAAACATAAGGAGGTAGGTAAATACCTTTGAGGAACGATATAGATGTTGGTGTCACAGTACTGACTCTTGGATCTGGGGGATCTTCATTCTTGATGGATAGCTTACGCCCCAATGCGGGGTTGCTATCAATGATGGCAACACTCAAATGCTTTGTTAGCAGCTTGGTTGCTGAAATGTTATCATCAAGCTTCATAAGTTCAAAATTCCTACTGAAGATGTCCTTGATCTTCCAGTTATAATAGAATATAATCTTTCATTAGTTGAATTGAAGATAATTAAAGTAGCCGCAACAATTAACACTAAGTACTCTATAACCTATTCAAGGAACAACAGCAAAAACATAAAACCAATAAGATAATCAACAATATACCTAGTGAACAGGCGAGAGACATTCCAACCATGCCTCCTCCGACAATAGCAATGTCATAAGGATGAACATTAGTAGTAAAGCTCTGGTTTTCCTTGCACTCCTAGGAAGACAAAGAACCAAGAAAATAGGTGTTTAAAGGATTTCCCTCTTACGAGAAATAATTAAGAATAACAAAAAGGAACAGCAAGATTAGGGACAAACATAACTAGAGCTAAAGTAGGACCATTTTTTTCTACATATAAACTAATAGAAGGAACAATATAGGAGTGCCTACGAAGCAATTGATAGTCCAGTACATTAGCTAGTCCCACAAGGTCCCCAAGGAACAAGCCCCAAGTTGTATATATTAGCAGTTAACAGCGAAAATGAGGACCAAAAAAGCTCCGAAGCAACTAAAAGAAAGAGGCATAAAGCAAGAGAAAGAGAAACAAAAGAATTAGTGAGAGGGACAGCGACAAACGCGTCCTAGCACTGATAAATGCAAGAAATAGCAATCACGACGAGCAGGAGGGAGGGTAATAAAAAGGACAACTAAGAGATAAGATTACATGGTTATTTAATTGGGTTGTAGAAACAGCACTAGATGATCTTGAAGCGGCACCACTACACAAGTTCCTCCGCCATAAAATCCATCCGTCTGGAAGCTTCCTGGCAATTCCCCTGCATGCAACAATCATATCTGATAATCAAAATGACCAAAAGAAAAAGAAAGGAAGCAATTTCATCTCTTTACAAAGAGAAAGGTGCGCTCATTTGCTCGGGAAAGAAGTCATAAGAATAAGAGTTGGATGGCGATTTGTACCTGTTCATTATTTGTTAAAGAAGAGTAGCGTCGCGAAGAGAAGAGAAGTGAAAAAAGTGAAGGGCGAAATTGGATCAACGATAGGTTACGTAACATAAAGGACGGAATGGATTCGGAAGGACTTGGTTGAATTTATTATAAAAATTGAAGGATGTATCCTATCAATTTAAAACTCCAGGGACTAAATTTAACTTAAATAATATACTGGAGATTCTAACTGGAATTGGTGCCACGCATTGGCATTATTACGAATACGACCTTGGTTTATTTTAAATGCCAGCTTGACTAAGATTGAAAATAACTTTACATTTGACCAGTTAGCTTGCCACTGCCAATTTGCCATGAAATGAAATAGTTGATGAATGAAAGTAAAGGCCAAGCATAGCAATTGTTGGAATGATAACAATTTCTCTCTCCCAGAACCAGAAACCAACCATACAATAAAACCCCTTTTTGCTTAGAGAAACATGGAATCGATTACCTCTTTTTACACAAATATCACAATTTCACCATCCTATCCTATGAAACAATCTTTGTTACCTATTTTTTGATCTTTCGACAGCTAATTTGATCTAAACATCCCACAACATATCACTCAATGATTCTGATTTCTCCCTTTCTTTGACCTGTTCTTCTCTTGCATCTTCTTTTTCTTTGCATCAGCAGTAATCCAATTATAATCAGGAGGAATAGCAAAAGGGTCTTGAACATTTTCTATCTTGCTGCTGGAACCACCATTTGATGAGCTAGGACGATGGTAAGGAGCTTTTATCCACTGAAACCAAGACGAAGCAGAGGACTGCGCCACAGCTGGGCTTTCTCGTCCTACAGCAGTAGGGCTTGACGGCGGAGTTGCAAATTCATCCAATGGCTGTAATTCTTCAAACTTTGTGAATGTAACCAATACTCTGATGGTAGGAACCACAGGGATAGCTGCCTGGATAAATCGAACAATCTAACCATTACGTCAAGAAATAGATCAAATAATAAACAAGCTTAGATCATTTGAGTTTCTTGCTTTTTATTGGCTGTAAGTGTGTTAGGAAGTATCAAAGCTGATACATTTCCAGTTGTTAGGCTTCTATCATATTAACATATGTTGACATACCTTGGTCATGAACTAGGGCAAGAGGTGACTGGTTGACGACAGGTGGTAACTCATCTGGTACTAGGACGATAGGTAAACCAGTTGAAAAGTGTAACTTTTGGGTGCAAATGTTACAAGAAAAAAACTCACCGCATGGGCTGTGAATATGCATGCGATTGTTTTAGGCTTTGGGTGCAAATGTTACAAGAAAAAAAACTCACCGCATGGGCTGTGAATATGCATGCGATTGTTTTAGGCTACATCCTCAAATACCAGCTATAATGAAGTTGCATTCTATTGAACAAACCATCCGTAAACGAAGATGGAAGAGGGTACTTAGTTTGCAGTTCTTTCACTTACTGCAGTTTTCTACTTAAATCCTTGTACTTCAATTTTTTTCCCCTGAAGTAATCTTATCAGTATCACAATTTCAACAGTACAGGACTCTGATGGAAACAAATATCAAGGACCGGAAGAGATGGGACAATCATGAGAATTTAGAATTTTCATATTTTATTAATTAGTTCAAAGACTGAAAAGAAATATCTTTTATCCAATCCGTAATGAAATTAGACTTCTATGACTTTTTTATCAATAGTCAAATTACATAGTAAATAGGAGTTGACTAGAAAAACAACGGAAGAGGCTGAAAAATGGATTACGCTAAGTGTGTTTCATATGAAACCAGCGTCTACTTCAGCATTTTAGAAGTCAAATCCATCCACGTACAAGAACTAATTAGCTGCAGTCCCTATACTGAAATTAGATCCAAGAAGCTTAAAATGGTTTCATGAGACTTCTAATAATTAAGGCTGACAAACAGTCCCGGTATACTATATTCAGTATCACATACGATTTTACTCAAGTTAAAAGGCAATTTTCAATCTTAAGGGGTATCAAACTAGATCAATACTGAAAGGGACCGTAAATTCAAGAAGCTGTGTTAGATGATGACCAGTCAAAATTTACCAACTCATGCAAAACCTGAATTGGAGGAATAGATAAAAGATTAAATTTTACCCAAAAAAAGTTATTCTGAACCCAACCATTGAGAACACCATCACAACCAACACAGACAAGATCGTTTTGTAAGTCAGTCACAAACAATCTATTTCGAATAGAAGATTAAATTTGCACTAAATAGCATATTACCATTAGTTGCATGTTTAAGAACCAAATTTCCTTAAAGTACCATAACAATGATTGGCCTCACCCATTAAAGAAACAGGACACCAGCAATCATTGGTTAAATCATATTTGTCAAGCAAGGAATTCATTTCTTCAAATTACTAATATCACTCCATGCACATATTAATGGTATAAATGAAGCAAGTACATACAAAAGCACACGGTAAGCAATATTGTTGAATGACAATAAAAGTTTCCTATCTGGCTCCATTTTCTTTCCACACCCTCCTAACAAATTCCTCCCACATTTGATGCCCTCAGCCAGAGGGACCACTTGACACTGCAAACACATTTCTAGTTTCATACAAATGAAATAATAAGGATTGATGACTCATTTAGTGTTAAATCTTTTTGAATTTTTTCACATCAGTGTCAAACCTTTCAATATTTTAAATCAAGTTTCAAGCCTTTCTAAAATGTATCTTTTTAGTTAAAAACATTTATTCATAAAAAAACAAGATAACATGCAAGTTAAAGATGGGGGAGTTTGATATCACAAGATGTCATGAGCTTTTGCTAGTACTCTTTTTGTTTATGAAGTTCTATTAAGTCTCCCTAAACCCTATGGCAAACCCACTAAAATTTCTTCCAAAATTAGTACATATACATACCCCAAACATTCAGATACAGTATTCTGTTTTCTAAAGAAATGTCTTATCAGTTAAGTACACACTAAACAGATCAATGGCTCGAGAGTTAATTACTGAATTCCCTCCAAAAAAATTTTAAAAAGTGGAGAAAGAACAATCCAAGGCTTGCCAACCCACAGTTTCATCCAGACTAGAGACTCACAAATTCTGCAATCACATCTCTGTGTGTGTCTCTTCTTCTGTCTATGTGTATCTCTTTTCCCAACAAAGATAATTACTAAATGACGTAAGAAGAGAATTAGAGGAATGGATAATAAACAGAAAAACCATTAACACAGGTATAGCTAAAGATTTGTAATGCACAATGGTTTGAATAAAACATGAACACCACATTAATTCAGCAATCAAAATGTGATCTCACTGGGAAACCGTCGCTGACTGGAGTTGTTTATATGAATCTCAAGAGTCCTAATTAGCTCCTTCAAGATGCAAACAGGGTTGTGGATTCGATTAGGCTTGAGTCCTTACACAAAGCATGGAAACTTTGAAAGTCCTAAACAGTGAAATATATATACATATGTCTAGACAGTGAAAATATAGAAGCCAATGACCATGGACAAATAACGTATAAAGATAATAGATAACGTTAGGAATGGTCAAAAGTTGCAGAAAGACCTAAAACCAAGAAGCCTTCCATACTAGGGGCCAAGAAGCCTTCCATACCAGGGGCTTAAGGTACTTCACTATCACTGCCAAATTAGGTTTTGGGCATGTTTTCCCGCTAAGAATCTCTAGTTTTAACAACCATCGTTGGTAATTCAACAAAGGATTAGGTATCTTCATCCCCCAGAAGAAAGAAAGAGGAATCTACAGGAAAAGATTATTCTCTGATTTCCACTCAAGGCAAAAAATCAATAATATCAACTATTTGAAGTTGAAGAAATATCAGCCTGACCAGACACCACAACCAGAGTAACATGACAACCATGGACCGGAAAATGCCCACATCTGTAGATTTTGACCTAACCAGCCTCGCATCATTATGACACTTTATAAAGAACACTCGTTTTCACTAACTGTCAGACACATCTAAGCCCACCACACAGGTTTTAGAGAAGAATAGTTAGGCCTCCAATGTAATTACCAATAAAGTTAATCAAAGGTAGGAGTGAAATGCCAGTAAAAAGTGGCTGTAGAACACAACCCAAACAAAATACGATGGGAAAATAGTAGGAACTGAAAATTGAAATAGTCAACCATCGGCCATATCCAGACAGAAAACCATACCTTAACTGGAAAGGTTCCCAGAGGAAGTTTTGTTGTCAATAGCTCTCTTAATCGGCGAATAGCTTTCACCTTGTTTGCAAGAATGTCGAGTAGTGGAAGAAGTTCTTCAGTTTGTAGTGGGAAGGTTGAAGAAAGCCAGAGTGTAGGCCTCAGCCCTTTCTTGTACTCGTTTTCATGGCTAGCTTCCCTGCGTCGTGTACTAGTCTCAGAACTCATAGAAGTAGATGTCCTGATATCTCTTCCTTTTCGGTGCTCATTACTCACAACAACCTCCACAGAGTGTCTTCCTGGTTTTGGTTGATTTCCAGGGGAATCTCCTAGCAAATCACTGACTTTCTCATCCACACAAAGAGAATTTCTAGGTGGAGCACTTTTCTTCTGCACTTCAACCTTGGAATCCCGTTTCCTCCATCCACCAAACCAACCTTTCTTTTCCTGTTTAATTTCTCCATTTCTGCAATTGTTCCCATCTTCTATAGGAATGTCTCTATTTCTGCAATTGTCCCCATCTTCCATAGGAATGTCTCTATGCTCATAACAACTATGGCGATGAGCAATAACCCCATCACCGCTTTCATTGGTCAACTCTGATGTGTCCAACTTCAATGCAACTTCAAGTTGTCTTCTTTCTTCTTCTGTCAAAATTTCATTAAGCTCTTCACTCTCTGTTTCATTTTCATTACATGATGAGAAGAACTCATCATCAGTCATAGCCCCTGGGACCCTTCGGGACTTGATACTAACAACTACATTGTGCATATCATAGACCTTTGCTTTCCATGGACCAACTGACTCCATTTTCTCTTGCCGCCTCCATGTTAACTGTGGCAAAAGAACAGCCTCAGTCACATCAATCCCTGGCCTGAATATATTTGTCTGAGACATGGCAGCCACTTCTTGCCGTACCTCTTCTTCAGTAGCTGGAGAACCAGCACCGTCTAAAGCATTCATGACCTCTTTATCCTTATGAGAGATCATGCAAAGTACCCCAGGAGGAACTTTACCATCCTCAGACCCATCACCGAGGAAAAGGATACTTTGATCAGATCGCTGAATCTTAAATCCATCAAATCCAGCCAAAGTCATATCTGCTCTCAAATTTGCACCCCTCTTCCAAATTTTGTATGTATCAGAAGGAGCAATCCTTGAAATGAAAGGTATTACAGAACTCTCAAAATGGAAAGTGATCTCCATGTAGAAGTCCCTCATCCTTCGCATGGTCCCCACTAGGCGGGGCAATCGCCTACACCATTTTGCCCATGCCAAAGGCTGGTAATGTCTAACAATGATCAAAGCGATTCCTTCTTCTTTACTGCAAATTGCCTCTTGAAGTGCATTCCAACCTTGCTCGTTCTGCAAGCTCCAATCCGAGCCAGCAACCATAAGCATCTCAACAGCAGTCTCATCGCCCATTTTGACAGCCAAGTGAAGAGGAGTGTCACGGTTAGGGACATCACGCCTATCAATCACAGCAGAGATAGCATCAGCTTTCCCTTCTTCAGCGACAGAAGCTGCCTCATTCCGAATCTCAGCAGGATCACAAAGTCGTGGAAGACCCGCAAGTATCTTCCTAAGACTAGCATAATCTCTGGTGGCTATGGCTTTATGTACAGGACTATGAGCATATCTCCAAATCTCTATACCCGCCATGCCACAAGAGTATATGAAGATCCGTTTACACCAGTAACAGTCTATCACAACCCAAACAAAACCATCAAACTCCTAAGAGCCAATTGGATACGACAGGCAGCAATTTCCCGAACTAGAACCTGGTAGCATAAACCAAAATAATCATCAGGAATCAATTATTTGCTCCTACAAACAACTTGATTACCTGTTGTCGGTATGAAAAAGACAAGAGTTCATAATTGGTCAACAAAACACGGGTACGATAATAGTTACCCTTTCTAAGGTAAGAATCAACCCAGTTTTGTTTACACCCGCACAGGACAAAAAGAAGAGCAAACAAAAGCACAACTGAATGAAGACAGTAGAAGCTATAATCCAGACAGCTACGCTCAGAATATTTACAGTCCGAAAGCAAACAAAAAAGCCTAAGAAGCCCAACCTTGTTCTGTTTCTTTCCTTAAGAAACCCAGAGATTCTCCAGACGCAGTTCACACGCCAAAACCCTCACCACCCTCTCTCTCTCTTTCTCTCTCTCCTCTCCGGTGGGGAGAGAGATCCTTGCGATCCAATCTAGATCAGACAACCCCAAGAACACGCATGTGGGATGTGTGTGAAACAGAACTTGCAACAAGAGTTTTTATAAAATTAAAAAATATATAATAAAATTGATAGGGACTATAACAGAAACAACAAATGTGGGGTTGGGTAGCGGACGACCCAGGTAAAGATACAGAATCACGAAACCAATAGAAAGAAGAGATTGAAAGAGAACCGAAAAGCGATTTTGCTTAATAAAGAGAAACCCGCAACAAAAGAAACAGAAGAAGCAGGAGAATGAAAGAGAGAGATACAAGTACTTTTTGGATTAAGAGCAAGCACACACAAAAAAAGGGGCCAAAAGAAGTCAAGTCACAAAGTAGAAGAATAATAATAAGAACAAGAGAAAGGTCCTGGAGTGCGGAGCTAGATATAGAAAAAGAGGTTAAGTAGTTTCAGTCAGTTAAATGGTATTGTACTGGAAAGGAGGGAAGAGAGTAAAACAGCTAAAAAGAGAAACATGTTTTTACCCAAAAGTATTAACCTATACTATTATTATCAGAATATTAACAACTTAGAAGAAGAAGAAGAAGGAGGAGGAGCTGACACTTGAGAGGGTGAGTTTAAAATGGCAATTGCAACCAAAGAGAAAGACACCTTCGCACATGTGATGTGACCAAAACAATATCAACTCAAGCCTAGACTTAGCCTGCTGCCTACCCTTGTGCTTTTCTTCTGCTCCGCTTGCTGAGAGACACATCATGTTCGTTAATTATTTAATTGTTATTTAATTGCTGTTAACTTGGTTTTCATTCGTTTCAATAACGTCTAAAAGAAGAGACAGGACTCGAGAGGCCTTCACATCCTCTGGCCCAGGTCTTCTGGACCTACCTTGTATCAGAGGATCTGAGCCATCCATTTAGACCAGAGAATTTGGTCCCACTCGAGAGTTTGTTATTAATTATTTAATAACAATGGGTTTTGATTTGTAGACAGGAAGAACTAAGAAAGTCTTCTGGGATTTTAAATCTCTTGTGGTAGAGGTTAGCCTTAGCCCGCTGGTGGGTCTGGGCTGGGGGGTAGGCCATCTCATTTTATGTACGCATATATGATATTTGTATATCCCCTGCTAAATTTCTATAGATGGAGGTTTAAATGCACATGACGTTGGTGCTAATTTGGATTCTTGCGACCCAAACTGCAAGCGTATATTCTGCTGCAAGGGGCCAAATCTTATGTACCCTTTATTTTGTATACTATATCTTCTTTTGATCTCAACTATTCAATATATCAAAACTATTCAATTTATTGTATGGAATAGTTGAAATCAAAGAGATACCGAATAGGTCCAGAATAAGAGGTACAAAAAATCTGTACCCTTGTTGCAATACCAGGGACATAGCCATATTATAGGGAGGCGGGCCACGGCTCCCCCAGTCAAATATTTTTTTAAAAAAAAGTTATATAATTAAAATTTTTAAAATTATAAATATAAGTGACCCTCTTTTAATTTTTTTAAATTACTTATATAATTAAAATTTTTAAAATTACAAATATAAGTGACCCCCGGCCTCCCCTTAGAATTTAGTCTGGCTCCGTCCCTGTGCAATACTCCTTCTTTTTTAAAAAACATTTTCTGAAACCTCAAAAAGTAAAATATATGATGGAAACAATTTCAGGAGAGGATTTTTTTTTTTTTTCAATTCTGGATGTGCATAGGGTAGCATTCGCCTTGACAGACCACAAATTGTTGTTGAAATTTCAGACGGAAGAAAGCTTGAGCATGGGATTTATGCCAATAAGGTATGTCGGTGTACAATTATAAGTACTATATATATAATGAATTATTTGATTTTTATTATCGTTACAAATAAGCAAATGAGATACAAGAGTTAATGATTATAAGTACACGGGTGAAGATGTGCGAGAGCAAAAGTTTGCAATTAACAAATTTTATCGTTAAGAGATGACAGATGAAAAAGACATCAAATCTCGAGCAGCATAAGCATACGAGGATCTCAAAGCTGAAAACATCAATTTGCAAAAGAATTTATCGTAAGTTTATTAATTAAAAAGCTGTCCATATCTTAAAATGACTCATTAATTATAATTAATTTGAAAACAAATTAAGTCAATTGAAATTAAATGTGAAAAGGTCAATCAAATAAAAGATCTCATTTAATTGTAAAATTGATCATTGATTTAAAGAGAATATTTTCAATAATTTAATCAGTTAGCCCGAAACATATTAGGATAGTCGTAATAAGATTTAAATTTTCTTAAATTAATTGGTTCAAATCCAATATCTAAACTAAAACTTATCATCTTAGGTGTGATAAATAAATAATATCAATAAGCTCTGTGAAAAAGACTAAACCCTAAATTAAATAATCAAGATAACTGCAACAATTTAATTTATTTTTTTGTTTATCGTAAGTTAAATATGGAAATTCATAAATAACTTATTTGCTACTTGTACCAATTTCTCGTGACAATTACGGATCATTGAATTCCTGAATAGTGATAGAATAATCAAAATTATATTAAATTATTAGATTAATCGAATATTAAAAAATACTTGAATTAAAACGTGAATAAAAGTTTGGAACACAAAACTCCACGAGGTTATAACTAGAGTTTCAAATTCCTTATATTAGAATGATTTAGTTTAGCCACATATGGCTTTTGCTCCAATACCAAAAGTATAATAAGATAAATAATTGTTAAAAGCGTAAGAAGAAAGATCCTTTTACCGTTGCGAGGAACATCCCTTTTGTAGGGTTTTCTAATATATTCCTAATTTAACTATAACTTGTAAAGATGTTTGTTTGTCTAAAACGAATTTAAATTCTTACATGATAAGGATAAGAAAAAGTCTCCCAGCCAAACTCCAACTTTACAAGTAATTAATTTTTTCCACTGCAACAATATTTTCACTTCATTCAAGATTTTATAATTATCATCAATAGAGTCTCAATTTGATACAATCCTCAATTTTATCTCCTAAAATAAAACAAACATTAATTTTTATATTTAAGCACCAAAATAAATTTAAAACAAAAGAGATATTATCAAATAATATAGCAAGATAAGATGTTATCAATAATTTTTTATTCATCAAATGAATGTCAAAATTTTACTTTAAATAGTGATTAGAGTGAAGAAATTTATAGTATAATCTAAAGGAACATAAAGTTTGTAGGTTGTAAATTTTTTTGTACTGTCTTAAACGAATCCCTAAGCAATGGCATACTAATTTGATCAAGTTTTATTAAGTGATAGTTTCTCTTATGTTAAAGTGAATAAATGCGTGTCTACTAAACTTATTGACAAATAATGCATGATTATTAGCTTATAGTAAATGACTTGCTTATTTTTGGTATTAATGATAATGTAGTACATACTACATAGTACTAAAAATTTCTTAGCTTTATGGGCAGCAAGTGTTATTTTGGGTGATCATGAGGAATAAATTTTGTATAATATTATCACAAGAATATTATGTTAAGAAACTTATTAAGAAGTTCAGTATTTGTAACACTCAAATACTCCCTGAGAGGATATGTGGATGTCACCTAAGACAGTACAATCAAATCAGACTGCAGAAACAAAAATTTACAGTTATTACAGGCCCAAAAGTGTTAACTAAAAACATGTTTTCAACAATACATAACCAGACGCCTTTGGC
>JANZLC010000202.1:42009433-42021610 GCA_026413385.1 Erythroxylum gracilipes
GAAAATGCCATGAATGCATGCCAAAATTTCAAAGAGACAGAACATAAATCGGACTAAAGTTGCTTCATATGCTAACCTTTAATTTAGGGCGTTACAGTATTGATGTGAAATTAGTTTGTACTCCTTATGGTGTTAATACTCATTTGGTAAAAAATAAAAGTGATCATATGGTTAAGGCTGAGTATGCTTAAATTATTGGGCGTCTGATGCATTTAATGAATTTTACATGACATTGTAAGACATTTTTTTTCTTAGGGGCAATTGTGTCAATGTCTCATGAAGTTTGACAACATTAATTGCAATTTTGGTTTTTAAATAAATTATCGGTTAAGTTAAGTCATTTTATGATTGTCCAAGGAGGAGATTGTAAGACATTTTTGTCCTTAGGGGCAATTTTGTTAATATCTCATGAAGTTGAACAACATTAATTGCAATTTTAGTTTTTAAATAAATTATCGGTTAAGTTACGCCATTGGATCCAGATAAGGATAATTAAGTGGTCCAATAAATGATCTAACTTGATGGGTCAAAATTCGGGTGAAAAATAAGTCCCGATTAGTGTGGACTGGGTCTATATCGACCTTATGATGGGAAAGCCCGATATGAAAGCTATATAAAGGTAAGGTCTCCTGCAATTACTTAAAGAACGTTCATGAGCATAAGGTTCCTGACCCGTTAAGGAACCTTAGAACTTGAGGAAACTGTAGAAAGGTCTTGCTCGCGTGTCGGTGAGCACTTTCAACTAAAGGTCTCGAGAGATTCGGAGACGTTTGGAGCTCGAAATCTGCATCGAAATCAAAGATGGAACCGAAATCTAGGTATTCCGCATTACCTTCATTTTTGATCTTTTCACGAGACCCTGAGGTACGTAATAAAGAACTACTACTTGCTAACAAATATAACTTATGTTGTATGTAGACTAGGTAGGTATACATGATCATTGAGTTTAGTTAGATCAATGCAATATTTGATAGGTACCATGAATTTTGGTACATTCTATAATGGATTTCCCGTTGTATTACGAGGGTACAGTGATGCCAATTGGATATTTGGTTCAGGTGAGATAAAATTCACTAGTGGTTATATATTTACTCTTGGTGGAGGTATAATAGCTTGGAAGTTAGTTAAATAGACTATTACGGAAATCGAGTTTCTGGCCTTAGAGTTAGCCGAAAATGAGGTAGAATGGTTAGGAAACTTCTTAGCAAATATTTACTTTAGGAGTAAAAGCAACACCTTCTATATCTATGCATTATGATTTCAAGGCTATAATAGTCATTACAAAAAATAAAACTTTTTGGCAAAAGTAGGCACTTTCACTTTGATACACCCAAGTGTTAAATATGAAATTATATCCATTGATTATGTAAAGTCGTAAGTGAATGTGGTTGATCATCTAACTAAACCATTAGGAAAGACATAAATATTGAAGCATAGAAAGGAAAGAGACTAATTGCCTTTTTGGATAGGCTTATATAGTAGAGCTTTTGTTAGTTGAGCTTTTCTAAAAATAACTTTTTAAGAAATCAGTTGACTGTTTAACTTTCATTTAAAAAAGATATTTTTTTAAAAAACTTTATACAATAGACTGTTTGGCAACATAAAAATAAAAAACACATTTAATTTTAACTATATTTTATTTTGTAATAAAAATTATTTATGCATATAAATATATTAAACAATATGCAAAATACAATATATAAATTATTATATAATTTAAAACCATATAAAGCATAAATAAAAATATATTTAGCCAAATCTTTTATTATGGATTATAATATAAGTAAAACTAATATAAAAAATAAATATTAAAACATATAAAAAAAGTCAAATAATATTATTTAAATCTTACAATAAACGTGAAGATGTGTTTGTGAGTATTATGATAATTATGTATAAAACATAAAGGTAAATATGACTAAAAAATAGGCTCATTAATTTATTTAAAAAATCTACATGAAAAAGTTTTTTTTTTAGTTTCAAATTTTAACTTCTCAAAAAGTTGTATTTTAGCTTCTAAAAAAATACTTTTGTATTTTACAGCCAAACACTTAATTTTTTGAAAATAACTCTTGCGGTGAAAAAAAGTACTTATTTGCTCTCCAAAAATTGAACCAATCAGGCTCTAAACCTAATATAAGATATCATATGATAACTTAACCTATATGAATAATTTTGATTTTCATGAAATTGATCTTTATTTTTTACAATTATTTTTGGTTTATCATAATAAAATTGTATATTATTATATTTCTTTAAACTCACGCTTTAGCAAGATTTTTACTTTGTGTTGTTTGTTATTTGTTAACTAATTCACTGCAAAGGTAAAAACAATTAAGGTAAGAATCAAGCACAAACATCATAATTGCAAAACAATCTTGCAAGTTATTTTTCTCAAGCCACTAGAGATAAAGAGACCTCAAGTTCAAATTGAAAAGCGGAAGAAAGGTTTTAATAATTATGAAAAGCGGAAGAAAGGTTTTAACATATGTTGCGATTGTAAATGGAGGCGGATGAGAATGAATGGGTCTAGCTCTCTTAAATTTCAATTTAAAAAAAAATCAAGTTCGATGTGACCTGATTATTTTAGACCAATAATTATGTCAAGAAAGTTATTTGAACTTGGCCAAATCAAAATTAACCTGCTGAGAGTTCGCATCCGATATGTTTTCGTTTCAAGTGGCAATACTATGGAGTACCACTGTCTCAACGGTGACCCCTGGTCCAACTCCGAAAAGAACGCCTCTTCTCCGGTGGACTTGAGGTGAGGAGACCTTCAGCTGACTTTTGTACCAGTCGGAACAGAACGGATCTCTCGAAACAATACTTGAGGCCACCATCAGCTGACTTTTTCTGCATTTTGGCTGCGTCCGGTGAATCTGATTCAAGTCTTTCAATCATTTGACCATTTCAAAAAGCTGAAATTTTTGTTTAATAACAATATGAAAAAGTAGTTGTTTTATCTCAAACAGCCGAAATTTGAAAAACTACTCAATAGTAACGTTTTCATATATCAACTGATTATGGGTAAGTAAAAAATCAATTACAACTTCTTAAATAAATAAAGCTATACATTAATTAATTTGTGCAAATTAATTTATGCCTAATTACAATTAATTAATTGTGATATAGTGTGATATAATTAAATTATTATTAATTATGCTGCAGTGCCATGCATGACAATGTAGCGTAATTGATGCATGACACTGTAACAAAATTAATTATTATAAATAGTGTCATGCATTGCATTATGTTATGCTTATGAATTATATACGAAACAGTTATAAATTTTTTGTAAAATTTAATTTTTGTTCTATTTTTATTATTGTTGAAATTTTAATTTTTGTAAAATTAAATATTTAATTGTGACCTTATAAATTTTTTAAGTCATGTCTTTATAAGTCATTTTTATTAATTAAATAATAAAATTTATATATATTATATGAAAAATACTAATATGATACAGCTCGCTACATCATTCGTATTAATAAAAAATTTAACGTTAGATTATTATTATTATTGTTATTGTTATTGTTATTATTATTGTTGTTATTGTTGTTGTTGTTGTTGTTGTTGTTATTATTATTATTATTATTATATGTTATATGTTTTTATTAAAGTTATAAATTCAATTTTTGTAGAATTAAATATCTAAATTCTAAATTCTTATAAAAATATTCAACAAAATACTAAGATATATAATATTCATACCTTTATAATTTTTTAAAGTTATGTACTCTTAAGTTATTTTATACATAAATAATTAATATTAAATAACTAATTTTACCAAATATCAACTAATAAACAGCTAATATAATCCGCTAATTAAATCAGCTGATAAAATAAGCTAATTGTTAAATAGGATCTTCATCTAAAATGAACAAGACTTTTGCACTTCACATGTTACCATACTCTGATAGAACATGCCTTGAGGCCCATAACTTTTCGGGCTTTAAAGATAACTTGGCCTGAACTTGATCCAGAATTGGAGGCCCACCAGGTAGTACAATCCAGAAAAGTGAGCTCCAGTCGGAGATGCCTAATGGCTGGAATGCATCCACTAGGCTCTAGTTAGTTCCAGATACGCCTAGACACAAAGTCTGCCCCGGCGAGACAGAGAGAGGTTTTATAGTTAGATAGGAGTAAGGAAAATTGATGGGTGCACTTTCCTTCCCAATGTGCATTGAACAACACAATTAGCAGGAGTTGCATACCGGTGGCCGTCGTGCCTCTGAGGCTCTGAGCCTTTGTTACTTGGTCAACGCTCACCATTTCATGGAATCAAACAGTAAAAGCAGTTGTTAGTTAATAAACTGAAAGCAGAAAGCTGGCGTTAGAGGCTATTAGTTAGTTCCGACAGTATCACGGCAGAAGATAGGTCGATTTTATTTTTAATTTTCTGTTTTTTTAATTCAGTAAAAATTTTATTTGACTGAGCTTTTTATTTTTATTTTTTTTGTTTTGATTTTTTTAGTTTTCAAAATTATGAAAATATAAAAAATTATTTTTTGTTTTTATTATAAATTAAATGTATACTATTTAATATATTTATTTGTAATAAAAATTATGAAAATTTTAATTTAATATTATACATCAATTAATTAAAATTAATTAATAATAATAATTATGAATAATTCAATGTTACTTAACAATTTATTAATTTATTAATTAAATTAAATAAGTTGAATTCAATAATTAGTAATAAATATAATATAATTTAAAATATCGTAAAAATATATAAATTTTAAATAAAATTTGATTTAATATTTGAAATATATTTAAAATAAATATTAATGTGTACATAAAAAGTTAAATTTTAAATTATTTATTTAATAAAATGAAATTATTTTATGAAAAATTTGTTATAAATATTATATAAAAGATATAATATTTAATTAAAGATAATGCTGCGTATTATCGGACCTTCTCAGACTCTGTTTCATTGCGAGATTTAATAATGATGATGATTATATAAAAAATTAAATATTATTTTTTAAACAAGTTTTTGTTTTTATTTTAAAAATGGAAACTAAAAATATAAATCAAAATTAAAATTTATAATAAAAATACAAAATAAATCAAACGACCGTTCTAATTTTAAGTTAAATACGGTAGATGGATGCACGTGCCCGCCCAGAAAGTGAGCTGTCACTGTAGTCTGTAAGTGGTGCGCTCAACAACTTTAGAACCGGTGCCTTCTAGTCTTCTACACGTGACGACAATTGTTATTAATTATTTTATAACGATAGTTTTAATTAGTAGACCGAAAGAAGCAAGAAAGTCTTCCAGGTTAGCCCATGTTCATCTCATTTTATGTATGCACGAATACATGGCATATTTACATCAGCTGCTATTTCTGTTTCAACTTTTAATTTTTAATTTTTATTAGTGATAATAGATAAAATAAAAAATAATAAAATTGGAATAATTTCTAAACAATTATTTTTTATTTCGAAGAAGTTATTAAAATCTATACTTTCTAAGATTTTATTTTAATTACATTATTTAAATATTATTTTTAATTTATTCTTCAAAATATCATATCTACAAGAAAATTCAAATCTTCAATTAGAAGTAAAATTATTATTTTAAATACTAAATTAAAATGATTCAACTAAATTTAATATCCATAAAATAATAATTTATTTTAAATGAATAAACAAATTAAAAATGTTTCAGACACAAACTCACATATTTAATGTACTAAAATTTGGTTACCATAATTGTTATAAAGGGTTAATTCAAAAAAACTCAAATTTTCTTCAAAATTTTAATTATATTCTGAAATTTAAAAAATAGCAATAAATGCTCAAATTTTTGTTTTTTTCAATTCTAACACGACGTTATCTGTTATTCTCCTGATGCTCTCAGTCATTTATCTTTTGTTTGTATTTTTACACTCCAAACTATTCTCGTATTACAGCGTACTGTACTAATAAGCTCTTCGTTTTTAGTTCGTTCTTCTGATATCCTTAGTGTAGAGTGTCGGGATTGCATAATTTGAAAATTGAAGGGTAAAAGCGTCGAAAGAACAAACTGAAAATGACCGGAAAAATTAAAATCAAAGTGTAATATCGTCGGAGTTCCGTAATCTGATTTAAGTCATTTTTAAACAACAACGTCATTTTAATTATATAATTAAATGACTTCGTTTCATTAATCTTCATTTGTTGTGTTAATTTTGGCTGATATGTATTAATAGTTAAGGTTTCTATGACACGTAACAAGTCACGTTAGCAAACTTAATGGAAACACTAACGTTGGGTTATAATTTTAAAAAATTGAAAGTTTGAGTATTATTGCTACTTTTTAAAGTTCGAGCTAGAATTGAAAAAAATTATAAGTTTGAACATTTTTTATTATTACGTTTTAAAGTTCGAGTTATAATTAAAAAATTGATAAAAAATTGATTTTTTTAAATTAACCCTTGTTATAAATTACATCAATTAACTATCATCTACTTACTGATATATCTTTGATTTTAATCTCAAGGTAACTGATTTTTGTTAGATAATTGATTATGACTTGTTGCTTTTATTCAACCTCATGACTTTTGTTAAATTGACAACTTTTGTTATCAACATAAAGTCTATTATTACTCGGTTAACTGACTTTCATTTAACAAATTGAGTTTCTCACAATCACATTTATTAAAAAAAAAACTTATGTGCTTTATGCTCAAATTTCTAAAATAAATAAATTAACACTTTTTTCTTTAATTGAACATAATAATAGTAAAAATTATTATTTTGAGAGTAAAATTAGAACCAGCATATATTTTTTATATGTTTAATTTTGGAATTCCTAACTAAAATTTTTGCAAGATTTTTTTGTTTTTATACAATTAATTACAATATAATGATTTATTTTAACTTGATACTATAAAGCAAAATTACACAATTGTTATATTTATTTAATTTCACTGTTATATTTGTTTATAATTTATTAGCAGTATTCAATAAAGATTATTTAATTTATATTAGGAGAAATATAGTTAACGACTTTTTGGTAAAAATTCAAAAGGTAGGAATCACACAGAAACATCATCACTGCAATACAATCTTCCAATTCGTTTTTCACAACCCACTAAGGCCCTCTCTAAAACACAAGAGATAGAGAGTCCTCAAGTTCAAATTGGAAAGTAGAGGAAAGATTTTAATAATTATAGCAATTGACAAAAGAACCATAACAAGTGAAATTACCGCATCACATGTTGCACTTTCCTGGATAGGCTTTTAATTTTTAGTGGCAACGCTATGGAGTACCACCGTTTCAACGGTGAGCCCTGGACCAAATCCAAAAAGAACGCCCCATTCGAGCCCCTCTCCGAAGGACTTAAGCCCGTCCTCAGCTGACTTTCTTCGCATTTCATCCAAAATGAACAGAACACATGCACTTGACATGTTACCAAACTCAGATAGGACGTGTCTTGTGGCCTGTAACTTTTCGGGCTTTAAAGACAGCTTGGCCTCGACTTGGTCCAGAATTGCAGGACCACCAGGGTGAGCAATCCAGAAAAGGGAGTTCCAGTCGGAGATGCCCAATGGTCGGAATGCCTCCACGAGGCTTTTCTCTATGTTCTTAGAAATAAGACCAGGTACATCCTTCAAGAGGTGAAATGTAAGCCCAACTTCACGAAGATGTCCATCGATGGCACCATCACTATCAGGAAGAATAGTTTGGGCTGTTGAGACCAACTCAAACATGGGTTTCTCGACAGGCAATGGGTCGGAGCCTACTATCACAGCGGCTGCACCATCACCGAATAAGGCCTGACCCACAAGACTGTCAAGGTGAGTGTCACTAGGTCCACGAAAAGTGACTGCAGTTATTTCAGAGCAGACGACAAGCACCCGAGCCCCTCTGTTGTTTTCGGCAAGGTCTTTTGCTAGGCGGAGCACCGTGCCACCGGCGAAGCACCCTTGCTGGTACATCATGTACCTCTTCACTGATGGGCGGAGGCCTAATAGCTTAGTTAGCTGATAGTCAGCCCCTGGCATGTCCACACCACTAGTTGTGCAAAACACCAAATGGGTGATTTTGGATTTGGACTGCCCCCACTCCTTGATGGCTTTGGTGGCTGCTTCTTTGCCTAGTTTTGGTATCTCCACCACCACAATATCTTGCCTTGCATCCAAGGAAGGTGCCATGTATGCACATATGTTTGGATTCTCCTTCAGCATCTCCTCCGTCAGATGCATGTAACGCTTCTTGATCATGGATTTTTCGCCTAAAAACAACATGAAATTAAATTTCAACATCTAATGCGATTACGTAAAGCGTTTATATTTACTCTGAAACATGTTCAGACAAAATAAAAACTTACACATGCGCTTGAATTTCTCTTTGAGTTCGGTTTTGTGTTCGCTGTTGGTGATCCTGAAGTAATAATCGGGATAAGTGCTTTGATCAACACAATTAGCAGGAGTTGCCGTACCGATGGCCAAGACGGTAGCAGGGCCATCAGCTCTCTGAGCCTTTACCACTTCATCAACGCTCACCATTTCGTAATATTTAGCAAGTAAGAGTCGAAGCTTGTGGTTGTAAAGGCTTCAAATAATTCTAGACCTTGAGGATGAGAGACACAAATGTTGCCGGAGAGACAGGTGTTTTATAGTGAAACAGGATGGACAATGTAGGGAAGTTGTGGTAGATGGGTGCACGTGCTCACCCAATGTCCTCCTGATTCTCAAGTAAGCCCCAACAAACTTTTAGACGCTATACCAGTGCCTTCTGGCACGTGACTCAAATTATTCGGTAAGTCGAATGAAAACGGCCACATGTTGTTATCAGACTATCAGTGTTTGCTCCTACTTACCAGTTAACAACATAGCGTAAGAACTTTGAAGGCCTAAAAATTAGATGTTGAAATCTAAGGAGCACAAATTCGTTTATATACTTAACTATTAAGTTAATAGTTATAGTTAATACAATTATTAACTTTGTTTAATACTATACTAAATATGTATAATTAATAATTTTATTCTTATTTCAATTACGACCCCGAAAGGCACAAGTACGATCCCTTTAAAACTACGAAATCTACAATTATAGAATGATGTTTGATAGGTGTTGAAATATTTACTTTTTTTTAGGAGCACAGTTCATTTATATAATTAAACTGAAAATTATGTAAAAAAACAAAAAAAATCTACAAATAGGGAATGTTGTTTAATAGGTGTTGTTTGTGGTTGTGGCACTGGGCATCTATCACCATTACTATGATCATCGTCATCAATTTTTGCTGGATCTTAGGAGCTTCTTTTCGTTCTCACATATTAAGGAGAGAAACGGGAAGGTCGTGTCTCTTTATTTTAGTAGTAGTTAGTTGTGCATTACCTAAATCAGGTTGGACCAACAAGTAGCTGGCCATTTTTGACAAGAGCCCAATAACAAATACCACTTATTTGGTAGGTGATTCACGAAGAATAACGGGCTGTGTGGTTCGTGGGAATAGCAATGCTATTCCTTTGCTATTCTTAAGTTATTATTAATCCTGCATTTGGTTAAAAATCAAACACATAATACGTTATCTTTAAGAATACTATTTCTGCAATTTGAAGAATAGACAAAACTCCCCCCAACCTATCTTTATCTATTCAACGAAAATCTATTCTTCTTCAACGGAAATGTGTTCTTCTTCGAAACAAATTTAACCCTCCTCAAACTTCTCCTTCTTCGACGTCTGACAAGCCTCCCTCCCGACATCCATTCCTTATCTTCTTCAAGCTCGTGATTCTCCTCTCAGGAAACATTTCACATGTTGCTTGACCTCTGCTCTTCTACAGATTCGTGATTCCAACGTTCTACCATTTCCAGATTCTGGGTAAGTCATCTGGGTTTTTTTTTTTTGGTCTATCCTTTTCTATCGGCTTTTCCAAGTGGTGTTGAAAATGGGAAATAGAAAAATGGCAGCTTTTCCAGATTCTGGGTTAGTCATTTGGGTTTTTTTTTTGTCTGTCCTTTTCTGTTGGCTTTTCCATGTGGTGTTGAAAATGGGAAATAAAAAAATGGTAGCTTGAGCTTGGATTGTTTGCGTTGACCCTGTTCATAAGTTTGCGTCCACCATTATTCTTTACTTTGCTTCTATGCTTTATGCGGTCACAGAAAGAAATGGGTTCATCTCACAAGCCGTAGAAGTTCAAAGCTTTCAAAGAAAGTAAACCCCATATTCAGTTGGAAAAACCCAATTCATCAATGGCCAAGTTCCTTACTTTCATCTACTTCGTTTCAATAACTTTCCTAATTTTCCACTTCAATTTCATCACTGCAGACCCAAATCTCTCATTTTGTTTCCAAAGTTTCCGTAAAGATCAAAACTTAAGTCCAACATTGCATTGTATGGTGATGCCAAGATTGTTGATGATGGTTCATCGATTCAGCTAGCTTACTCAATGAGTTTCAGCAGAGGAAGAGTCATGTACAAGAGACTAATCAAGCTTGTCGAAGGTAATCCTGGAAAGATGGTTTCTTTGTCCACGTACTTCTTGTTTCTTTATGTCCCCAGATGATGGATATGGGTTGGCTTTTATTATGGTTCCTAGTGCTTTTAATGCCAGTGCATTTGATAATGGTCCATTAGAAACAAAGAAGAGTGATTTTAAGATTGTCTATGTTGAATTTGGTTCATTTAAGTCAAGCATGGAGAATTGATGGAGAATCATGTGGGAATTGATTTGGGTTGTTTTGTGTCAGCCAAAGTGAGAAATGCTTCATCTGTTATTGCAATATTTGAGAACAGAACGAGATTGCATTCTGGTGGAGTGGAAGGAAACCGGCCACATCAGTGATGACAATCAGAACTGTGGGTTTCAAGGGAGGAAGGCTGTGAGTAATTGGTGATGGTATTGAGAGTAGTGAGTTCTAGGTGAATCCTAGATAATGCCTAGTCCAATGAAACAATGAAACAATAAAACTAACAATTGGTGGAGGCTCGCAAATGTCAACATATGAATTATATTCTTTAATTAGCAAGTTCCTCGTGCTCTACATGACATTGAAAAAACAATTACTGGAGATTGGGAATTATTTGATGGTTAAAAAGGATATGGATTTTTTTAATCTGGAACCAAATTATATTTGCTTTAACAACATATTCTATGTTGTTTTTTTAGAAGACTGAATTTTCTAATGAAAGAACCTTAATAATAATTTTGTATAATAATAATAAGAAAACCGCGAGGGGTGGCGTGGTGGTAGCTCGCCTCTGCCCCTTAACCATGTGGTTGGGAGTTCGACTCCCACCCATAGGAATGGAACGTTCCTCGTGGCCAGCCATTTACCGCTTAGTGCGAGCTCCCGTGGCGAGTCCGGATGAGTCGAACACTCACGTAGTGCCGGAAACCGGATGGTTTACACCAAAAAAAAAAGAAGAAGAAGAAGAAGAAGAAAATTAATTTTTTATAATAATAATAATAATAATAATAATAATAAAATAGGAGAAGAAGAAAATTAATTATAACAAGCAATTTAATAACAAAATAAAAATAAAAATAAAATTAATTTATAAAATTAATAATAATAATAATAAAGAAGAAGAAGAAAATTAATTTTGTATAATAAGAATAATATAATAATAATAATTTTGTATAGTAATAATAATAAGAATAAGAATAATTAATAATAATAAGAATAAGAATAATAAAGTTAATAATAATAATAATAATAAGAAGAAGAAGAAGAAGAAGAAGAAAATTAATTTTGTATAATAATAATAATAATAATAATAATAATAAATTTTGTATAATATTAATAATAATAAGAAAATTAATTGATAAAATTAATAATAATAAGAATAATAATAATAATAAGAAGAAGAAGAAGAAAATTAATTTTGTATAATAAGAATAATAAGAATAATATAATAATAATAATAATTTTGTATAATAATAATAATAATAATAAATTTTGTATAATAATAATCATAGTCATAATAAAATTAATAATAATAAAATAGAACAAAAAGAAATTAATAATAATAACGAATTTAATAATAAAAATAAGAATAAAATAATTGATAAAATTAATAATAAGTAGAAAAATTATAACAATAATTAATAATAATAAGAATAATAAAGTTAATAATAATAAATAAATAAATAAAATTGAAGAAAAAATTTAATGATAACAAGAAATTTAATAACAAAAATCAAATTAAAAATAATAAGAATAATAATA
>JANZLC010000202.1:42033715-42044643 GCA_026413385.1 Erythroxylum gracilipes
TGCAAAAGGATGTGTGCTTGAGCGATTTATTGGTATTATTCATGTTAGTGATACCACCTCTTTATCACTAAAGTTTGTAATAGATGAATTGTTTTCAAAGAATAGATTGAGTATATCATCTTTACGTGGGCAAGGCTATGATGGAACTAGCAATATGCAAGGAGCAATTAATGGTTTGAAGACTTTGATTTAAAAGAAAATAATTCAGCTCACTATGTTCATTGTTTCTCTCACCAATTTCAATTAGCATTTGTAGTTGTGGCCAAGAATCATGTATATGTTTCTTTGTTGTTTAACACAGTCTCAAGCTTATCAAATGTAGTTGGAGGTTCTTGTAAACGGAAAGATCTACTTCGTGAGAAGCCATTTAGTAAGATCGTTGAAGGGCTGAAAAATGGTGAGCTTTCAAGTGGTAAAGGTTTACATCAAGAAACTTCTCTTCAAAGACCATGTGACACATGTTGGGACACACATTATGGATCATTATTAAGCTTAATCATGATATTTGACTCCATAGTTGATGTTCTAGAGATCATTATGGAAGAAGGCACAACTTCAAAGCAAAAAGGTGAAGCATATGTTTTGCTTGATTCTAACCAATCTTATGAATTTGTGTTTAGCTTACATTTGATGAAAAAAAAAATTAGACATCACAAATGAATTATCTCAAGCGTTGAAAAGGAAGGATCAAGACATTATCAATGCAATCTCTTTGATTAAAATTTCCAAACAATGACTACAAATGATGAGGGATGATGGGTGGCAATCCTTATTTGATGAAACATCTTCATTTTGTGAGAACCATGCTATATTGCCATTCCAAATATGGATGAAAATATTGTACATCGGGGAAGGTTAAGGCGAAATGCACAAAAAATGACAAATTTGCATCATTATCAAGTGGAATTATTTTACACTATGATTGATATGCAACTTCAAGAGCTCAACAATCGCTTCAATGAGATAAATACTAAGTTGCTTATTTGTGTGGCATGCTTGAATCCAAATGACTCTTTTTATGCTTTTAATAAGCAAAAAATAATTCAACTTGTTGAATTTTATCCTTCTGATTTCTCTAAAGTAGAGCTTCTTACTCTTGGTGATCAACTTGACAATTATATTATTCATATGGAATCTGATGATCAATTTTTGATATTAAATGGGTTTAGTGATCTTGCCAAGAAGCTAGTTGAAACAAAAATGATGTTGTGTATCCTTTGGTGTTTTTACATATGAGATTAACTTTGATTTTGCCTATTGCTCTTGCATCGGTGGAAATAGTATTTTCTGCAATGAAGATAGTGAAAAATCGCTTGCGCAATCGGATGAGAGATTCTTAGATGAATGACTATTTGATCACATATATTGAGAAAGATACCTTCAATAGTATTGAAAATGAGAAAATTTTACAACAATATCAAAATATGAGGACTCGTAGGGAACAATTGTAATAGGTTATATACTTATATGTAAGAAGCTCAGGACAATGATATAATTTTTTATTTATCAAATGTACAAATATTTGTATCTTTTTCAGTAATATAAGAGTACTTTAAATATTTTGCCCCTACTCAAAAAAATTTCTAGATCCTTCCCTGACAAAGGATATGGATGTTTTTATATAATTTGAAAAATTCTATATAGAAAATGCAAAATTATGTAGGAGACAACTTAATAGTTATTGTATAAGGGATTGGAACAAGCAAATTACACATGTGCGGTGGTGAATTGTCAATCCCATGTAAATTATTGATTGGTTAAAAATTTCAACGAAATCTTATTTTTATGTTGGTGTTAATTAACATTATATTTAGTGTAAACTTTATTGTGTTAAAATGGATTTATATCTTGGAACCATTTACGAAGATCAAGGATTTTTGTTAAATAGTTTTATTATTATGAATGTTGTTTACTCAGATAGTAATATAAGTTATTCCTTGTTTACATTATCTCGTAATTCCAATAATGATGCAATTTTGTGGCATGATAGATTATATCAAATTAGTCAAAGTTGAATAACTTGATTAGCTAAAAAAGGTCTTTTAGATAATTTACATAAAGTAGATTTACCTTAAAAAGGAAACACAAGCTTCTTATCCATTATAACTAATTTCGTCACTTTTACACACGATTATACTCAATATGACCACTCCTATTTGGTTTATGATAAAAGGGAATAGAAAGACATTTAACTATTACTTGAATCCTTTAACAAAATGACATCATATAAAGGTAAACTAGAACACTACTATAAAAGGTTAAGTCCATGATGAGTGATGACACAAACGAATTTATCAATCACTTATTGAGGTGATGCATTACTTACATGCATTTAGACATTTAATCAAGTGTCGATAAAATTAGTTACAAATACTTTGTATGAGTTAAAGACAAGTAAAAAGAACTTAACATGAAAAGTATAAGATTATAGGAATGTATTGTTTTTATTCATGACCTCACTCATAAATATAAAAAACTAGGCATAATAAAAAAGAAAAGCATCTTTATTAGATACTTTAAATAATAAAAAAGACACATGTTTAATTGTTTATGTATGAATGTGAAAACGAAGGAGTAAGTGTATTTGAATCGCAAGATGTCACATTTTAAGAAAGTGACTCTTTAAAGCAAGGTGAAATAGGAAAATACCTATTTTTGTACAAGACTTATTTTAAGAAAGTGACTCTTTAAAGCAAGGTGAAATAAGAAAATACCTATTTTTGTACAAGACTCTTGATTAGAATGATCTTACTAAAGAGAATCATGGATAAGAATTTTATCCGAGTAGGATTAGTTTAGAACTTAAAGAATTAAGTCAAAGTTAATTTTGGTTACAATCTACTAAAAGTTCACTTACTATATTTCATACATGTGAAAGTAATCAGGCATCTATGAATCTGTTTCTTATGAACCTCACATACTTCAAAGAAATCATGGAATAATTATTGAATGTCATTTCAAAATAGAAAGAAAAATTCATATAATTATCCTATGAGAATATGATGAGCCAAGGAATGCACATGATACGTTACTAACCATGCAAAAAAAGAATAGATTAAAGCAATAAAAAAAATGACTTCTTTAAGCTCAAATTAAGTATAAAACTTGCATGATCTCTCTAATGGACAAACTATTAAAAAAATGGGTTCTCAAAATAAAATAAAATGGCAATGACAATATAAAAAAAGTGGATAAATGATATACATAGCAAGGAGAAATTGATTATGTTGAGACATTTTTATTTTCATTTACTCCTAGTTATGGTTTCTAGTTAGGATCTTGAATTACATTAAATGAAATAAAGACTGTTTTTCTTTTTCTAAAAGGAGAATCAAAAGAAGAAATTTATATGGAATAATTATATATCAAATATTATTATATTTAATATAAAAGTATTATTATATATTAAACATAATAGTAAATTAATATATTTGAATCATATCTCTATTACATTCACCATAACTCTCTGTAATGATTGTCCATATCATATTCATGTGTCGCAAAATGTTAAGGTGATAAAAGCTAATAACAAAACTTAACAAACTTTTTAATGATTTTTTAAAATATATAAAAGTTTTAATAAAAATGATAATCTAAGTAAATATTAATATGTTATACCCTTTTCAATATAATATGTTTTATTTATAAATAATGTGTGTCATCTTATATTAAGTGAAAAACAGAAATATATAAAAGTAATAATGAACATCCAGCGCTTGTCCACCTCAATCCAAACCATGAGCACGTGCACTTGGCTGTTGAATGGACAAGCCATTTCCCAATAAGATTACATTTGGCATTTGGATCCTAGATACCAAGTAAGTGAGAATTCCTCGTTCAATTACATTAGTAAGTCAATATGATTCCTTTTTCCCGGATTAACATCAGAGCTTATGGGTGCCATGTTGTTCCGTTACCCTTAACCCCACAAACTTTTTTTTTAATAAAATAAACATTAGTTTAAAAAACAGACAAAGGTTGAGAAGTTAAAGAAAACTAACCCAAGCTAACAGACTTACTCCGTACACCCGGAACTTAATAGCCTTTCCCTTTCAACAATAACAGAAGCCGAACAATCTGAATTTAAAATGGAGACTAAACAAGAAGGACGATCAATTCAGTGTGTGGGTTTGCATATAATAAGGCTACCCTGACCTAAGCATGAGCCGCCGTATTGGCAATCCTATGCTTCCATTGAAAGGACAAGTGAATGAAATGTCGCTTAAATGATAAACAATCAAGGGTCAAAATTTCAATCTCAAACCGATTTGACGAAGGAGCTAATATTAATTGGACAACTGCCAAACAATCCGACTCTTCACAAACAATTATTTTAATTTCGCAGCTTAATATTGATTAATTGTCCTTAATATAACACATAACATTTTACCATAATTAATTAGGACGTCTTGGATGATTGTTTCTTAAGTATTCAGGCCGGCCAAACACATGCCATTAAAATTTTAACAACTTCATAAGTTTAAATTGTTATTTCACTTATATGGTTAATAGTAAAAGTTTAAGTTGTTTAATTTTTCAGTTTGATTTTTAATTTTTGATTTGAGTTATTTCAATTTTATTGTTAAAATCTGATTAATTTATTAATTAGTTGGTTAAATTTTGAAAATTAATAAGTTATTATAAATTAAAATAAATTAATTAATTTTCTATTAAAAAATTTAATTAAAATTTAAACTTTTTTATATAAAAATATTTTATTTTAAATTTTAGCCGATTTACAAAAATGAAGGAAACTTTCAAAACTTAATTCTCATATTAACTTTTAGTTTTTGATAATATTGGATAAAAGGTAAAATTTAAACGAATCTAATATTTCAGAGATTTCATAAATAAAAAAACCGTTAACCGTTTGAGGTTATTATGAAAAACCCTAATGACTCGAAGGACTCTTGAACAAACAAAATTCAGTATCTAAACCTCTGCAACAGAAGACCCTTTTTGACAGAGTCCATTTGCCTCCTTTCATCTCCATATCATCATTTTCTCCCCACACGCCAACATGCAGTCCACTTTCATCTCCCCACGCGCCACCCCTGTCAACCCCCTCAACTTCACCCAGACTAAACCTCTAATCCCTGGCCGCCCTGCCTTCATACGGGTGACTGCTCAGTCGCAGCCAGCTGTAACTGCAGATGCGCCTTCATCAGCAGCCACCGTCGTTAGCCACAAACTCAACAAGTACAGTTCTCAAATCACGGAGCCCAAGTCCCAAGGTGGGTCTCAAGCTGTTCTCTATGGAGTGGGACTGTCAGACGAGGACTTGAGTAAGCCCCAAATAGGTATATCCTCAATCTGGTATGAAGGGAACACCTGCAACATGCATCTACTTAGTCTATCAGAGGCTGTTAAGCAAGGGGTACAAGAGGCTGGGATGGTTGGCTTCAGGTTCAATACTGTTGGTGTTAGTGACGCTATTTCAATGGGGACTAGAGGCATGTGTTATAGCTTGCAAAGTAGAGACTTGATTGCTGACAGTATTGAGACCGTCATGAGTGCTCAGTGGTATGATGGCAATATCTCCATTCCCGGCTGCGATAAGAATGTAAGTTCATTCTTTTTGTTTTACTCTTCAAGTGGGTATTTCTTGAGATGATTATGTTAAATGTTACTTTTGTTTCATTTCCTTGATTTTCTGGGTTGATAGTTTGAATTGATAGTTTCCAGTGAAATGCAATTGATTGTACGTGATTATAGTCATATTCCTTTTCATTGGAGAAGCCGTGAGCTCTTTTCTTCAGTTTTTGGAAAATGGGCATTGGGTTATGATCATGTATGGTTTTTTCTTTTTAATGCAGTAACGCATGCTATATTATTTCCTTATTTCAAATTTTGTAGATGCCAGGTACACTTATGGCTATGGGGAGGCTCAACAGGCCTAGTATTATGGTCTATGGTGGAACTATAAAGGTGCTGGAAATGAATCCCTTGTCACTCTTTCTTTATAACTCAAGAGCTAATGTTGTAGCTTTATACTACTTCTATGTGTAGCTGTATAGCCTTGGAAAAATGTTTGCTTCATGTTTCTAATTCAAGCTGCTGGATTTGCTGATGTATTGTTGTACTTTTTAATTTTGCAGCCTGGTCATCTTAATGGCCATACGTATGATATAATATCTGCTTTTCAGGTATGCAATAATGCAAATGAATTTTATGCTATTCGTGCATAAATTTTACTGGATGTTTTGTACATGAAAATTGTTTTGCAGCTTCAAAGTTTATTTTCTAACTTGTTAGTCTACTTTATTGATGATAGTGAGGTTCTTATCGAATAAAACTCAAGAAGTTAACAGACTCTTATTCTACCGCTTAGTTGCTTGCTATTTATATCTGTTCATTCTACTTCTTCATATTTTGGAAGGAAGAGTATTGAAGTTAGAAGATGATATTAAATTCTTTGTCATATGTTTATTTCGATCTGTAGCTGTGGTTTATTCATAAACCTTTAATGTCTCTGTTTCAATCTTTTAGGCACAAATTTAAACCAACGACAACAATGGGCTGTCATGCCAGAGTGAATTTGTATGTTTGGAATACCTATTTTCTTCTTTTCTGTCAACTCCATTGCAGGTTTATGGAGAATATGTAAGTGGATCTATAACTGATGAACAACGAAAAACTGTAGTCCGTAATTCATGCCCAGGGGCAGGTGCTTGTGGTGGAATGTATACTGCTAACACGATGGCCTCTGCTATTGAAGCCATGGGAATGTCTCTTCCTTACAGGTAAGAATCTCTGCTTGCCCAATTTTGCTGTGAAGAAAAAGAAAAAGAATTCTGAGTTTTTTTTTTATAATTTTCTTTGCACAGCTCATCAATACCTGCTGAAAACCAACTGAAGTTGGACGAGTGCCGTTTGGCTGGAAAGTATCTTTTAGAATTGTTGAAGATGGACTTAAAACCACGAGATATTATCACTCGTAAGTCACTTCGTAATGCAATGGTTCTTGTGATGGCACTAGGTGGTTCTACCAATGCTGTGTTACACTTGATTGCAATTGCAAGGTAAGACAAACTTGTCTGCCAATTTTGTTGGCATTGTCATGTTAAATAACTCGCAAGAAGTTTACAGGTCTGTTGGACTAGAGTTAACATTGGATGATTTCCAGAAGGTTAGTGATGAGGTTCCATTACTCGCAGATTTAAAGCCTAGTGGCAAGTACGTCATGGAAGATGTGCATAAGGTATGTCTTCTGGAGTTTTTCTTTTTCTAGTTCATTACGGGAATTGATATGCTACTTGATGTTATACATAACTCTATGCAACACTTGCTATAATTGTTTTATTTCTTGTTTTTTTTTTTTGTTGTGTCATACTTTTATTTTCTCTTTAACAGATCGGGGGCACACCTGCAGTCCTTCGTTATCTTTTGGAGCTTGGTTTCTTAGATGGGGATTGTTTGACTGGTAAGTGATGGGGTTTGCATGATTACCAATTTTCAACTTCCAGACTCTTATGTTATGCTAATGTGGAATTGTGGATATTCATTCTAGTCACTGGGAAGACATTGGCAGAGAATCTGAAAATTTGCTCACCTTTAACTGATGGTCAGGTGAGGACCGTGAGGTTGTCTTTTTCATCATGAACATACTTGCTATTGTAGAGGCAATGTGATTGGTGAAAATATTTATGATTCTTTGCTTTTATTACCAGGATATAATAAGGTCAGTGGAAAATCCCATCAAGTCAACAGGTCACATCCAAATATTACGTGGAAATCTGGCACCGGAGGGTTCCGTAGCAAAAATTACTGGAAAAGAAGGGCTATATTTTGCTGGTGCCATTTTCTGTCACTTTATCTTCATAATATTTAATAATGTTATATAGTGCTAAGTTTTATTAGTTGTAAATTAGAACGCTCTACAATATGGTGAACCAAGCAGTGTTTCTCCAGGGCCTGCACTTGTCTTTGAGGGGGAGGAATCTATGATTGCAGCTATCTCAGAAAATCCAATGGATTTTAAGGTAAGCATTTGAGTCGTCATTGTTGGATGCTCACTGCCCTCACCCCCTCCCTCCCATTTCTTTTCTGTTGCAATTCATCAGCTCTATCCATTGTCTTTTTGCTATTGTATGTAATGATTATGAAGCAACACGACTTTGTCTCTAGAAGATGTGAGTTAAAAACTTCAAAGCTTTTGCATTAACCTTACTTACAGATGTATGCATTTTGATGCAGCATACTAACTGTTAGAACTAGAGCGGCAGAGTTAAAGAAAGAACAACTAGAAAGTGAAAAATGAGAGTGTAACGAATAGAAACTACAGTGTAGAGGAACTTGGAAAGCAAAGTTGTCTTTTCAATATGCTAAAACATCAGACTGAATATAAGAACCTAAAGTCTGTCTAGGAACAATAATTTGGCAGAAATGTAGACTTATTTCTTAATAGCAGATTAAATTTTAACGTACCATCCCTTTCTAAAGACATTACATCGTACTCCCCATCCCCCAAAGGTGAGCTTGGATTTGGATCTCTCCATGTGACCTAAATAGACGTTAAAGTTTTTAATCCTTGTCAATAAGAAACATTGTAGGGTTTAGCTTCAAATTGACTGATTCTTTGCAACATTACTTGGTCACAACGACACATTTTCAAAAATCAAATGTTTTATCCATTCTGATGAAGATCTGTACCTAGAACTGTATGGTCTTTTGAAATAATTGTTGACTTACACAACCGTAGCACCTCTTGCTAGTCATGTCTGTAAAGTCTGTTTTTTTGCAATTTTGGTCCATTCACCTATAAAATCCCATGTTCAACTCATTGCAAAACTCCTATTCATTTTTCTGATCTAGTGTTTAATTTTGCTTGTCTATAATGTTTCAGGGTAAAGTGGTGGTTATTAGAGCAGAGGGGCCAAAGGGAGGTCCAGGCATGCCTGAAATGTTAACACCAACAAGTGCAATCATGGGAGCTGGTCTTGGAAAGGTAAAATACGTAGGAACTCAACTTCATTGCCATGATTACTGATCTGCCTTAGTTAGGACTTTGCCTTTGAATCTGAGGTTTGTATGGTTTTAAAAGTGGGCAGATTACAGACAAATGAGAAATTGTTCATAGTTATAACAAAGACAGTGAAGCTTTATTTTGGAAAATAAAGAGGACAGTGGAAGAATGGGTGAGGTGATGTTTGTAGACAGGATTTTTCCAATGCCTCTGTTGCATGAAATATTGTAATCAGTGATTGCTGCTTATTAGGTTCTTCAATGTTGTAGTCTATTGTTGAAAGATAAACATTCTTGCCTTCTGGATATGACAATTTCTATTGGTTATTCCTGTTGGATACTGTAGGATTGCGCTCTGTTAACAGATGGTAGATTTTCTGGGGGTTCACACGGATTTGTTGTTGGACATGTCTGTCCTGAAGCACAGGTGCAACTCTGTCTCTCTCTCTCTATTAATTGATTTCTATAATAGGGCTGATAAAAGCTGATTTGTCTTCTACATGAAATTGTAAATTTGCAATATAATCTCTGGCATGAATTTTCTAGCAAGTACGTGGAAGATCAATGGTTTACTGTTTTTTTTTTTTTTTGGGTAATGAAAAATGTTTATGGAGAAAACACTTACCCCATGTACTGATGCAATACAGCTGCTCAAATGCTTTTCAGGAAGGTGGTCCAATAGGGCTGGTTAGAAACGGAGATGTCATAAAAATTGATGTGCGTGAGAGGAGAATCGATGTTGAGCTAACGGATGCGGAAATGGAAGAACGAAGAAAGAACTGGAGTCCACCTCCATTTAAGGCTGATCGAGGAGTTCTGTACAAAGTGAGGGAAATTCTACACTCGTCCTCCACCCCGTGTCAATAACTCTAATTGCCAAAGTAACAAACATTGTGTTTTTGTTTTGCGCAGTACATAAAGAACGTGCAATCAGCTTCTCGGGGATGTGTAACTGATGAGTAGAGAAGCAGAAGAGAAGGGTAGTACTATTGAGTATCGAAGCAGAAGAGTAGGGTTTTTTTTGAGTTATTATTCTGGTTTAGGATTTTTTTTAAAATCTCTGTGATATTCTGAATTTTGTGTGGTCGTTGGTTGATTTTCGCAATGTTGTAGTCAGTGGGCATTGATCGTAACAACTTACTTAAGGACAATAACCATGCAGAACGGTGCGTTTGAGTTCCATTATATTGATATCAAAGAATCAAATTCTTCATTTAACGTTTTTTTATTCCTCAAAAACTAAACCGCTTCATAATAATTAAAGCTAAAAACCAATTCAAACAAATTTACCTTCATTTTAGTGTTTTAAATTAATATCATAATTGGTATTTCTTCCAGTTTGGTTAATGGGTTTTGACCATGCTAAATCCTTTCATGTTGAACCTCTACCGTATAACTAATAATTAAAAAATTAAACATATTTGGTTGGTTTAATTTTAAAAATTTAAAATTGTCTAATTTTTTAATTTAAAATTTAACTTTCAAGTTTGATTTATTTTAGTAATTCTTCTTGTTAAAAATCGATCAATTAGTCAATCAATTCTTGTAAATTAATAAGTTTCTATAAGTTAAAATAAATAAATAAATATTCATTTAACAATTTCTTTTTCAATTATACTTCAAATTTTTTGATAAATAAGGACTTTTTTTTCAAATTCTTTAAATTTATTTAATCTTTAGTTTATTTTATAACGATCTAATACCGGTTGAATATTTTAAGTTATTGCAGAATGCACAATGTTAACAGTAATAATGAAGTTAACATTTTAATCTATATTTTATTTTCTTTAAAATTTAATTGCTTAAAATTCTAATTTTTTTATATCAATCATATTCTCACAATTACAAAATAATCTAGGAACTAGATTTTAATGAAAGTGAGTTTTTCTTAGTAATAATGAGCTAAAGTATCACAATCTAGGTATTCTAAAAATTGTTGAAGATATAAATTAAACAAATCAAAT
>JANZLC010000202.1:42044743-42058012 GCA_026413385.1 Erythroxylum gracilipes
GTGTAACTGATGAGTAGAGAAGCAGAAGAGAAGGGTAGTACTATTGAGTATCGAAGCAGAAGAGTAGGGTTTTTTTTTGAGTTATTATTCTGGTTTAGGATTTTTTAAAAAATCTCTGATTTTCTGAATTTTGTGTGGTCGTTGGTTGATTTTCGCAATGTTGTAGTAAGTGGGCATTGATCGTAACAACTTACTTATGGACAATAACCATGCAGAACGGTGCGTTTGAGTTCCATTATATTGATATCAAAGAATCAAATTCTTCATTTAACGCTTTTTTATTCTTCAAAAACTAAACCGCTTCATAATAATTAAAGTTAAAAACCAATTCAAACAAATTTACCTTCATTTTAGTGTTTTAAATTAATATAATAATTGGTATTTCTTTCAATTTGGTTAATGGGTTTTGACCATGCTAAATCCTTTCATGTTGAACCTCTATCTTATAACTAATAATTAAAAAATTATACATATTTGGTTGGTTTAATTTTAAAAATTTTAAATCGTTTAATTTGTTAATTTAGATTTTAACTTTTCAATTTGATTTATTTTAGTAATTTTTGTTATTAAAAATCGATCAAATTATCTATTAATCAATAATTTTTATAAATTAATAAATTTTTATAAGTTAAAATAAATAAATAAATATTTATTTAACAATTTCTTTTTCAATTATACTGCAAATTTTTCGATAAATAAGGATAATTTTTTTTCAAATTCTTTAATTTTATTTAATCTTTAGTCTGTTTTATAAGGATCTAATACCAGTTGAATATTTTAAGTTATTGAAGAATGCAAAATGTTAACAATAATAATGAAGTTAACATTTTGATCTATATTTTATTTTCTTTAAAATTTAATTGCTTAATTGAATATTTTAAAAACTTTTATATCACTCCTATTCTCACAATTACAAAATAATCTAGGAACTACATTTTAATGAAAGTGAGTTTTACTTAGTAATAATGAGCTAAAGTATCACAATCTAGGTATTCTAAAAATTGTTGAAGATATAAATTAAACAAATCAAATTGTTTTAAAATTAAAGAGTTGATGGGTTAATAAATAAAAAATTGTAGAAATATAATTTAATAATTAGTAAATTCGTATATCTTTGGAGTATTATAATTGCAAGTTGCAAGTTAAATCCCCTTCATTTTCTAAATCCCAGTGAAAGTTGAAATTTAAAGGTAATTCCTCTTTTTCGTGTTATGGATCACATAGTGATTGTAACCCAAATAAGTTTGGGGCAGTTTAAAACAAGAACCAGACCCAATAACCCGACCCATGACATTTCTGAATAGGGTTGCTGCAGGATGAGATATTCTTGATTAGATGACTTGCACAGACGCTTCGCTTCCTATCCTTTGCAATTCAAAACTTCAGATTGTAGATTATAAAACTCTATCAGGTAATCCTTATTTCTTTGTTCAACTTTCTTTTACAGTATTTGATTGTTTTGTTTTCCTTTTTTTTCAAGTTATTTTTTTCTGTGGTTATTACTTTTTCTTTGAATCTTGAATTTTCTTTTTTATTTTACAATTCCTTAGAATGTTTTGAATTTTAGCTACCATTTTTTTGGGAAACATTTTCGCAGATGATTCGTTTCTCTGTATATTTATTTATTTATTTGATGCTTGTTTAGATTCAACTAAATTTTTGTTCTGATGGAGATTCAATATGCTGTGCCCGTATTTCCATATTTATTGCGGTTAAGTTTTCGTTGCAGGTTCAAAGGAAGAGGTGCCAATATCTTGAATCTTATTCTGGTTAATAACTTAATTTTATTGTATTTTTGGTTTGTTGAGAAAATTCTTTTATGCTCAAGTGTTTTGCAATTTGCAAATGAATCACTTTTGTTTGGGCCTTTCGTCTAATATTTGGATTGTAAAAGCGCAATGGTTACGCTTCTGTTACTTATTAAAATATTCTTTCAGCTATCAAATGAAATAACTATTTTATGCAGCCCTTATTAATCGAAGGCAATTAAGTTCATACCTGACCTTGTTTTTTTTTTTTTCTTTTAATTTGATGTTTTTGGATGATGCAGAGCATGGAGGAGATGGACATTGATCAACTAGTTGATGTTCCCGATACTCCTGATAGGTTAAATCCTCGACATCCGAACTGCTTGAAACTTGGGAAATCAAGTAATTCATCATTAGCAGGCCAGTTGGCGAACTCTCAGTCTGTGACTGATGGATGTTCAGATCAGACAAGAACCAAAAGTAGGCTGTTCTTCAGAGATGGGAGGAAAAACCATATCCCTCCTCAAAGAAGTCCAGTCACTGTGGACAAAATTGAGCATTTTAATAAACCTATCACTGTTGGACCATCCAGGAGTTCAAATGCAGATAAGGATACTCCAGTTTCTAAAATTGCAGTTAACCCCAAGCCAGATGCTAGGCAATCTTTGGTACCAAAATTCATGCATAAAGGAAAGGCCTTAGCTGCCAGTGTTCCATCTGAATCAACGGTACCCATAGAAGACAATAATATTATAGATTTGACTGAGCAGAGTAAGCGGTGTTATAAATCTGATATCTGTTTTCAGCAAGGTGCATCAAAAGATACCTGGACACAAGGGATAAGAGAAGCTCAAGTATCATCTGGTGTTGGCTCATCTCTTAGATCTTCCACTATTCCTTCTACTTTTTCACAGCCTGCCATTAAGGGTAAAGAAAAAGTGGGTTTGAATACATCGGCTTCTGGTTTAGCTAGAAATCATGGAAAGGGGATTGATGTCTCTGGTAGTTCTCAATGCCAGAGTGCACATCAGAACAGTTCAATTTATGCCTCTACCTCACCAAGAGTTACTGGACAAAAAAGATTAGTACGAAATGGATGTATTTCTCCATATAACATAGCTAATAGGATGCATATATCAGCTAACAGTCGATGTGTTGGTTCCATCAATGTTGAGGAAAACCCGGTCAAGAGTACAGGTTCTGACAGTCCTCCTGTTGTGGATATTAAGGAAATAGTTGCCGGAAGCAGTATTCATGGTGGAGCTAAGGGAGATGATGCCATGAGCAATCTATCTACCTCTAAGGAGCATGATAAAAGATTTGTCCACATTTCTACCAGGTACTTCTCTGCAATTGCATGGTTGGCTGGCCAGTCACCTTCTTTCTTCAATTATACTCTTTTTTTACATCTCTTTATTTACTTTTTAATTTATTGAAATATGCTATTTTATTTTATGCACATTGGGTTGTGTTCTGTTACTTAGCATGGACATAGGTTTGACATATCATTTAGGTGGGATGAACTTCTTTATGTTCTTATATTATTGTAATATTTGTTCATTGATTTTATCAACTATCTTCTTATACAGAAGTAACTTTGTTCTCTTAAACAGCAATGAAATCTGAAAATTTTGGAGAACAAAATGTTTTTATCCTCTTCTCCTTCTCTGAATCTTAATTTCTGTTTCTTTCATTTTCTATTCTATAGAGTCAACTTTTATTTCTTGGTGCCTTTAGGCAATTTGAGACTCATTTTTATTTTGGCAGTAGTTCTGTGGTTCATAATGGGACGGCACATGGAACTAGTGGTTGCAATAGTAATGTACCATTAGGTAATTGGAGAACTACCCGGAATCGTACAAGGGAAGTAGACCTGCCATCTGGTGAATATCATTTGGGAAAAGATTTTGAGACTACAAAATGCTTAGACTCTGATCTGCAGGAAAACAGAGGGTTAAAAATGGATGACAGGAAGAGAAATTTTACAAAGGAAGCATCAGATCCTGAACACAGGACTGCTGCTAGAACAGAGCCCAGTGGTGCAGCTGGGCTTAGTCAAATTGGTGCACACCATCAGACTCGAGATATGGTTTGTAAAAGGAAAAGAAAAGGTGAATTCAGTTCAAGAAATCGCGGTGAATGCTCTAGAGTGGTTCCAGATGATGGAGAAATTTCTTTCCTTG
This sequence comes from Erythroxylum gracilipes, assembly GCA_026413385.1. NCBI lineage: Eukaryota > Viridiplantae > Streptophyta > Magnoliopsida > Malpighiales > Erythroxylaceae > Erythroxylum > Erythroxylum gracilipes. The sequence goes on from JANZLC010000202.1 coordinate 42,048,675, forward strand.
GTTCAGCTAGTGTGTTATCTAGCTCAAGGTCACGTAGAAGCCACCATCAATATCAGGGTGCTTTGCATCCAATTTATGAAATCGAAGAGGTGTCCCCCACAATAAAAACTAGTGACTCTCAACATACAGATCCTATAAATAATGATGAATTAGATGCCAGGGCTCAACAAGTAGATGCAGATGAGATGTTGGCTCGTGAACTTCAAGAACAACTATATCAAGAGGCTCCTGTATTTGTTGGGAGTGAGGTTTGTTCACTTGTCCTTTTTTGGTTTTACTTACCAATCCTATCTATGATCTTTCTGCAGTGGCAAGCATTTCATCAGCTTTTCATTGTTTACTCACTTTTGACAGATTGATGAGAGTATTGCTTGGGCAATGCAGCAAGATGACATTGCACAGAGTTCTACTTCTACCGAAAATCTCCATGCACCACTTCTTGTAAGTTTGCCTTTTCAAATGTAGTGTAACTAAACTTGATAGCCTTCGTCAATTGCATGTTAATGACAGCATGACTTACTTAAGTTGAAGAGCTAAGTTCATTAAAGAGAAAAATAAAAAACAGAAAGATCTAGCCATGATATTCTTGGTTGACTAAGTTCACCAATTATTCCCTTACAATTGATTTGTTTTCATGTACATCTTCCTTTTCTTTAAATATTTTCATCTTTCAGTTCATACCTGTCTTCTTGGGTATGGGGGAACTGGATTTTTATGGATTGCTGTTGCTTTTTGATGGTTATTGACTGAAATGAATCACTGCTAGTGCTATGGTTGTTAGTAGATGTTTCTTTCATTGTTTCTCATTTGTGCATGTTCCTTTTCCTTTCCTCCTTTTTTTTAAATTTTTCCTTTTGTGGAAGAAGTATGGATCATCTATTGTAAATTTGAAAATATGTTTGTTTATCCCTGAAATATTTATATGCATGAGTACTGGAAAAAGGAGTAAAACCCTAAAAGCAAGATGAAAAACATGTGCCTCGCTCAATCGACAACAATGTGAATTAAACCACAGGATCAGGCATGCATGTACCCTTTTATGTTTAAATTTCCACCATTTGATTTTTGCACTTGGATCGAGGTTGATTATGGTGATCACAAGCCGTTACTTCTTGGGTGGAATTGTTTTTGTTCTGGTTTTTAGTTCTGACAATATTCAGATGGGTTTAGTTTTTAAAATTTTGACGGATTTTAAGTTGCCAAGTATAATGTTTACTTTTAAGTTTGGTCACTTTCCAGTTTATTTGTGAATTTAACGCACATTTACCCACCTACCTTCACTATGCCCACCTGCGACCTCTGTTTGTCACGTTGGTGCACATGCACTTGCATTTGGTAGTCTAATATATATACCTTTTTTCCTTGGATACCATTCAACATTGACCTGTGTTCAGTTTACTTGCAAAATTAAGTATGGAATTTGATCTGGATTTTAAAAGTTGATGATTGCAGAAAAAGTAACTAATGAGGATTATTCTTGATTAAGTAAGTGTCTGTGCTGGTTTCATGGAACCAGAACTATTGTTTGTGTCTGCTGTTTGGCTAGTGATGCGAGCAAGTGCATGGCAGGTTGATGGTTCAACAGGCCAATCGTTTTACCCAATGTAGGCATTTTCCCAGCTTTGACCTCAGAACAGTGCTTAGATCATACTCTCCAATCTCTGCTTATAAATTTGAAAAATTATATGTTAGCAATTCAGACACATGATATTAGGCATGTGTCAAACTGTATTAAAGTACTTTAAACTAATGAAAACTCGTTTGCTAGCCATGTTCAGGTAAGAGTTTGGCTGCTACTATTATTTTTTCAAGTCTTAGAAAAAGAAATTTGGTGTACTATCTTGTCTCCATTATCCAAATTGTGACTGGTATTCTTTGAAACTCATTTGATAGTCTGCGGGAACTTTCTACCCCCTAAAGTTATGTTTTCAGTAAATGCTATTCCCCATATAGTTGTGATGCTATGCTGAATTTCTTGTTTTGTTTGGCTTCAGTGACATTCACTAACCTTTATTTCTTTGTTTTGTATTCAAATCAATGCAGAGAAATTCATCAATATTACATACACGGAGGCCTTCCCAACGAAGATCCTCCACAAACCCTTCGAATAGGAGAGGAACCCAGGTTCGAGGCCCTGCTACTAGAGCTTCACAGTTGAGGAATCGTTTGTTAGTTCGGTCTCCTAGTGCCTTATCTAGGGATAGGCATCGCCGTCCTGCAGCACTACCTAGTGGAACTGAATTCCATTTTCCTGTGAGCATGAGTTTGGAAACGGTAATTTTCTTTCAATTGTCCATCCTTCATTTCGTAAGTTATTCCATTTTTCTACCTCTTCCTAATTTTTCAGTCATACCTGGTGCTTGATATGTCTGCTGCATTTTATCTGTTTATTAACATTTTCAAATAGCATTAAACAGAGAATGTAGGAGTGCTACTGTTAATCCACGTCAATGGAAACTTATAAGGTGATATTGACAGAACCTCCATTGTTGATGTTGGCCCCCTATGAATGAGCTATGATATAATGCATTCAAGATAATTTTCATTTGATTGGCCCAAATTGCATTTTGCTGATATTGCGATTTTCTTTGTAAGGTTTAAAGAGCCTCAAGTGTAGAGATGGCACTTGGGCACGTGGCCCGGCCATGCCCATAGTCAATGGGATAGGCCCGGTTTGACCGGACTTTGGACTGGGCCCCCGAGGCCCGACACTTATAAGTAAAACAACATTGTTTTGCTGAAAATGATGTTGCTTTTGCATTTTTAACTTAAAAAAAATCGAGCTGGGCTGCTTTGGGCTTGTCGGGCTCGGCGTGAGCTCTAGCAGCTTGGGCCCAACCCGGCCTGGCCCATTGTCATCCCTACTCAAGTGTTGCATGGATTTTTTTGAAGATATAATCTCGTGTTTTTCCTAACTTTCTGAGCACTCCTAAAATCATAGGCCTGTTGCACCCTTTCAGAGGTATCACACCCTTACAGCTTGATTAAGATACTTTTGGGTTGTTCAGAGTTGGGAATGGAGACATTTGGTGGTTTCTACCCCAAAAATGCAGTTGGGTTTTGAAATCTAATGATATCAGTAGCAGCATAATTTCAAAACAGAAATGCCTTTTGGGGAACTCATAATTAACTCATCACCACGTGTTCTTCTAGAATTTGGAATTTGATAAGTAAGCCTATTCCTACCTCCTTGGCCATCGTCATGTCAATCCTTTGATAGTATAAGAGATATCTTAAACTATGTTATGCTGTTCCATGCTCTGAACAGGATTGAAGATCAATGGATTGTGTCTATCAGATTTACAAAGTTTTGTTGTGCCTACTTTTTAGTGTGAGTGATAGATAACTCAATAGTTGTTCTTTTTGTGTGAAGGGAGTTTGTGTTAGAGAACAAACCTGTGCTTATCATAGTTAAAATTGTATGGTTGTCAAGGGGATCACCTAGGTGCCAATGTGAGGTGATAGAAAGGCCTGGTACTCCCAGGGTCTCATGCAAGGTGCTTTCAAACGAAGAGCTGCTTCTGCAATAAAATGCTCCATTAAAGTATCCAAAATCCAAATTCCTACTTTTCTGGACTGCCAAATTTGTTCGAAAACAGTGTAGGTTTATATTGCCAAAAATTCAATGAAGGCATTACGTACTTTAGAAAACCAATCGAGATTATCATTAGATGGAAGTGTTCCATGCAAAATTTAATCCTTAGTACATTTAGATTCTATGGAAAGATAAATCATTATCAGTATATACACTGAAATAGCCTTAGAAACGGTTGATGTTTTAAAGATGATTGAGTTGAATGTTCTTTGGTTAGCTTTTATATGGTGATCTGCTTGTTTGAGTACTTATTCAAGGACACTATTCTAATTCTCTATGTAATTTAGTAGTCTTGATACCTGGAGGGTGACCGTCATCTTTGACTAGTGTGATTAATTTAACTTTTGATTAATAAAGCATAACCATCAACCTGTGTAGAATAAAAGATTGTTTGTTGTCTAAACATTGCAGCTATCTTGCAACCAACAGCTTCGCTAAATTCTATGTATCTGAGTTCCTGGTTTCATGGCAGCCAACTTCGTGCTATCACCTCACTTATAGCTGATTCAACCACAACTAAAAGTCACAAACATCAATTTTCTTGTCAATAGATATGACAATCCTTATAACTGAAGTTTGTTCTACTATGACACAAACAATCTTGGGTTTGCAAATGTTATGGTCACAGTGGTTCTGCTGGAAGTGGTGAAGACTTGATGAAGATTAATGGTTTGATACGTAGTTATATGATTACAGATCAGGTTTTTTGAGCGGACTTAATTGTCAAAGTTGAGTTATTATGTGAAGTAAAAAGCATAACTGGTAGAGGGAGAAGGATAGATCAGTTTCTAGGAAGAGCTTGCAAAGGGCAAAAGATAAAAGATAAATTTCTAAGAAGAGCATATGAAGGATAAAAATTTGATAATATAGCATCTATGAGAGAGTGTGTTTCAAAGCTTCACTAATGTTTCAGTTGTAGTTGTGTTGTAATCAACTAATTTTATTAGAAAGGCTAATCTTTGTTGTCAAGTGTAATGGACTACATATATGATAAATGTGATCATTACTTGTGCTTGTAATATCCCGACCCTTAGGTAATGTAGGACAAATAGAAGAGAATTTAACTAGTAGCTAAACTCACAAAATTTGCGAGATATGACTGATATTAGATTGCTAGAATATCAAGTTCATGTTTGGATTTCAGTTTAGAATGCTGAAATTTCAGGTTTGGTATAGCTGGGTTTTAGTGTTTTAAGTGATGAAAATTTAGGCTAGAATTGTGGGGTTTGATTTGGTTGGAATTTGTTTTTTTTTTTGGGTTACTGGAACTGTAGGTTAGAATTGATGGAATTTAGTGAAGAACACAAATAAGGGAGGATATGAAACTAAGAATGACTCCTAAGGTCTAAGAATTGCTCTTAAAAAAATGCATCACACCTCCTGATTGAAAACTTAAGTTGTTGAAAAAAATTTCAGGATAGCTTAGTATTGAAGAGTTGAGTACATACATATTTATAGTTCTTAGAATCCTTATTCAAGTAGGAAAGGTTATAAAATATCCAAAATTGAATCTTATCTTAATAAGGATTCTTTATTCTTAAATAAGCTTAAGTCCTAAACAAACTTGGACAATATATCTTATTATTATTCTCTTTTTAATAAGAAAAACTTAGCACAAAGTAAGTTTCCTTTGCTGTCACTTCAATTCCCACTCTTCATCCCACAAATTAAAGCGGTTGACTAATTTGCCCTCTTTTATTTTGTTTATAATTTCTAAGCTCTTTTGTACCATTAGTGTTGGAGCAATCAGTGAGATTTTGTAGCACCTGATAGTTATCTCTTTCTGCAATTGCTTCATGATTACATAATATCTTGTATTTTCTCCAGCTCTTTGAACTTCTTTCTTGGCGTAGCAAAATAGAGTTGGTTCTTTAATCATGATAGTGGTTATATACCTTTAAAATGACAATCCGTCTGGTGAATGTTTATCTATGTTACCTATAAGTATATGAGTTATTAGCCTGATAGGCTTATGGATGTGCTTAGTTAGTTAACAATGAAAGTAACATGTTTCCTGCAGAGACTTGATATGTTAGAGGCATTAGAAGCTGCTGAAGCATTAGAAGCTGCTGTTGGTGACTTAAATGATACAGTTGCAGTGGCCAGTCAACTTTTTCAAGCTCAACGTGACTTCAATGAGTAAGAAATGTCTCATTATTCGTTACATATTTTCAAGTATCACTGGAATCTTAAATATTTTCTACCTTACGTTAAATTGGGCTGAAATTTTTTTCTCCGAGTCCTTGATTTATCATGCCCTGTGATTTAGGCCCCTGCTAGTTTAGCAACTGAGTGATGTTTAGCATGTTTACATGGCATGCCTGTGTGTCGGTATGAATGCTGGTTCCCATTATTGTTCTAGTTCCTTTTTCCAATACGTAGATTTTGATACTGGTTTAAGATTGTAAGTGACATTTTTGGATTAGTTAAACTAATCATAAATTTTGATACCAGTTTTAAGACTTACATTTCACTAGAGTTTGTGGATAACTTGGAGCTTTGATATATTTTTTCCTTTAAATTATTATATGTAATCCTTGACAATCCTTATTTGTTTATTCATTCATAGTTCATTATGTCTGGAGGATTTGCGGTTTAGATGCCTTATCATGACATTTTTTCTATACATTCTTCATTCTCTTTGGCACCAATTTATCACTAAATATAATGACATGGTAATATTTATTTATTTATTTATAGGAGTTATGCTAATTCAAATGCCTTCTCATGTCCATCACCAATCATAGGACAGTGCAAGATAGGATGGAGAAACCATAAATGCATGAACTAAAAAATGCACTGTACAAATAGTTGGATATTAATAATATGGTGTGTGAAAACTGAAATCCTTCTGTGGGTGATTGGTTGTCAAGTCCTTGTAATTGAGAAAGCCAGAAACAGAGATGAGTTGGCATCATACCCCTCTATTTGGTCAATAGTAAGAAGCACAGTGAATGATTTTCTTTCTTGCTGACCATTTAGCGTAATTGAGTGTTGTTCTGTATTAGATCTGTACACTGGTGGCATTCAACTATGATGATGTTGTTGTCAATCTTAGCTCTTGTTACTTATTGGAGTAAATGTCAAAACTTTGCAGTCTGGTGAGACTTGGTTTATATGTACCGTTACTCTTTGTGTTTATGCTATGCTATCAGAGTTTTTCTATTGGAGTCTCATTCACTTAGAGCTAATTAATATAACTTGGTAAGCATATCATTTCCCACCATGTTTCCTGCAGAAATGATTATGAAATGCTGTTGGCCCTTGATGAGAACAATCGTCATTGTGGTGCATCGGCCAATCAAATTAACAATTTGCCAGAGTCAGTTGTTCAGGTAAGTTGAATGTGAGTGCAACCATACACGATTAAAGCCCAGGTGACTTTCATCTAATATTTGGTCAATAAGTTTTGTGATCTATTCTGCTTCATGCAGACTGAAAACTTTGAAGAGACCTGTGCAATCTGTCTTGAAAACCCTACTATTGGAGAAGCCATCCGTCATCTACCTTGCTTACACAAATTTCATAAAGATGTAGGGATTCTCATTAATTGCCTTGTAAGATCTCCCTCCATAAATGACAGTTATTTGATTTGTTATTTTCTATCTGTTGGTAGTGTATTGATCCATGGCTGAGAAGAAGAACGTCATGTCCTGTTTGCAAGTCATCAATTAGGTGACTCGCGCTGTGAAATTTAATAAGAGCCTATAAGACTGCTTCAGCTGAAGTCAACTGCGCAAATGATCTTTTTGGAAGGTACAAGACATTACAGTTTTTTTGATATGTCCCAAAACTGTAGAATTCAATTCAGCTGAATTCATTTGTGCCAATTATCGGTTTGGTTGATCTATTCAGAAGTTACTTGAATTATATGGAATCTACAATAACAGTCATGTTGGTATCACTAATTCTATTTAAAATAGAGTCAATTCCTTGAGTGATGTATTTTAAGTACTTTCTTTATTCCAATATCCTTAAAACTATTTGTCCAAACTATAATTTTCTTTTTTTTCTTACAAAATTTTTCGTGAAACTAATTAGGGCTTTTATTTGTTGCTAAATTATTCAATTAATAATTTAAAGAGGGTATTTAAGTCAATAATGAAACTTAATTGAGTCCTATTCTTAGAAAAATAAGTTCCAGACAAAACAATTTAAATAAAATCATTAGCATTACAAAGTATATAAGACAAATAAAAAAATTAGTAAAGCAATCCAACAGAATTATGTTGAATTCATTCTGATATACCATACTAACTGTTATAGAAAGTTTTAGCTTGATTTAATTGTTATTTCGTTGTCTACTGTCACTACTTTTCGACGTTATCCTTTGATTTCCCAACATTTAATATCTTCATCAAGAATAATTGAGGAATCCGTGGAAGTTAATCATAAAAATAATGTTTATGATGTAGCTTTTTCACTTTTTAACTAATTCACTTTTGGTCTTTTGCTTTGCGTAACTTCATGGATTGCAGTTGATGTTAGCAATTATTAAGGAGCACATCACGTGAGCATTTTGGATTTCTCACCAAGTAGATGTGAATGGGTTAACCTCCTAGCCCGGATCTGAGGAGATGGTCGACTGCTTGTAGGAAAGTCAGGTTTGATCTGCCAATTTTTGGGGATTAAGGGCTTTGTTATTTTCCAAAGTGGGGCCTATAGATACACCAAGAAACAAAATGCAAATCAGTGATATCCATGCTTCATTTTACATTGTTATCAGTTGCCATGCTTTAGTTCTTACACAGTGATTTTGTCTGGGTAGCTAGATTTGATACGTGCATTTGCACTATAAACATCCACATCATGTCTTGGTATTTGATAATGGATGTAACAAGTGGAAATATGCTTTTGAATCACCTGAATACACATAAGAAAGCCAGCATCTTGTAGATACTATTGACTGGCATATGCCACTGCCTTAATTTTCCACTCAGTGAATACCATTGGTTTGTGGAGTCTTTTAAAGTATTGGAGATCTCGTGTCTACAAGACTTTTAAGGTGTGGAATAGATTTAAGAGTCTCTAATGACCATTTAAGTGACGAACTGGAGCTCGGCAATTGAAAAGAAAAAACGAAAATCAATATAAACCCAAGAGATTTAGAATGAATTCTTTAGCAAATCAATTGCAATGTATGTATAGGGTCACGTATATGAGATTTGTCGTATCCACAGCATCTCAAATTAATTATAATTATATATTTAGTTTTAAGATCACATTAATACATTAATTGTAATTAATCATACGTGAAATGATAAAATCTATGCACAAGAATTTTGTTATATTTGTATGATTAGTTAGGATGAACATAATTCAATAGTTTTGTCATAAAGTTTTAGATGAATCTAATTAACTAGAACTTTAGCCCACAAGTAAATCTTATGTCACTAGATTCATCTATTAAATGTATGATTTACATTGGTAAGCTATGAATTATTATTAGTCTCAAAATATATATAATGAGCATATATTTTTATTTCTCAATTTGCAATTACTGAAATAGTTAATATTTCTGATATTAAGTGTGATATTTCCGAATTGAAATATGACAACTATAAGGTCTGGAAGGAGAGAATTATGCTTCATTTAGGCTAGATGGATATAGACTATGCTATTAGGAAGAACGAACCACCGAGTATTGTTAGTAGTGTGCCCTAGGACAATGAACATTTGTGATTCATGTATTAACATTATGATTGTTAATAATATATTATGAGGTATTCTTTTCATAAATGCA
>JANZLC010000202.1:42058112-42071175 GCA_026413385.1 Erythroxylum gracilipes
TAATTATTAATAAGATTTACAAATAATTTAATTTAATATTATATATTTTGTTAATAAAAATTATTTATTAAAAATTATGAATAATTTTATTTTATTCAATAATTTATTTTAATTTTTGTAATTAAATCAAATAAAATTAATTCAATAGTTATTAATAAATATAATTAAATTACAATATATAAATTTCAAATAACTTTTCACTTAGTAAATATTAAAGATAATATTAATTTATAAATAAAATCTAAAGTAATAAAAATATAACTACATTAACATTAAAACTTATACAAATTTTTGTTTTTATTTACAAAAAAATAAAAAATAAAACAAAAAATTACAACAAAAGACAAAGGTGGAACCAAATAATCTTTAAATTTTGCCTTTTTAAAATTATCAAAATATAATTAGGAGTTGGAAAGCAATTTATAAAATATTTTCTGATAGCAATCTTTTGCTTAATTTTCTTTTTTTTTCCCCGTAGTTTTTATGTTAACACATCACTCACTTGTGTCAAACCGAACGAATGGATTTAATGAAAGAATGCTTCACAATCTGTTTTTATAGATTTTAACTTCAATTTGATAAAGTTTATGCAAAGTTTCGTTGGTCAAAACGTTAGCATTGAGATCATCTGGTCAGCACCAGCCATGAAGCCTTATTCGCTATTCCCTATGTTATCACGGCACGCATTCTTATATGCCAAATCTCATGTTTATCTGTTTATGAAATTAGATCAGCCACTGTACTCTATGGCGCGTGATCAACGAGCAATGCCAAATCTCATGTTTTGCCACTTCCGTATGTAATTGTAAATACAAGCTCGTAACAACAACACGCTGGATTATTGGAATGCTGACGTTTTCCATGAGATTGATGTAAACGGAAATATCGGCCACCTCGCCTCACCCTACCGTCACTGTATCTTATCTACCAAGCAACCCACTATATGTATTTGGTAATACCTCCTCCTTTTGTTATAAAATTAAAAAAAAAGTAATTAAGACCATTCCGCTCGGTATCCAAATCTTGCTCTTTGTATGTGTGTGTGTATACTGTATATATATATAATTGGAAGTGTCCCACACTTCTAGGCAATTTGATCATATAATCATTTTTCATTTGTTTCTTCTTAGAAAACACACAAACCTAAGCTAATCAACAATCATGGAGAAAGCCACCAACAGACAGCGGGTTCTTCTCGATCACCTCCGCCCTTCCTCTTCTTCTTCACATCACTTCGAGTCTTCTCTTTCCGTGAGTTGTTCTTGCAATTTCCTTTATATCTTCCCAGATCTGGACTTTGGATTTTCTTCTATTTATGGTAAGACGATCATTTGTATAGGCATCGGTTTGCTCAGCCGCAAGTAGCTCTGCATACCAGAGGACCTCGGCTTTTGGCGACGACGTTGTCATCGTTGCGTGAGTTATTTCTTCCACCTTACTTGTTTTTATTAGTTTTAATTGTCATATCACCATCTACTGTTCAATCAAGCCTATTTGTTGTGTAATGAATTGGATGTTATTTGGGTTATTCATATTTGTTTGCATTCTTCAGGGCCTATCGGACTGCCCTCTGCAAATCCAAACGCGGCGGTTTCAAGGACACTTTTGCCGATGATTTACTTGCACCTGTTTTAAAGGTTTCCCTCATTTTATTTGTAGCATCTTTTTAGCGTTCTGAGCTTGGTTTGCGTGTCTGTTTCATGTTCATTTTGTTTGCTTCAATTTGTACCCTTCTTTTAATTATGTTGCGGCCGCTTGGTGCAGGCAGTGATTGAGAAAACAAAATTGAATCCCAGTGAGGTTGGGGATATTGTCGTGGGGACAGTGTTGGCCCCGGGGTCTCAAAGAGCAAGTGAATGCAGGATGGCTGCATTCTACGCGGGTTTCCCTGGTGCGCTTCTTTAGTTTGCATAAATTGAGTTTCTGAGTTTTATTTGTTGATTGCTGTATTGATAGGAATCTTATTCCTTGTTCAGAAACTGTACCTGTCAGGACTGTAAACAGGCAATGCTCATCTGGCCTTCAGGCAGTTGCTGATGTAGCTGCAGCTATTAGAGCAGGATTTTATGATATTGGTATGAGAAACTCAAAATGTTGGTACTTCCTGTATTGTTACTCCGCTGTCCTTTGCTACTTAACTTGGTTCCATCTTAAACTTTTTGTATGTTAGGAATTGGAGCTGGCTTGGAATCTATGACTCTAAATCCAATGGCTTGGGATGGGGATGTGAACCCAAAAGTAGTTTCCCCTTTCTTAATCTCTTTCATTTTTTTAACATTTTCTAGTTATGTTTAGCAGTTTTCAAGCTCATTGCTGTGGTATCATTACAGGTGAAAGTCTTTGAGCAAGCCCAGAATTGCCTGCTTCCAATGGGCGTTACATCAGAGAATGTTGCACATCGTTTTGGTGTCTCAAGACAAGAGCAGGATCAGGCTGCAGTAAGTTGAATCAATCTCTTTCTTTGTACATTCATCATATTTTTGCTATATTGTTAGGCTGATTGGTCAGCTTGGTCATGGTAACTTGATGTTTTTAGGTTGAGTCTCATAGGAAGGCAGCTGCTGCTACCGCTGGTGGAAAATTCAAGGATGAAATCATTCCTGTTAACACCAAGGTATATTTTTGTTACTGCTGTGAAAAAATAAATTACTTGAACGTCTCTGTATTTGGAGACTCTGTTCGGCACGTCTTCATGCTGATCAATGGTTTTCTTTTCAAGATTGTTGATCCAAAGACCGGTGATGAGAAACCAGTCACAATCTCTGTTGATGATGGGATTCGTCCAAATACATCGCAGGCAGACCTTGCAAGGCTGAAGCCTGTCTTCAAGAAAGATGGGACCACAACTGCTGGTACAACTCTACAGCATTGTGCTTCTCTTTAAGTTCTCCAAGGCTAGATAATTTTTTCTAATCTATTCTGGTATGCATACCTTAGGGAATTCTAGTCAAGTGAGTGATGGTGCCGGGGCTGTGTTGCTCATGAAAAGGAGTATTGCAGTGCAAAAAGGGCTGCCTATTCTTGGTGTATTCAGGTGTGGAATATTATATAAGCATAAATGATGTGATAAATTGAAGATGAAGCAGTGTGAGATGTTTAGAACCAACGATGACTTTATAAATCTAACAAAGTTCCAAGTATATGAACTTTCAATTTAGAGCTTGGTCTAGTTCAATTTGGTCTGTGGATTTTAAGAACTCTTGACTTCTGTTAGGTTATTCATAGAGAACCAACGATGACTTTATAAATCTAACAAACTTCCAAGTATATGAACTTTCAGTTTAGAGCTGGTCTAGTTCAATTTGGTTTTTGGATTTTAAGAACTCTGACTTCGGATAGGTTATTCATAGAGAACTATTTTCCTCTCTGCAGCACTTACAAATGATTAAAAAGTACCGCTGACAACTTAAGTTTGATATTACACTGATCCTCAGTTCCCATGTATAAATCCTGAACCAAATGAAAAATAATAATATATACAGACTGTAATAGCAATGTGTTATCGGTGGTTGATTACCATTTTATGGATTAGCAATTGCAAGGTCACTAATCCAAAAAAGTCCAGTTTTGTTAATGTGACCAAAATTGCCACCTCCTGAGTTCATGCATGGTTTATTGTGAATGGTGCCCCCATTGCAGTAGATTTATGATGTCCTTTCGCTGCAAGAGGTTCTGAGCCTCTTACAAGTGGTATAACCTCTTCTGAGACTAGGGGTTGCTGGTACTAACCTGTGCCCAGTAGATTTATTATTGCTTTGATGGATTCTAGTAGTTGACTTGTCATTCCTTCTCATTTAATGAAAACACATTATTTTGCTTGAAAGTCTGTTGTTTGCTTATTGTGATTTGTATACTTGAAATGCAAGAAATGTACTTTTTTTTTTTAATCCCTAAACATCTTTTGTCTTAAAGGACTTTTGCTGCTGTTGGTGTTGATCCTGCCATCATGGGTGTTGGGCCAGCTGCTGCAATCCCAGTTGCAGTGAAGGCAGCAGGTCTAGAACTTGATGATATAGATCTTTTTGAGATAAATGAGGTAATTATTGTTTGTTTTTTCCTATCCAGTATGGTGATGCTAACTTGTGATCAATTAGCTTTTTCTGATTTTTATTGTCCTCTTTTTCTGCTCTGCGCTCTTCTGGCCAGGCATTTGCTTCCCAATATGTATATTGTCAGAAGAAGCTGGAGCTCGAACCTGAGAAGATCAATGTCAATGGTGGTGCAATGGCTATTGGACATCCTCTGGGTGCAACAGGTGCGTTTGTGGGAAGGAATTTACTTGATAACAGTTGCGCTCTAATTTAAACATCTTAGTTACATGAATGGTGTTACTCTGTAACTCCATTCGAATTCCGGTCTTTCCTTTTTCTTTTCATTTTGGTGTTCCAATCCTTTGGTGCATTTGTCAGCATATTCGATTCTTTGATAATAAGAGTGAGGTCCTAAACTATCATAAATTTCTTTTTAATTTTTTTCCTTTCAGTAATTTGTTATTAACTCAAGAGAACATCATCTCAATTTTAGATTGCGTTTATTCCCCCAACTTAGTTAGTATTGGCATGCTGGCAATACGAGTACTTGACAAATATCTGTCCAGTTGTTTAAACTTTTATGCTATTGCTGTCTGCATAATCATGGAAAGAGTGCTGCTGACTAAGTTTCGCTGGTTATACCCATTATCCTTAACAACTTACTGACTGATGTGAAAGATTAAGGTGTTGAAAATCTTGACCATTTACAAGATATCTCTGCTCAGTTTAAGAGATAAAAGACACTATCATTTTGTTGTCACAGGTGCACGGTGTGTGGCTACCCTTTTGCATGAAATGAAACGTCGTGGTAGAGACTGTCGCTACGGTGTGGTGTCAATGTGTATAGGTATGCTTTAACTGGTCTGCATGAAAGAACCATTTTTTCTTTCCAACTTTGCACATTCTCTCTGTTGATCCTCTTTCTTTAGTTTGTCATATTGGATAATTCTTTGGATTTGGAAATTTTAAGTGAATATGCCATTCTATTACCGTCAGAAAATCTGTTAGGTTTCTCTAGAGCAGAAAAATAAAAATGATGGTTTGACACAAAAAAATTGCTGCCGAATCCTTGATGAACTGAGTGAAGAGAGCTGACTGATTCTTTGAATAAAAGTAGGATTGACATCAGATTAAATTATGATGACTGGAGTGATATTTAATAAGATCTATTCAGTGGTAGTAAAACATTGTTGTAACATATAGAATTTGGATTTATGAGATGTTTAAAACTCTGATACAGGCACTGGAATGGGAGCAGCGGCAGTTTTTGAAAGAGGGGACTATTGTGATGACCATACCAATGCTCGGAGGATAGAAGCAAACAACCTCCTATCTCAAGATGCCAAGTAAACACGTGTTTGTGTCTCATATTTATATAAATTGCGAATTTAAAGTGCTCATGTATTAGTCTTAAATGAAGAACTTGCACCAAATATAACCTGGTTAAACAGTGCAATAAGGTAGCGCTTTTGTTTGAACAGAAATGGAATTCAGTACTTCGAAAATCATTCTTATAATTTGAAATTTTTCTTGGGCTACATTCCCATGTTGGTGTCCAGTACTAGACCTTCTTCCAAGTCCCAATCTAGAGAAGTGCATGTACATGGAAGTATCTGCTTTTTGAATGAGAATACAGTGATGTTTGTCGCGTCCTGTGCCCTTTGGTTCCTTGTTTTGTCTACGTTTTTGGAGTGACAACAATAATTTCTCATTTAAAATCGTGATATTCTTGAAAGAGAATAGCAAAATGGATGTGTCCTTGGTAAAGCTGCTACAATCAATTTAGAGCTGAGCCTTGCCTTTGATCTCTGCAATTCGAAAATAAACATACGGGACAAAACACGATCAAATAGATCCTTCTATCGAGTAGTATAGATTATAGCCTGTTAGCATAAAATGGCTGGAGCCTGGATGTGCAACAGCAGTAACTACGATGAATCCACAGAATCACATCTCAGCACTCTTACACAACATTTGGTTAGCGTCTTCAGCAGACAGGGACGGGACGTGACTGGGCAGGACGGGACACAAGTTAGAATTTCTTGTGCGGATTATAGCTATGAGTTTACTCAGAGTTAATGAAATTGATTGTATTGAATACCTTGGAATTTTACAAAGATGAGAGGTTCCGATAGATTTCGGTTGTGCTCTCTAACTACAAACTGAACTCTTATATAGAGTTCTAAAGACTCTTTTAGATTTAGAATAATTGAGGTGATTCATCAAGTCAGGTGCGCTATGGGCCCTCGTAGTCACTTGATGCAAATCATTCGTTCATCTTTTGACTTTGTGAGTTAATTATTGTACTCACACACAAACTAAGTGGAAAAAAACAGGGATTCCACTTAAAAAGAACGCCAAGTGTGCGTTCGGAATTAAAAGACACACATACAGGAAATTCCACTAACTGATAATTATACAAAAATCTGGACAGCTGTCCATTTTAGTGGAAGACAAGGAATCTTCATTTTCTTTTGACAGATATGATAACCTGTCATTTTCTGTTGCCATTTTCTAAGATTCTTTCTTAGCTGGCCACCTCTGTTTGATATGAGGTTGGTGTGATGGACGTGATCGTGATGTTGGTCGATGGGATCTGGTGCCAGGTATACTGGTTTCATTTGCCCATTCTTCGACTGTTCGATAATATCTGGGATGACGTCTATCTTCTTCCTCTGATGTTACCTGTTGATATGCCTGTGCTATGCCTTCTTCCTTTTGACTAAACTCTGGAGGTTTTTCTTCTGAGTTCTTTTTCTTGATTTCTTCAATTTGTTGAAGAAGTTCTTGTACCTCTTGTTGTAGTCTGATTACTTCCTGATGGTGGTATTCTGCAAATGGGCCTTCACGTGGTTCTTCTTCTATGAATATTTCTTCCTCAAGACTGATTCCATGATAAATTAAATGTTCTAAGGCTTCATTAAAGGAATAAAATCCTTTGAACTTTGGGTTAGCCATTTGAGAAACATTCTGTAATAATGAGGAATAATAACAATAGATACCTCTACCTGGTCCATTTAGCAAGGCGTAGTAAGAATAACTCTTACCAAGAGGAGGTTGCATAATTTTGCTGAAATAATACTGTAAAGCACAACAAGCAGTTTGCTTTTGCTTACTACTGTTTGCCTTCCATATTGCATCCAGCAAGCATTTCTGATTTTTGTCCAGAGGTAGATTATCCAGAGGTCGATATGCTTTTGGATCAAGCTGATCCGAAATTGGTAACTGTGTATTACCAAAGCGGCAATACTTTTCTTCCTCTTTTCTTGGGGAGGACCGTTTCTTTTGCATTACGTCTTCAACAATTTGATCTACTCGAATGAAGCCTGTAGACTTCTTCCTAGTAGTTCCTGAGCCTGCTCCTTTCTCCATGTTTCCATATTTTGGAGTTCTTCTAGGGCTTGTGATAGATTCATCAGAATCTGTTGTTGCTTCTGGCTGAAATTGTTGTTTGTAGGCTCGATTAAGACGGCTATATGGTTTTTCATACCTGTCTCCTCATTTTTCTTTGAGATCTTGTAAGGTAACATATGGTTTTTCTTTAGCTCTGGCGATTTGTTTGTCTTTTCGCTCCATACTACCTTTAGTACATGTCGAGATAATTGATCAGCAAGGAGATTTTTCTTTCCGTCTATATGTTCAAAGACGATCTGGACACCAGTACCAGTTATATAATCCACAAAATTAATCCATCTGACACGTGATGGTTTATTTTGAGATTGCTTACTGTAGAAGCTAATGATAGCCTGGCAATCCGTGCGTAAAGTAATTTCTTTTTGATCCAGATAATGGATCTTGAGTGCATTAAGGGTGTTTATGCACGCACTGAGTTCTGCATCAATAGTGGATTGTATGCAGTCAAATTTCCCACTGGCATATGCGAATATTCTTTCTTCGCTTCTAGAACAACCCTTATTTCTTTTCCACTTGGCAATTCCACCCCAATCTTCCATGCATCCGTCTGTTTCCAGGATAATATAGGATCCAGCTGGCGGTAATTCCATATCTGGCAAGTGGTTAATAATTTCTTTTATTTTCTTTACTATCTCCCAGTCCATATTACTCATTCTTTTGTCAGCATTTGGTGCTGTCTTGTTGTATAATGGACCAACTAATATTCCTAATTTAGGAATATAGCTTCGGGCATAGTTTAAGATCCCTAGCCAAGATCTTAGTCCTTTCTTTTCTTTCAACTGTTCCTCTGAAAATTCTGATAATTTTTTATTATATGAGGTTGCAGTCGAATTTTTCTGTTGCCAATAATGGCACCTAGGAACTCAATTTCATTAGTTCCTACTGTCATTTTGTCTTTAGATAAGACAAGTCCATTTCTTTTGCAAATATCAAAGAATATTTGCAGATGTTTCTTGTGATTTTGTTCAATGTCTGAGAATATTAATATATCATCAATCTATGCTGCGATATATTCTTCATGACCTCTGAAACAATAATCCATCTTTCTTTGAAAAATGGCTGGTGCATTTTTCAGACCAAATGACATGACTAACCATTCATATAGTCCTTTTGGGACTATGAATGCTGTCCAAGAGATTGAGTCTGGATCCATGGCTATTTGATGGAATCCACTTTTAAGGTCAAACTTACTGTATATCTTGCTGTTTCCAACCTTTTTGATAATAGTATTAATCCCTGGTAGAGAATACTGATCTTTGTAGGTATTTTCATTGAGCTTGCGGTAGTCGAATACCATCCTTTCTTTTTCATGCTTAATCTCCCCAGTATTTGGATCTTGAGATGTTCCGGAGTAGACTATCATGGCCATTGTTCTATGCCTCGAAGATGAGGGTCTTATAACTCCTAATTCCAATAAAGCCTGAATATGTTTTCTAAATTGGGCTTGCATTGTTGGAGTTACATGCTTGAGGGGCTTGTATTGAATAGTTAAGTCTGGATTGATAATTTCTATTTTGCAGACTATACCATTTTTAACCCAATGCTTTTGTGGATCTTTCCCGATATATTCGAGATTTTCCATTTCTTGAAGAATCTGTTGAATTTCTTTTGAGTATGTAGGAATACTCTTGCCAATGCTGTAGCATACCATGTTTTTTATGGCATAATACTCATCAGCTTCTAGTTCCAGTTCATCTATAGCTATTTTAGCTATATTGAGTTCTGTACTTGTCATTACTTTTGACAAGTTCTTGTAGAATGTAACTGTGTTTCCTTCAATTCTGAGCCCACCACTTTGTGCTCTTATGAAATTACATCCTATAATGACTTGAATGCCGTCCAGTGTTGTCATCGGTATACATACTGTAAAAGGGATACGGTAACTATTGTTTCCAATAGTCATTGTTCCATTTTTCAGCTTTTGATTCGTTTTTGCTACCGAATTAATACCTGTAATTTCCATGACGTATCCAAAGTTTTCTTTTGCGTATTCTGGTACATCGCTGGTTTTGATGAAACTTTTTGTTGAGCCAGTATCCAGAATTGCACGTAATGTGAAGCTTGGGACTCCTGGAATTTGATATTCTATATCAAAATTGTAAAGTTGATTATTAATCTGTCCCTTTACTTCTGTCAGAGCTAGTAGTCTTTCTTTTGTGAATAGTATCATTTCTTCAGATTCTTCTATATTTCTTTTGTCAAGAGGACTTGACATTCTTCCTGTTTCAGATATTGCTTCTGTTATCTGAATTTGTGGAACAAAATATTGCTCAAAAATTATTTGGGCAATTGGATCACCTATTTCCACAAAATATTCTTCAGGGTTTGAATTAATAGGTAAAACATAAATAATACCTCTGTAGTCATTGTCAATGACACCAGCAGTAACATCTATGCCTTTCTTTGAAATTGAAGATTTTCCAGCTATTCGTCCATAAATATGAACTCCTTTTGTTTTAATCTCCATTCTTATCCCTGTTGAAATAGTTTTTCTTTGACCAGGAGGTATGACTAAACAGTCAATACTGTATAAATCATAACCTGCTGCTCCTTCTGTTCTTCTATCAGGTATCCGAGCGTAAATTACTGATTTGACAAATAATACTTCAAAATTTTGGAAAATTACCTTTTCCTCCTTTGGTATCACCACGCTCTGCTGACACTCTGATGTCATAATTTCTTTGCCTTTGTCATGAATGACAAGAGCTCTGTTTGATGCTCTGAGCTCATTTTTGAGCTTTTCCTCATCAAATTTTTTTAACTGGTTAAATTCTTGTTGTAAGAAAACACCAGTTATAGTATCTAATCGTTGATTTTCAACGATTAATGCTTGATTTTCTTTTAATATCTGAGTGATATACTCAGACATTGTTCCAATCATTGTGTCCTTTTGTACAAATGGTGGGACATAAGTAGATTGTCGTCGGGTAATTTGCATATCCCAGTAGACCATTGCACAAAATGCACATATTGTTATGGTGCATAAGGGACAATGAATTCTGTGGTACTCTGAAGTACGGGCTTTGCAGTAGTAACAATTTTCTTTACCAATTATTTGTATTGGTTGATTTTGTTGCCACGTATGAGTACAATCCTGTATTTCTTTTGGTAAAACAATTTGTTCTAACCATGGTTTATTTCTTTTGGAATTTTCCATATCGTCAGTAATGACTAATAGGAAATCCGTAGGATTATAAGTAAGGGTATTTAATACTTGTTGTGGATCTGGATCTTCTCCTTCTGAGATTGATAGTATTCCATCACTATCTGGTTCATTTAAATCCACAGATACAACATCCCATTCTTCTGGTAGTTGTATTTCATTAATCATTGCTACCCTTGCAACATTTCTTTTTGGATTTTGACAATCTCTGGCAAAATGTCCTTCTTCTCCACATGCGTAGCATTTGCATTTATGTGTTGGAGGCTTTTTCTTTTTGAAGACACGTATATGAGTATCATGTGGTTTTCCTTTATATATTTTTGCCTTTCGGAGACCGTATTTCTTACTTTCTTTATAATACCCTGGAATAGGTATTTTTGAACACAAAGAACCCAAATCCTTAAGGCCTCTTTGCATTGCATTCTTTTTGCACATTTCTCTTAGGTATAACCACATAAAATGTACTCGTGGTATTATGCCTGTTGTATTTCCTGGATGCTTTCTTTTGAATTCCTCTTCTATCTCTTTACCATAGAGCTCTGGTAATTTTCTGAAGAATTTATCAGATAATTCAGGATTTAAAAAAATCCTTCCCGATTGTGCTGATAACTTCAGGTATTCATTCAGGAATTGCTGCACATATTTGATTTCTTTGCAGTTTAGGTGTTCTAAATCTGCATATGCTCTATCTTGAAATGCTGTGGAACCTTGGTATGGTTCTTCCAAAGTAATTATCTTTCTTATTTGTTGAAAGACAATTTGAGTATCATCTGCAGCTGTTACAAGCATTTCATATTCTTGTGGGTATGCTAGTCTCCATTGTTGAAATACTAGCTTCATTGTGGAACCCAATAGATTTTCAATATAGGTTACCTTTGCTTGATTGTTTACTCAACTCATTCTGTCGATGAGATTAGTATTTACTGATTCCCATCTATTGATAACATCCTCATATAGTGAGATGTCATCTGGCAAGACCAACATGACTCCAGTTTGACTTTGTGCTGGTGGTAAAGTCCAATAATCTGCTGTTTCCATTTTTCTTCCTTTGAAATTTTTCCACCTTTCTCGTATTTCTGGAACATTGATCTTATATTCCCCTGTAGCTGGAGGATATTCTAGCATTCCCATACTAAAATCCGTAGGTGGTCGATATTGAGAATCTACCACTTGTGATGTTGATGCCTTCAATATTTCTTGTATGATAGGAACATCATTACAATCTTGTATTTTTAATTTTGGATATTCCATATCTGTTTCAGTCATTAAGACTATTTCTTTTGATATTGTATTTTTACAATACCATGGTAATTCTTCTGATGAATCAGATTGTTCATCTTCTGCTTCTTCATGGACTATTATTGTATCCATATTTTCTTTCGGGCTTTTATCAAATTCTTCGCCCCATCCGTCACAGATAATGGGTTCAGGAACTTCTTCTGGGATTGTATATTTTACCCAGTATTTTCCATCACCAAGATGATCCCAAATAATTCCTTTTTCTTTTTCACTTTGTAAAAAGTGATCTAGTAGGGTACTTCTACCACTAAGACATTTTACATGTCTTTTTTCTTCTTTGATTACTCGATGTTGAATAACCAGTGCTTGTGCTATTTGATCTTCTTCATCTTCCAGGCTAGTATCTTCATTTGTTTGAACAATATTTCTTTGTTCATAATTAGCAAATTTCATGCTAATAGAACCATCTACATTTTCCCATGTATTTACCTTTGCAGGTGTTTGTGTTGTAGATCCTGCTTCTTGTGGAGGTTTTATTGTCCATCTTTCACCATTTAGTAATGCTGAAGAATACTTTTCCCCTGTGATTGCCTTTACACCATTTGTTGCCAAAAAATCCAATAAATTTGTATTCTTATATCGGAATGACATAGCGCTTGTATTTGTAAGTCTTGCAACCACTCCTCTTGAGATGATTAGATTTGCATCTGCATTTCCGTGAGACCATGATTCATAACCCTTGGTTTTGATTACAATCTCCATCTTTCTGTAGAAATCTGTGATCGTCATCATTTGATTTGGTAGAAAGTAGACAAGTTCTGTTCCATTTGTAAGATCTACTTCCATTTGTCCAAGGATTCCCACTGGATTATTTCCCCATCTTTTATCTCTGATTACTACAAGAGCTTTTGTACCCGCATCATTTCTATGTAATGCGAATATTCGAATCATGATCATTCCAAGATGGATATGATCTAATCCTTCCTGTAGTAATTGTTCATATGATTCTTTTGAAATCATATTCATTTCTTTTTGATCATTTCCTATGATCAGATTTCTTTCTTCCGAGTAATGTTGAAATACTCGATTTCTTGGTTCTTGCCAATTAACATAATAAAGAACTTCTGCTGGAACCAAGGTGGCCTCTTGTCAGGATCATTACTTGGAAATCTCTGACCAGAGTAGATGTGTCATGAAGATTGTCTTCATGGACATA
>JANZLC010000202.1:42084342-42095285 GCA_026413385.1 Erythroxylum gracilipes
CTTCGTAATGCATACTCTTTGGGGAATTGCTCTTCTAGGAAATGATCAAACTCCAAACATACTTTTGGAAAACCCGTCGGGTGCAAAATTTGACATTCTTGGCATTCTTGGCATCTGAGCATCTCCTCTTCTTGATCAATGATACAGGTTTGACAATACAATCAACAATTCTAGTAGATACATAATCTAACCCATCAACCTTAGTCCCAAATTCATACAACCCATCAACCTTAGTCCCAAATTCATACAACCTTAACACAAGTGTACATAGATGCACCGTCGTTACATGTAAAATCCTCGTTAACCCCGCTAAATGGATACATAATCTTAATTCCAAAACACTATCGTTAAGGCCACCACTGTCACCGTCTGATGAGACACAGCCATCATCGCTTGCATCTGATTCTCTACTGGACTACGAAAGACCGAAAACCCACTTGAACCCACTATAGAAGGTTGCTACCGGAGCTTTGGACATGATCGAGGAGTATCTAATTTCCCCATTGGAGAGACAGCAAGTCTTGCCTATGAGCATTGACCCAAAATTCTAAATATCGGGTAATTTTGCGCCGGTTCAGGAGCTTCCAGTTCATCAAGATTTAGAAGTTGCGGATGAGATTCTAAATTTCCTGCACAGCATTTACCTCCGTAATGGGCCAAATCCTCTGCATATGCCCAAAGGTGGACACCATTTGTTTGACGGCGATGACATGATTCATGCAGTTTCCTTGGGACTTGGAAACCGAGCTAGCTACATTTGTAAGTACACACGTACAAGTAGGCTAGAGCAAGAAAGCTCATTAGGTAGACCAATATTTCCGAGGCCAAATTACCCAAAAAAAAAAATATTTCCGAAGCCAGTTGGTGAGTTGCATGGGCACTTAGGTGTGGCTCGGCTAGCTCTATTCATCGCCCGAACTTATGTTGGCATGATTGATGGTTCACGAGGCATTGGGGTGGCTAATGCTGGGCTTGCTTTTTTCAACGGTCGATTATTAGCCATGTCAGAAGATGACCTACCTCACCATGTGAAGATCAAGCCAGACGGGGACCTAGAAACAATCGGGCGGTTTACTTTCAATGGTCAACTTGACTATCAAATGTTTGCACATCCTAAGGTGGATCCCATCACTGGTGAGTTACACGCAATTAGTTACAATGTTGTTACAAAGCCGTACTTGAAATACTTTAGGATTGACAAGTGTGGGATTAAGTCGCGTGAGATAGACATCACTCTAAGCCACCCAACAATGATCCATGACTTCGCTGTCACCAAAAATTTCGTAATAATCCCAGATCACCAGGTGATGTTAAGATTGTCAGAGATGATTCGTGGTGGTTCTCCTGTAATCTTTGACCCAAACAAGCCTTCTCGAGTCGGAATTTTGTCTACGAAGGACGTCGATCAATCAAACATGCAGTGGATTAATGTAGCCAATACATTCTGCTTCCATTTCTATAATGCATGGGAAGAAATAACAAAGTGTAGGCAGACGGTTATTCGTTTGATAGGGTCATGCATGAGTCCACCAGATTCTGTCTTCAATGGAAGTGGAACGGCTGAGTCACTTCGAACCGAATTATCAGAAATCCGATTGAACCTAAATACAAGAGAGTCAAGTCGAAGGGTGATTGTATCAGGTATTCATTTGGAAGCAGGACAAGTGAACCCGAAACTGTTAGGTTGAAAAGCGCGATTCGTCTACTTAACAATAGCAGAACCATGGCCCAAGTGCTGTGGAATAGCCAAAGTTGATTTATTTGGAGGCTAATGAAGTGTTCGAATTTAGATTTGGTGGTGGAAGGTTTGGAGGAGAGCGGTGTTACGTGGGTGCAGATTGCAAGGAAAGTGAAGGGCATTTAATGAGTTTGGTAAGAGATGAGATAGAATAAACATCAGAGTTGGTGATAGTAAATGCATCCAACATGAAGCAAGCATGTTCAATTAGGTTGCCCATTAGAGTACCATACGGGATCCACGGTACTTTTGTCAGCAAAGTAGGATTAGAAAGACAAGTTATGCATTAGGTTTTGTTTTATACGTGAACGTGTACGTTAAAAAAAATCACAAATCAATCAACCATACTCTTTAATCACGCAATAGTAGCATTATTAAAAAAAATTATGACCTAATTTCAAGCAGTAATGTTATAAACTGAATGTCAAAACCATATAAAAAGCAATGATGCTGAAAGGATTATTTAACCATAAAAATTTTGAATATTGTAATTTTTTGTTCACTTTTAACTTTCGGCTTAATTTATTTTAATAATTTTTATTATTAAAAATTGATTAATTTATTAATTAATTGATCATTTTTTGTAAATTAATAAGTTCTTATAAACTAAAATAAATAAATTAATTTTATTTAACAAACTTTTTTCATTTAAACTTCAAAATTTTCGATTGATAAGAACAATCTCTTTCAATCATATTTAAAAAAAATATTTTTATTTAATCTTTAGCCGAGTCTAATACCAGTTAAACTTTATAAACCTTAAATCTTTTGTCTTATTAGTCTGACTTTCGACTTGATTTTTAAAACATTAATAAAAAGAAAAACCGAATATTATGAATAATTCAAGAGTTGAATCTCCAGCTTGCAAAATATAAATTGAGAATAACTATTCTAATTCGATCTAGATAAGGTAGAAATTGCAAAACCAAAAAATAAAATAACTGTGCTTATTTAATCATTTGAATAATTTTTAAATTTTGATTGAACTTCAATTATGGTTATTGTTATGCATTTTCTGATAATGAAAACTTATATTATGAATTGCAAATATTACACAGTAATAATATTTTTAAGTATATAACCTGTTTTTAAAAAATAATTTCCAAATATTTAAATTATAAAATTAATTTAAATGTTAATATGATTAATCTAATAAATGTAGTATAGTTAAATATTTAAAATGAATTACTAAATTTTTTATAACTAAATTAATATTACAATTTTGAATTTCAATATTTTAAAATTATACTCCTTAAAAGTGAAACAATATCATTTTTACATTTTTTTAATAGTATGAATTTACTCTAATTTTCTGTAAGCAATAATATTATAACCGCTGCGATTTTGATTTCTATGTAAATTCTTAGGCTTTTCTCGCTCTTTTTTCAAATCAAAATATGGAATCTAAAAATTATTTACTTTCTATCTTTAGTTTTTCCAAAATCTAAATCAAACAGATATTTATTAATCAAAATTCATTTTCTTAATACTTGACGTGTGAGTGATTATGTAATTTCACATCATGATGGTGTTCTGATTAATTGTTTGCTATATTTTATTTAACTGTGTTTAATAATTTCATGTAAACTCACTCACTTCCTCATTTAAGGACTCCTTGTAGGTTCAATAATTTATAGAATTCATTCTTAAATATTCCATTCAGTTTAATACCTAATTTACCTGCAATGCTATATATTATGGAAAGTCGGGGGCTAAATAGATGCATTTAACACTGTATATAGAAGAAAACGTTTTCATGGCACCATTTTGGTACAATTTCAAAAGCTTTGTGTCGCAGCTGATATTGAACGGCAGTAAGAACCATATGGCATGAACATTTTCCTACCCTGCCTTTATGGTATGTATGTGGTTCTTATATCGCTCGCATAGAAGCCTTGATGTTCATCTACATATAATGTTTCGACGCTTAGGCTGCAGTGCTTTGGACATAGCACGCAGCCTGTCACTGATCTCAGTAAATGAAGGCCTAACTGCTGGGTCGAATGACCAACAGTCTTCTATCAACTTTCTCCATTCACTATCACAACGTTCTGGTAATGGAGGCCTCAACGTGTTACTTACAATTCCACCTTCAAGGAAAGTTTCAACGGTAGAACAGTAAATTTTTTAACAATTTCAAGTGGGAAAACATATAGGGGAAGTAAATGAGACACAATTAGCACGATGAATCTTCTTTTTCTTGTAAAAAGGAAAAATGGAGCTTACCTATTATAGCACCACAATGCATGTTTGCATACGGCTCCTCGCCTGTCAGTATCTCCCACAATGCAATACCAAACGAGTACACATCGACCTGTGAACACCAAAGAAGAATTTCAAATGCTGCTCTATATTCAATTTCTTGTGATAAGCTAAAACTTCCATAATCAAAACTAGCACTAGTCCTGAGGTCTCAACCTTCTCAGACACAGAGTTGCTGCTACCATCCAACAGCTCAGGAGCCATCCAAGGAAGGGTTCCACGCACACCGCCAGATACAAGTGTATTACATTTAACCCTTGACAGTCCAAAATCTCCAACCTGGAAAGCAGATAATGAAAACTCGTGGAATGCATGTTACTCTTTGTCAGGTAATGGATTAGCTAATCAGGAATTAAGAAAGTATACATGTTGATTTGAGTATGCTGTTGATGCAGACCTAAAGGCAGATGATAGTTAATGTATGCTACAAAATGAAAACAAACAAGAGTTAGTGCATCGAATCTACCTTGCAAATTGGTCGTTGAGGATCCCTTAAATTGACAAGTAAGTTCTCACACTTCAAATCAAAATGTACAATATTTTTCAAATGCAAATATTCCATGCCAACAGCTGCATCCAATGCAATCATAAGCTTTTTACGGCGATCAAGTGTTCTGCATTATCAAGATTGTATAAGCCTATCACATTATCATGCTGTAAGGGCATCTGATGTACATGAACCAACTAACCTATCCTTCTTTTGTAGGACCTGCCTCAATGATCCATTCACCATATATTCAGTTACAGTTGTCATCATCCCTTCGGGCCCATCTGGGACTACGCCATAAAAAGCTACCACATTTGGATGATGAAGATTGGACAGAATTCTTGCCTCCCTCCAGAAGTCTTTAATCTGCAAAAACGACACCATCATATCTTTTCAATATCTTGGAAGGATTCATGGAAGAAATCTTTGTCATCTATATTTATTGTATCAAAAATGAAACTTTCAGATTAATCTTAAATTCGGGTACCATTCTCCATGTATTTTATGTATCTTCATAAAGGAAAAGTTTTACCATCTATGATCGTAGTCATTATAAAAAGAATTAGTGATTCAGGGACCCACCAATCGCTCTTGTTCTGATTTTTTGCCATCAAAACAACTTTTCTTGATCCGCTTGATGGCAACGTCAGTTCCCCTCCATTTCCCATAATAAACAGTTCCAAATGTGCCAGATCCTAACTCTTGCAACTCTTCGATATCAGTGTTCTTTATAATCTGCATATTGGCATTCTGCAGCATTTAGAAACACTATTGACTATTCATTCATTGTGTATGAATGTATGTGTGTTAAGAGTAAGCTACAAAGATCACAGCATAAATATCTCAAAAGTAGTGAAAGGCACAACAACAAGATAGCCATGTGGATTAAGCAAAGCCCATTCTAGCTGAACCACCAAATTTAACAAGTTAACTCCATTTATTGGAATTATCTGGTTCTTTTAGTTTCATTCCAGGCCCTCTATTGACATAATAATAGTGTATCCGAAGACATATAGAAGGAATGGCTAAGAGCAAATAATTGATGGGAAAGATGTGACAAGGTTCAATGATAGGGTTAATTACCAAAAGTGCAGTCTGAGAGATTGTTTCTAGTTACTTGGGTACCTAATGATCAATGCCAACGAATCCAGTTTGCTTAGCTTGGCTGAACTCAGATAGATGCAAAATGGTTTTCAAGCATGTACATGTACTGCTTTTGAGCCCACTGTATTATACCCTCAAAATATCAAGATAATGATTCATCCAAAGAGGAGATGTAATGATTTCTATCTCTAGCAGAAAAAGATCTACTAGGATTAGTTGGTTTCAAATTCTGATGAGCTCCCTCATTGTAGGTATTTTATCTCTGCATTAACGTGTTGTAGTCAATTTGTGTCACAACCGGTTGCTTGAGGCAAGTGCCAGATGACTTATTGCAATAGACAATTAAAGTGCATATTTTCTATCTTATATGTGAAAAAGAAGAACCGAAAGCTACAAGTGGAAGCCATCTTCATGACAAGAAAGATTTGAGGTTATCACATGTTAATACTTAGTGGTTTGATCGTGAAAATACATATGAGCAGCCAAAAATTGTAATGATGGTTTTGAACCTGCAAACCGTAGATTTCTGATCCTTGTTCATCCATTGCAGCATCAGTTGTAGATTCATTCATATGTCTGCCATCATCTTTTATGTCCTATGAGGTATGGGTAATATATCAACTCCTCCAAAGAGATACTGCGAGGTTAAGAAATCCAATGAAATATGAAAAATCCTACCCCATATTCAGCAGTGTTTTCTACCTTAGCATCCGTAATAGATGGGAATGCATCAGTAGCCTCTTCTTCTACATGTGGGACAATGCTGGCAGAGATGGAGATATCTTGAGGTATGTTATTTGTAACATCTTCTATGATCACCGATGATTCTAGCTCCCAATTCTTATACCGATAACTTAAGTTGTGTGGTTGGACATATTGAGCCATTTCGATTTTGGACCCATCTATTTGTTCCGTGTTGCTTACCTTTTTATGCTTGCTGGAACTTTTTTCAATCCCCTTATCATGGAGAGAAATTGCTTTGGTAGAAGTACAATTTGCAACTGAATCCTGAAATTTTACTTGGAAAAAAATAACGTCAATCTCATACAGAGCATATACTTCAATGTTTTCTTTCGAAGATACGTAGAGATTACTTACAGATGTCAGTAACGAAGGTTCTTGATAATCCGACACTCTCTGAGGAGATCCAATACATTCAGTATGCACATGAAAAGCCGGCTGGCCGGCCATTCTTTGATTCATGGCAAACTGTTTATCCTTAACAAAATTTTGGCTTTCCATATCCAAATCAGAGACATCCACACCTGCCTGGTAAGGACCATAAGGATACCCCCTCATGGTATCTTCCGACTTTTCCCCTTTGCTAAGTTGAAGATTACAAGCAGAGAAAATTTTTTCAGGATCTGGTGATTCCCCCAATTGGCGATTAACATGTGGCAGGTACTTCAAGTTTGCCAAATTCTGAAGATTTGCTAAATGGCCATTTAATCCAGGTTCAACATTTCCTTCATGTTGCTTACTACCTTCAACAGGAGGTGCAAGATTCTTGTGTGTACAGTTTATTACTTCTTGATTGGAGTATAGAGTGCCCCTTTTCTTCAAACTGCGAGGATCCTCATGTTCATGCACAGACTCTTTATCGTCCATTTTCTCTTGTCTCGGTGTTAAACAATCTTCTGAAGAATTTGATATTGTCAGCAATGGTGAATTTTCTCTTCCATTACTCCACAAGGACAATGGTATAGATGCTTGTTCCAAGCAGTAATTTGACCCCTCATTGTGATCCTGCAATCTTGAGTCGGAAAAGGTCCTTTCCTTGATGGTATGTGTCTCTGAGTTCGTATCACTTGTGTGTACGGGATAAGGCAGCAAATCACCACTTGGGGTGCGGCTATGGAAGTGCACAAGGGGTGATTTGTTAATCTGGGCAGTTTGTGCAGTATATTGGAGATAGTGATGATGATTCTGATTCTGATTAAATAATTCATTGCCATTAAGCCCATATCCATCAGCACAAAATTGTGAATCAATTTTCTTTTTACCTCTTTCTATTGTCATTGGGGAAACAGGTGGAGATTCGTTAAGGACCTTGTTTTGCATCTTGAGTCCAGGGAGTAACTGAACAGCAGGATTTATCGAACTGTCCACCAAATTGGAGGAAGCCAAACTGAAATCTTTATTATCTGATGCATGAAGCAATGCAGGAGAATCTCTATGAAATGACTGTTCTTGATTTAAACCAGTTATTAATTGGGTTGTTTGGCCAGCCAAACTCTGCCCACTAGTGTTATTCCGGGGACTGAAGTCCAGCAGGCCATTGACCGCGGACACGTAATGGTAATCTGTCTGACCCTTCCGTGGTGTAATTACTTCAAACGAATTTTGGCTATCAGACTCACTTGAAGAGACAAGAAAAATCCGCAGCTTTTGTGAACCTCCATTTCTTTCCAGCTCATGATATTCTTCAATCATATGATGGAGATCTTCATCAGAACAAACAGAAATAAGTGCATCAAGATCCTCCCCAGGGAGCTGATACTTGATTGTATGAGATTGGTTACAAATTGCTATAGTTTTCTTCAGAAGCTCGTCTAATGTCACGCTCTTCCTGATGGATAAAATCCGTGTCTCTCCACCTGTATATCTAAGTTTTCCATCGCTTGGCCGTGGTAATATTTTACCCCCAAAACTGCATAGGAACTTCACTTTCCCACTCAGAGGACTTTCTGGAACTTCCGTTCCATAAAGATGATAGGACCGAGGAGAATCCGCCACATACTTGGAATGTGCCATTGGACCTGCAACTTCTCTATCCAAATTCATGCCATCAGGATATTTGTATTGTTCTTGTCCATTGGGACCATAGATCCAGTTCTTTCCACTTATGTTATCAGGAAAGGACCTGTTTTCTACCTCAGTTTCTGGTCCTATCCTGGGAACAAAACTCAAGGCTTCAAAATCAGAGTCTTTTCTCCTTGGACTTTGGACATGTGCGATATCCTCATTATTCACATGGAAATTCTGAATGTAGTTAGATTCCTCAATCCTTAACTGTTTCTGATCTAGTATCCTTCTTAGACCAACACGATCACGTAAAAACTCGGTAGAGAATTCTTCACCTGTCTGCAAACAAATATTAGTTTCATTTCTATCTACACCGATTGATTCACTAGGCACATTCTTGGCCACATTTCTATTGAACAGGTGACGCGAAGCTCCAGAAGTTTCATCTGTCATGGTATAGCGCAAAATTTCGACCTTTCTAGGTAGCTAGCAGCAGCAGCAGGAGATTTCTGGTATGCGAACCTTTGTTTCCTCGATGTTCTTCTTAATTTGATAAGCAGGTGCGCAAGCTTCCAGTTGTTCGATCACGTACTACAAAACGGAGGCAGATTCCTGACAATGTGTGTTCAAATGAGCTCAATCGATCAAATTAAAGCATCCAGCAGATCCCGTACAGACAGAAAATCGTAATGTTGATAGATTTACGAATAATCAACCAAGAAAGAAATGAATGAGCCAGCACATGCAAACAACAACAAAATAAATACATCATCAACAAGGAACGAATTAAGAAAATGTTGCAGAACACCAAAAATAATGTCTCTCGTGAGCAATGCTGCGGAAGGATGATGATATGTTACGCACGTATGCGGTGGGAATTCCTTAAACAGGCATGGAGAATAATAAAACGTAATCCCATATATAAATGTGGCATCCCACGGGACATAAACTGCAAAATGGAAACTGAACTGTAGAAGCATGGAAAAGGGTACCTGGTTGTTCAGAATTTGCAGTTTTAGGTGTAGAGCATGAGCCTCGGTGGTTTATTGGGTTGAGAAGAATAGTGTGCTTGGGTCATTTCTGGGCGACCCGGAACAGAACAATGGTTGGAATTTCGGGTTTTGTTTGATAGAGAGGAAAAGCGTTGCACTTGCATGAGACTTGGACCTGAAAATGAGGCGTCGCGTTGACGGGGAGAGAGAGCGAGAGAGACGAAAAGAGCGCCAAAATTAGCTTAAAATCAGATGGGCAATAAAAAATAATTAAGCTTAATTATTTTTATTTAGCCTCGGTTCAGTTGCCTTATAACAATAGAGTTTTGTAAGTTTTTTTTGTGGGATCTTTTCTGATAAAAATTTTTCTAATATGATTGTTATTTTTAAAAAAATTTTGAAAAAGTTTTATATAATAGATTTTTTGACAACATAAAAATAAAAAATATTTTTAATTTTAATTATAATTTATTTTGTAATAAAATTATTTATGCATATAAATATTATTTAAAGTATATTAAATAATATGCAAAGTACAATATATTAATTATTATATAATTTTAAATTATATGAAATATAAATGAAAATATATCTAATCAAATTTTTTATATAGATTATAAGATAAGTAAACTATTATCGAAAATAAATATTAAAACATATAAAAAAGCAATAATATTATATACATCTCAAAATAAATATCCAAGTAAATAGTTAAATACATAATAAACGGGAAGATGGGTTTGTGGGTATTGTAGAAATTATGTGTAAAACATAAAAACAAAAGGGGCTAAAAATAAACCCATTAATTGGTCAGAAAAATCTACCTAAAAAACGTTTTTTTTTAGAAGTTCTAAATTTGAGCTTCTTAATAAGCTGTATTTTGATTGTCAAAAACATTACATCTATTAAAGAAGTGTTTTTTATTATACAACCAAATACTCTTTTTTTTATAAAGATTTTTGTAGCAGAGAAAGATGCTTATTGACCTCTCAAAAGTCCATTCAAACATACACTTAATAAGAAATGTAAAGAATAGCTTCATTTTATGTAATTTATAACAAAAAATTATATTTAATTGATATATTGTGAAGGACCTTACATATAAATAGATAAATTAGATAAAGATAATTTCATATTAAAGAACCTACGACTCCTTATAGTAGAATAAATAAATATTTATATAATTAATTAGCTTTTTTTTGGTTTAGTTTCTTACGAGATATTCTAGGAGAGTCTCAATTATGAAAAGGTACCTTTAAGTTAACTACACTTATATTAATCCCCGCTCGAGCTGAGTAGGTCTCTTACAAGAGGTAAAGCTCTGACTTAAATTTTAAACGGTTACATATATAAGGACAGTTTAAACCTGTAACTTCACTTAAATTAAAAGAGCCTCCTATTAACTCACCTGGCCTGGGTTTATAATTAATTAGCACTAGCATTAGCATAGAAACTCCAGCTTGTTATAAAAGATAGAAAAATATGGTGTGTCACTAATTGTTATTAGTGTACCAAATGCATCACTTAATTGTTAGTATACCAAATGCACCACTTAATAGTTAGTGTACCACTTCTATTATCATAGTATTTTATTAGAAATTTTGTACTATAAATA
>JANZLC010000202.1:42095385-42141497 GCA_026413385.1 Erythroxylum gracilipes
ATCATAATTTCCTTCATGCTATGTCATATATCATGGACTTCATTAATTTGATTAAAGATCCAATCAATTCATAAACATTGTTCATGAATATCAAATTAATGAATTATGCCTTTCTTTATTTATTCATTAAGTCTGCACACGACTTTGAATAAAACGCGCTAAAGGGGATTGCCTTTAGGGCACAAATAAACAGTACCGTCCATGAACAAGTCGACTTATCCCTTGTACAAGTCGCCTTGTAGGTACTGAATGCGTGTAAGTCGCCTTATCCAATGGACAAGTCGACTTGTACACGACTTACACTTACATATATTGCCCTTATTTCCTTCTCTTTTTCCTGTTTTCTAACCGAAATTCAATCTATCATAACTTTTTGGACACAAACCAGAAAATTTCCAACCATACCTTGTTGGAAAGATAATGAAACCCTCTACAAGTTTCATGTAGACCATTAAAATCAATTCCACCCCTAAGGGTGTCAAAAATCCAATGCAAGTTACTGCCTACTCAAAGCTACTCAAACAATTGCAGAATGTTGCAAAATCAATAACTTTCCATTTCTTCAATCAAAAATTGCGCAATAAATATGCTCAGAAATATCACAATGCTATCTACAACTTTTATGTACAACTAAAAATCCAAATTAATTGTTAACTAGGTCAAATAATTCAATCAATGATGATGTCCCTGAAATCACTCAATCTGAGTAGTACATTTCTATCAAGCATAACACCCTGTACACAAGTCAAAAAAATCACTACTTTATATCCCTGAAAAGATAAGATCTCATAATTCAATTGTCATGAGGAACCAAAATTCCAATTCAACCTCTAACAATTTCAAATCTATTATTCAAGTTTCTACCATGATCAGCAATTAACATCCTAATGCAGGTTCAGGATGTAAAAATTCATAACTCCCACATATGATTTCCAAACATTAATTGCTATATACCATTTTCAAGATCAATGTGTCCTCTACAACGCTTCAGTATATCCCTAAAACCAATTCAATTCACAAAAATTACTAAAATTACTCCAAATCAGAATGTACACCAAATCTTCCAATCCAGCTAGGTTTCATTCAATGCATGAAAACAGCCAACAATCATCAGTCCATAACTCCTAATATACATATCAAAAAATTTCAAAATCAGTGGAATTAGAAAGCTAACTTAATAGGCTTCAACTTTAACTTAGTCCATTTGTCCTAATTCCTTCTCAATTAATTGAGAAAAATTAGCAAAGCTCTAGGGTATGATTTCGGGTACTATTCATTCCAGTCAATAGCAGTAACCTTCCATGCAAAAATTCACCATTTAAAGCTAACATTGGACAACACCTATTTCACAGAAAAATGTAGCTGACATCCTAAAGTTTAAGTGGCCACAAACCTCACCTCATTTTCATTCCTACACAATGAGTTATGCTCAAAACAGTGTAATCGGTTAAAACCCTAAATTTCCAGCTTTGGTGTTAACCTTAGCTTCTATCATTTCCAATGCCAAGAACACATCCTTAAGCATCCAAATGAACACAAATCAGTTCTTACAACATTCATACATTCACTAGGGCTAATAGTCACATTTTGGCAGCATTAATTTCTCAATTCCTATGCACAATTCATCATCAAAATGCAATTACAATCAAGCTAAAACCATTCATCACTCATCCTACTTTCAATTCATAACTAACCCTAATCTTATACCCATTAATTTCACCTCTAATTTTCATTAATTTAATACATCAATAACCATAATAAATGCACCAAACCTCCCATTCAATGTTTCTACCTACCATGATTCATAAATTCATACTTAAACATCATTGAAAACTTAATTAAACTTACTTACCTAATTAGCTTTTCCACTTCAAGGCACACCAATTTCTCACTTTCTCTACTTTCTTCTAACATCAAACATGAATATCATCCTCATGGCAAGACAATAACTTAGTTATAAGAAGAGGGAGTCTTGAATTTTTTTTTTTTTTGAGGAAGAATATCAAAAGGAAATGAAAATCGATGGTGAAGAGAAAAAGAAGGGAGTTGCTTTCGGATGAATGAATAAAACCTCTCCACTTTGCTCTTTTTATTCAATTCACAAGGCAAAACCGATAGGAACAAGTTAGTGTAGGATAAATAGCATTAAATGAAGGAGAAGGGTGGCAAAATGTGATTGGTCAAGGTTTAAAAGAAAAGTCAAAGTATCATTCTTTAATCCTGATCAAAAAAATTAACCCAATCAACTCCAATGACCCTAATTTCAATCCCAAAATAATATACCCAATAATACAGTACCATTGGGTAGCAATTTTCGCTACCGAAAATCGACCGATTCGCCAATTGGCGATTTTTTCGGTCCGGGAATTTTTCCGGAAAAATCCAGAAAAATTCCTAAAAATCCCTTAAAATAGAAAACAATTTATGGCGCACTCAGAATAATTTTTCAAACCCACTAACCACGTTAATCACAATAGAATTGTCTTAGGCACGCAAACCGGGAATGTCATGTATGCATGTACAGTAATTTCATGTGCACAAATGTGACTGTGTACCAATCCTATTATGCAAGAACAATCCTATGAAATCCCAATCTAGCACATCCTATGTCAATTTACTATTCTACCCTTCCAATTGAAGGTGAGATGTTACAAACACCATCGTCGCGTTATGGGACATGATTGGGTGATTCTTTTTGGCACGACGTGCTGGCTCTTCTAGTCGTGGAGGAATAGGTCTCCCTTTGCTGACGATTTCAGTTGGCCTCTGTCTCCTAATTTTCTCATTTTGTCTTTTGTAGATCAGATACACAAGTCTACCGTATGGCAAAGCCAGGTAGATATAGGTCACCACTCTCGTCACCAGCAACTCATTGGTTGAAGCAAACCGCCTCCTGGTTGGGTTAAACTAAACACAGACGGCGCTTGCAATTGCCCCCAATACTCGGCTATTGCAGGTGGCTTATTACGCGATAGTGATGACAACTGACTTGGAGGATTCTCTGAGAACCTCGGTTGGTGCGATATGATGTCTGCCAAACTCTGGGGAGTTTTTGTAGGGCTATCGATAGCATGAGACCTGGGTTTTCGCCGGATAGAACTGGAGATGGATTCTCTCGCGGTGCACCATATCATCTCTTCCTCGAATAATCGTTCTAAAGCGCTCAACCCCATTGTCACAGGTATCTATGAACTTCCAATGCGGAACTGGTCTGTTGTTCATCGTCACGTTTATCGAAAGAGCAATATATGCGCTGACTGACTTGCTACTCACGCAAACTATTCTATTGTTGGTCTCACCATTTTTGATAACATACCTATAGAGTGCCAACGTATCCTTTTAAAGGATGTGTAAGAGATTTGCCTCCCCATACTTATTTTGTAACTTCTATTGGATTTTCCCTTTATTCCAAAAAAAAAAAAACAAGAACACCAGGCTTCACAAAAGCCTAGCCACGAATCAATATACATTGTCAGCAAATACAATCTTTTGGACAAGAGAAACTTTTTATAGCAAACAAAGCTCACCTTGGAGTCACCGCCCAAACGAAGATTAGTTAAACTCGTAACTATAGACCTAATTTTTCACACCTACCTTCTCGGTTGTCCAACTGTGTAGCAAGTTGCTGGGATCCTTACTGAGGGTTTATCTTTGTACATTTCATTATTGAAAGCTTAAAGCTTAGTCAATACAATTACCTCATTTTTCGAAAAGAGAGAAGGTTCCATTCTTCCCACTTAATATCCAGTGGTATGTAAAAGATGAAACTCTCAGTATATTACACCAGCCCATCCCCATGCAATAGAGCAAAGCTAGTATGTGCTTAGACAACAATCACCG
Source organism: Erythroxylum gracilipes (assembly GCA_026413385.1). Lineage (NCBI taxonomy): Eukaryota > Viridiplantae > Streptophyta > Magnoliopsida > Malpighiales > Erythroxylaceae > Erythroxylum > Erythroxylum gracilipes. Next base: position 42,099,226 of record JANZLC010000202.1, read on the forward strand.
TAGCCACCATAAATTGAAAACGAAAAACCATCTAGTAATAGTTTAAAAATCTGCTGTGTCTGTTTTCCTTTCTTTTTTGTCTTAGGAAATGTGCACTTATGCACTTCAAATGACAAATATGAGAAAATTTTGAGGAAAATTGATGGAGTGAATTCCTCCAGAAGAGATCCACCGTGACAAATCTCTACCAGTTGAGACACCAGAAAAGAACCCATCAAGAGTACTCTAGGCTCTCTACAATCACCAACTTTGACTGCATGTGAAAAATATGAGCACCTGGCTAATAATGCTGACTTGGAATAATGAAGGAAACTTCTTCAGTGTTGCCGGATAAAAACCAATTTGAAGATGTGTCTGCACCCACGAGATGATTATCAACAACAAAAAGAAAATTATAAAAATGCTACAAACATACACAACGAAGGAAAGAAACAAGGAACTGTTATAAAAGATAGAAAAATATGGTGTGCCACTAATTGTTATTAGTGTACCAAATGCATCACTTAATTGTTAGTACACCAAATGCACCACTTAATAGTTAGTGTACCACTTCTATTATCATAGTATTTTATTAGAAATTTTGTACTATAAATAGAAGTGTTAACTTGATGTAAGAGATACCAATATATAAGAAGAATTCTCCTCTCCCAAATACTCTGAAATTTTAGTTTCGATTTTATAACACAGTTGGAAATTTTGAGTTTTTTCTCTCTTTTTCTTTGGGTATAACTTTTGGATTTCGGGCATTAGCTTTGAGTTAGTGCAAAGTGAGTAGTGGGAAGCCCAGACCCAGAAAATCCTGCAGTTATATTTGAGTTTACTCTCAAACTGATTGCAATGCGGCCCATCCTCAGCCCACTGCGTCATCACAACAAGTCGTTGCATTTGATTTAAGCTTGTTTTAGCAACTTAAATTAATTTACAAATCAAATTGTCCATATGCGTTGAGTCATCTTTCAGTATACAAGAGTATATGACAAATTGACTTCAATTGACCTTTAATATTGTAGATATAATTTGAAGAAACTGAATCAAGGGAAAGGGAAGTTTTGGTGTTACTTGCGTGGCATGGCAGCTTCTTAGTACTCGAATGTTTGTGATTAAGAACACCAACTCCCACCCATAGTCCCATACTATCAAATTATATAATCAATAAAATGTGGAGGTAGGTCTCTTAATAAAATATTTAATGAAGAAAAACTTTATGTATACCTGATCCATTCAATGATTGTGGCTCCCTATATGCTTACCTAACAGGAAATACCAAACATTTATAGAGTAATCCACAACTTCATTTCATTTGACATTCGTATATCAACGGGGTCCAATCAAAGTATGGCACCTATCGAGGATGAGTCTTGTATTACTACAAATGGCTTAAAGTACCCTAGCTCTACGCGTGGGCAGGTAAGTAAAGAAGAGGGACGACGCACGTTAGAGGCAAGAAAGAAGGCGAAGTGGAGTGCTTCTTTTGTAATCATGACTACTTAACCCAGCATGTCATGATGTGGACCTAAAACTTCTTAACCTGCCTGATAGGTGTCGGTCCAATTCAAGAGGAATAACATAATAGAAATGTATATATTGATATGTACGTACCTGATATCATATTGTAGTTTGCATGCGAATATACATGCAACTATTGGAGAGAGAAGCTCTGTGTGTGACATCTGATTTAAAAACTAGTAAAATAAATATGATTTGGCATCATTATATGTATAAATAAATATGCAGCATGCTCTTGCACTTGACCACCTTACTGAAGCTTTGCTCTTGTACTTGTAAATAATTATACTTTAAAAATCTACCAAGTTATTGAAAAGCTTAAATCATTTTAATATTTAGTTTCAGGATACATGTGGTTCGATAATATAACGTTATATTCTTTTAATTATAAAATAAAAATTTAGCATCAGTATGATAAATATCTAATTAAGGGTTAGGACTCGTTCGTATTTTGATAATGATGTGGTAGGTTTCACCATATTTTACAATTAAATTAATCCGAGGGTTGAAATGTTACCCTCGGATTATTTGTCTGATTATCAATCTAGGATATTTTAATCTTCTCACTTATAGTTTATGGTATTTATTACTTAAGCTTATTTGAGCCACCATGTACTACTCATTTACAAATTCTCTCTTATGTTATTTCATTTTATATATATAGATATATATATATATATATACACTAACAAAATTTTATCTAAAATGCAACATTAATTATGGTATAAAGCCAATCTTTGATTTATTAAGATACAAATTTAGATTTATAAAAAGCAATAGAATTATATTAAAAGGCAAAAAAAAATCACCAACAACAAGCCAATTGAAACTATCATAATATTCATTAAGACAATAATATTTGATATTAATTGTAGTCACACATATATTAATGTATGCCTAAATATATATTGGCAAATGTCAATGGGCAAAAAACTGTATTTATATATATGTTATCCTATAGTCCATATAGACTTATAAAATTCAACCTTTAACCTATCTCAAAAATCATTAGCTAAAATATGCACTTATATTATCTTCTTCTAGTTTATATAGAATATAAATGTAACAACTAAAATGCAAAATAAAATTAATATGTATGGGCACTCTAAAATCTTTCACAAAGTACCTATTTATCTATTCTTAATTATCACTTTCCTAAAAAAAGTTGATTAAATTATTCTAAAATAAATATACTCAAAAACAGGTTGATATATCTACAAAATGAAATACCAACTATTTTATTGTGACCTCCATTGAATTAACACGATTAACGTAGTTCAAAAATTGACAGCACAATGATATAGTTTTTTGTATAAACAAAGTCAAAAAGCATGGACTTTTCAAACCAAATTGAGTTCAATATGTTTGCAAATGGGAAAATATGCAAAAGTAAATTACAATTAATCTTAATATAAAGAGAAACAAGATAATGTGCAACAGGAGTGAATTAAGGAACTTTGTTACTTGATATTCTTCATGTTGGTATGTAAGATTCGGAGGAATTGAATATTTCGTTCCTAACAACAAGATAATATATAAAAAGAGTGAATTAAAGAACTTTATCACTTGACATTCTTCATATTGAAATGTAAGTTTTAGAGGAATATAATATTCCCTTCTTAATTAACTAAGTGTAATCAATTTATAAAGCATGTCTATGTTAGTGATGTTGACTTGCCTAACTTGGAATTGAATGAGAGAAAAATATTTGTTGTACCATTTCTTCTTTATCTATTATATCTTGTTCTAGTTGCCTTTTCATTTCTAAGCATTTGGCTTTCTCTTGCTCTAATTCCTTTCTTATTATCTCCTTTTCAGCTTCTACTTAATGGTTCATCTCTTCTTAGAGTACAATCTTGGTGGACTGTAAATATTCATAGAAACTTTGTAAAATCTTGATGGACTATAGATACTCATCACCATATTATTTTCTTTCATGCAAGATGATTTCACACATCTTCCAAATATTTTATTACTTTTAGACCTTATATCTATCACAACTTTGTCAAGCTTTTGACTAATTTTTTGTATTGCTTCAATGCAAGCCTATAAAAGAAAAGTAATGTGTTACTTATTCAATCAAATTGACCTTGATGGGTGAGACTGCAAGTTTACAGGAAACAAACTATAATGATAACACGCATATCTCAAATAAGAAATAAACAAACTTTTAGTTACACTAATGAATTTAGGCATCATATATAATTATTAAGAAAAAAAACTACTGTCCATCTAGTTATATAATAGACAATTCATTTTGATAAGAAGAACAAAGTAAGAATAGAAAAACAAATGAAATGAAATCTAGGTCATATGAGTGGCACAATAATATAAGAAAATAAAAGTACAATCAATAAGCAATAAAGCTAGGAATATGAGTACAAGTAGCAACAACCTAAAAAATATTACAAGAAAAAATACTACTCACAATTTTCTCTCTTATAACCTCAATAGATTGCTCGTTCACTTTTCTAAGCTTTCTTTTATAAGTTGTAAGATAATTTTCAGCATTAGAGAGATGTTTTATCCTCTCTCTCTCTCATTTTGTTATTCATATAAACAATTGCTAATTAAAATTTTAAAGTAATTTAGAAAATTTAACTTACAAAAAAACTTATCAACTTAGCATAATTACTTACAAAACTGTTAGGACTAGTTGTGTGCATTTTAGTTTGTTGTTTTCTATTCTGAATATTGATTTTGACAATTTATTACATAATAAAATATTGAATTAATTAGATATTATAAAACTAATTTTAAAAGTTGCTAATGATTGTTGTACCTTCATATCTAGGTAGTTCCAATAAATAATGAGCTCCCCAAAGACCTTTTTGCTTATGTAGTTGGGATGATTGATCATTCTTTCTACATATGTCGTGTACTATTTAAAATGCTCTTGCTTCTCTCTAGACTTTATAACTTCATGCATTCGTAGCAATCTTCAAAGTTCTTATTTACCTTTTAATGGCATAATATATTTCTTTTGTAATAAAATCAATGTTCGTTAAAATTTCGTAAGTCAAACTGAAAGGAGAATCAACACGAGGGTTTCTTACATTATGTCACACCTATGTTTATATCATTTTTGTTTTCTTATGTTGTATTTGTTTTTAAAGGAAGATTAAAAGATTGGCTTCTACTACATTTTCATATGATTTTAATTGTTGTTCCACAATTTTAGTCAGTATTTCTTGCCATATTAGAAAATATATTATTTTTGAATAGTCACCTCCCTTGCAAAACTTTTACAAGTTTGATTACTAAATACCAAAGTTTATCGTGTTGAATTCCTTCTTCATCCCTCCTACTTGTTCCACTTATGGTTGTTCCTTACATTTTCTTTGGGTTTTTCCAACTTAAGAAACTAGCAATACTACTTGAAGGACATAAAAGTTGTGGTATGTCATTCTTCATAGAGGATCGATCCTTTTCTTTCAATTAAAGTTTTTGATAATTAAACCTAAAGAGCAGTCATATATATACTGCCAAAACAAATGAGAAAATATGTACCCCTTATGGACAACTGTTAGAATTATTGTTGTGTGTTTCTTTTAATGATTTGATATTGCTCTTTATTATCCCCAAGTACTTCTGCTCTTTATGTGACAAGTCAAGTGGATCTTTTAGTTCATAAGCATAAGTCTTCTTATGTTGATTTCTCTAAAAGTTGTTCATAGACCCTGGTGCAACAAACTTCTATAATAGACACTGATATTACCTTAGCATTATTACGTAATATCTGTGCACTGTTAATTATAAAAGGCAAAGCTTTTATAATAGACAGTCGATTAACAGAGACACTATCATTAAAATCTACACATTTGCAATTGATATGATTAGTAAAAGCCAATTACATAATAATATAACTTAGAAAAACTAAAATTTCAAAAATAAAAATTAAAAATGATTGAACAATACTAAAGAAACTCAAATTACTACCATCTTTAAAAAAAGAGTTACATTCTAAGAACTCTAAAACTTGTTTCCTGGCTCTTGAGGAAAAATATGCAACGAATTTCAACAATCACACAGTGTACATTACATGAAAAGGAAGTGAGAGAACAAATAAAAAGACCTTCTGCAACACACATAGGAAGAGAGAGAGAGAGAGAGAGAGAGAGAGAGAGAGAGAGAACTAAAATGAAACAAAACCTATTTCCAAAAATATTGATATAAAGAAGGCATTGTTAAAGAGAATGCTAAAGTGGCAACAAAACATCCACATTGGCTTAAGAAAAGACACAAAGCAAATATGAGAACGAGGAAAACATGATATGTGAACTTAGGAACCTATATACGTCCATATCCAAAAAGCGTCTACTTTGGATTCTCATAGTAGAAAACAACAACGATGGTGCTTGGTAGGGAAGATGGCGAACTTAGTGATTAGGTAACTAAGAAAGTGAACTCATAATAGGAGATTAAATAGAGGATGATTGATGAGGGATGTTTTATAAATTTAGTATGTGGATAGGAAAAACGAAATTTCTTGAAAATTTTGAGATTAAAAAAGAAGATTTGTTTTAATAATGGGAACAAAACTAAAAAGACAAGAAAAAATATGCTCGTCGATATGCATATGTATGTGTATGTGTGTGTTTATCTATCTATCTATCTATCTATCTATCTATATATATATATATATATATACACACACACACACACACACACGGGGATATACAATCTAAAGTAGTAACACTTTGGCTAATCTAAAATAGTAACAATTTGGTTATTGGTTAAAGTTATTATAAATAGTAACAGTTTCAATTATTGCATATATATCATTTTAATGTAATGCTCTATGGAGTGGAGTGTTGATCAATCAAACAAGTGCATAGTCACAAGCTAATGGTGACAAAGATGAGGATGCTTCGTTAGATGTACAACCTTACTAAGAGAGATAAGGTTAGAAATATAATGGTAAGGGATAAATTAAATGTAGCTAATATTATTGACAAATTAAGAGAGACAAGCCTTAAATGATTTGAACATGTTAAGAGGAGACATTCAAATCCTCTTGTGAGAAGATACAAGAAGATCGTACTTAGAGACTATAAGAGAAAAAAAAAGGTATATACATATATATATATATAACACTTTGGCTATTTGTTAAAGTTATTATAAATAGTAACAGTTTCAATTATTACATATATATCATTTTAATGTAATGCTCTATGGAGTGGAGTGTTGACCCATCAAATAAGTGCATAATCATAAGCTAATAGTGACGAAGATGAGGATGCTCCGTTAAATGTGCAACCTTACTAAGAGAGACAAGGTCATAAATATAATGGTAAGAGTTAAATTGAAGTTAGCTAATATTATTGACAAATTAAGATAGACAAGCCTTAAATGGTTTGGACATGTTAGAGGAGACATTCAGATCCTCCGGTGAGATCCTCCGGTGAGAAGATACGAGAAGATCGTATTTAGAGACTACAAGAGAAAAAAAAGGAGGCCTAAGAAGAATTGGAGGGAGCTGATCAAGAGTGATATGATATTGTTGAAACTGATTAAGGACATAACCCACTATAAAAAGCTTTGGCGTATTAAGATTCAGATAAAGGTTCCTTCGTAAAAAGATCCTTATAGTTCCCATGGCTTTTAACTCTTATCTCTTATAGTTAGCCTAAATTTGTAAATGTATAGTACTTACCTCTTAGGGATTTAGCCTAAGCCTATCTACCCAACTTGATTTAGTAGTAGTTGTTGTTATTATTATTGCTGTTGTTGTTGTTATTATTATTATTATTTCTTTTTATTTGTTTATTTTCTTCTCCCTTTTCATTTGAGCCATTAAAAAACAATATTTCTACTAATTAAGGACAAGGTTGTGTATTACTGAATCTCCTAGATCTCTCATGTCAACGGGATTTCTAATGAGTGTTGTTGTTTTTTAATCTTTTTCAATATAGAAAAATAAATTATTGTTATCGTTATATTTTAATATTATTAAAATAATTTCAAAAATCATTGCATTATATTAATTTTAATGACACATTTTAAAATCGTTATAAGTCTCTTATTGAATAAGTTTTTTTTATCACAATGCTTTTTAAGTTATTAAAAAACAAGCCATTATCCATCATTGAGATAAAAATGAATATGTTTAAATGCATAATGTTCAATTAACAAATTCTATTTAAATTACGGAATTTTCTTTAACTTATTTTATTTTTACTTTTATGGTAGCCAATATTTTATTGTATATATAGTGGATAGTAATAAAGTTCTATCTAAATACTACACAAATAAAATTTTTATATACATATATTATATCATATTAGTAACAAAATATTTATTTCAAATCGACATAAAATGTAACATGTGGTGAAGGAAAGATAACTGATATTACAGAACAATGACATTAAAATTTATACTTTCACTTTTGATAATGATTATTTTCGAAAAGCTATTAATTTTATAATTTTTTATTTATCAAAAAAAAGAAAAGCTATTAATTTTAAGTTTGTGGAATGGTTTAATGTTGTCAATCAGAAGAGTTGTTATGTTACCATGTATAAATTATATATTTCAAAGTAGTATCCTTTTTGAACTGTATTATTTTTGTAACATCGATACACCAAAGTTTAAAATTTTGCTTATTAGCAATATAGTAATTACCAAGTATTAGTAATTACATTAATATATTTTAAAATGATACATATGGGTATTTTTTAATCATGCTGAAAAATATGGGGTGGGACCCAAAACTTGAATTAATAATGAACCACCAACCAAAATCGGCAGCCACACATGCATGCAGGATTGTAGGAACAAAAAGCGCTTCACATGCCCAATCACCGCGCTCATTCAGGAATTGGATGACAACCTTCAACCTTTTCGTTCCTCTTTTCTTCTTTGCTTTAAATTCTTCTTTAATCTTTTAAATTAACAATTATTTTAATTATGTTTTTGTCCCTGTAATGAATGTTTGCTTGTGTAGTACATGACAGCATATCAGAACAGTACTTTCTTTATTTCTCCCACCAATTGTAGTGATTTGCTTCAATTCTTTCAATTATGATTTTTTAACTATGTTTTAAAAATCGACCTAAAGTTAAATTAGTAAGACAAAAGATTTAAAGTTTAAAAGATTTAATTAGTACGAGATTGTCAAAAATCATTTAAAGATTAAATAAAATTAAAGGTTAATTATAAAACAAATATCAAACTTTGCGCAATTTTGTAATTACAGTCCGAACTTCAAAAAGTAACAATTAAATTCTTAAATTTTCAATTTTTTAATTATAACCCGACGTTAATGTGTCCGTTAAGTTTGTTGACGTGACTTGCTACGTGTTCCAAAAACTTTAATTATTAATATATATTAGCCAAAATCAACATAACTAATGAAGATTAACGAGACGATGTCGTTTAATCGCATATCTAAGACGACGTCGTTGTTAAAAATGACCCAATTTAATCTCTAAATCAGTTTACGCAACCCCGAAGCCTTCACCTTTTGTTTTCAGTTTGTTCTTCCGACATCGTCACCCTTCGTTTTCAATTTGTTCCTTTTGTTTTTAGTTTGTTCTCTCGAAGCCCTCACCCTTCGTTTTCTGTTTGTTCTCTTAGCATCCTTAGCCCTTCGTTTTCAGTTTATTCTAACGACGCCCCAAGCTAATCTCGCATCGCAACACACCAGAAAACGAAGGGTGAGAGTGTCGAGGCTGCGTAAACTAATTTAGAGATAAAACTATGTCATTTTTTAACAACGACTTCATTTTAATTATGTGAATAAACAACATCGTTTCATTAATGTTCATTAGTTGTGTTAATTTTATCTTACGTGTATTATTAGTTAGGATTTCCAAAACATGTGGCAAGTTACGTCAGCAAATTTACTAAGACACTAATGTCAGGCTAGAATTAGAAAAAAATTGAAAGTTTGAGCATTTAATTGTTATTTTTTTAAGTTTGAGCTATAATTGTAAAATTGAGGAAAGTTTGAGATTTATTTTGTAATTAACACTAAAATTATAGATTTTGAAATGTGATAGAAAGAAATTGTCCTTATCTATTAAAGAATTAAAAGTTTAATTGAAAAAAGAGATTTTTAAATGAAAATTAATTAATTAATTAATTTTAGTTTATAAGAACTTATTAACTTATGAAAATTGACCAATTAATTAATAAACTTAACAGTTTTTAACAATAAGATTTAGTAAAGTAAATCGAAACAGAAATTTTAAAATGGAACAAAAAAATAGACGGCTTGAGATTTTTACGGTTGAATCAGCCGAATCAGTTGAGTTTTTTAATGATTGATTTTTAATACAAAAATTGGCACTAGAAAATATAATAAGGTATTAAACACAATCAATGGGTTAAATGTAAAAAAAAAAAAACATAATCAAGTTCATATACATAATCAAATCCTATAAAACTCCTTTAAAATATTTGGAATTCTCTTTAGGTGGGAATAAGTTATACTTCAAAAGATTAAATTGGTTTTGTAAGTTGTAACATTTTCTATAGTAAGTTAATTATTTTGATAATAGATTTATTTAACCTGTTAGTATGTGGTGTTAGTAAAATTATTGTAAATTATTTTTTAACTTCTCAAAAAATATAAATTATTACTAATGAGGGTGAGAAATTCAATGTGATCCGAAGTAACTTAATTTAAGCATGAAAGTAAACTGAATCTTTATTCATTTTGAATAGTTTACAGTGGAATCTACTTTTCGGGGTTAGTCGACTAATTAGTATTGATTACTAATTAAATTTAAAAGGAAAATAATATTGATATCATAGAACAAGAGAATAGAAAACAGATTCTCCATTAAATCAAGGACATTAGGAAACCATCTCACATTTTAAAAATGATTAAACATAGGAAATAGATTTTCTATTTTAAATAATCAAATAGGTATCTTATAATTAAAATAAAAAGCATAATATATTTTTAATAACTAGGGAAAAACATTTCTGTAAGATACCTATAATTCATACGACATTTAAAAACACCAACAGACTGGATTGCATGGCATTGCATAGGGAAAGGGCAGAAATGTAGTGATCAAGAAGGTGGCAAATCCTTACATACAGAGATGGATGGTTCCACCATGCACATGGTGAACACATGCACGGTCGAAGCCGATGACTATGGTCCAGCCAATATGACTCTAGTATAAACCTTAGAAACCGATCTAATCCAAAGGAAATACACACGCGTCAACTTCAAGTGCCAGCACAAAAAGAACGAATAGCTTTTGAAACGTAAAAGGAGCAATTGGTTTGGAAGTGAAGTGAGTGGTGGTGCACTAAACTTTGCATGGCTAAAATTGAAGGCATGTGCAAGAAACATGTAATTTGGGGACATTTGGGGTCTCCTGATGGTATACTTGTTCGTATATCTTCAAACAAATACCTAATTGGATTGATGTATTAGCCCCTTGGTTTATATTCATGGATAATGAGCCTCTTCATCATGCCAACTATACAACCCCTCTCTTATCAGCCCCACTTATCTATTCTTTTGTTTGCAATGCTAGCAGTCCTTTTTCATGGCTTATTTTGAGTCCTTAGTTTACATGTGAATGAAAATGATATTCGGCTTGTAATTAATGTGCCTTGGTTCTGCATTCCTTCTCAATTTACAAAAGTCGGAAGACTTAACATAAACTACAGTGGATGAGGTAACAAAGTAAACAACGTTTGTATGCTTTTCGGGACCTCTGTTTCTTAACTTATGCCTTCAATTTGGGTTGCGCGCGGTCTGTCCTCTACGTACCTTGCTTTTAGGCATGTTCCTTGGCAAGCCAAGGCCTCTTTAACTTTAAAGTGCCTTCCTATTGTACATGTCCCGCCTCCCATGTCTACGACTGAAACTTCCAAAAAAGCAAGAAAAACGCATTTCTTTTCTCCATACCGGTTACTCCTAACACTTAACTCTAAATCTATTATATTTAACCCCAGTCACGATCTCATCCCATGTAACAAAAAACAATTATCCATAAGATTTTGGGTCCCGGAAATTACAACGAATGGAAAGAAAAGATCCAGTTGCTTATTTGCCAAAAATAGAAGAATAATAGCACAAAATAAATAAATGGAGCATGGATAAAGATGCAATCACTTGGTCGAGTGGGTTCACACGAGGGCGGGAATCTCGGTCAATCAAGATTGGCACTTTCCAATTAACTGTGACCATTCCTTAGACGACACTTTTATATGGTCAAGCCTGCAAGGTTCTTGGCTGCACCACACTTTGGGGAAAACATAAAAAGTATATAAAAAAAAACGCTTAGTTAAATAAAAGCTAGCTAAGCTATCTTCTTCTCAGATCCGCCACAAATTTGGGTTAACCCTACTAAATCTGCTGCCTTTTCCTTTCTTCACCTTCTAAAAGGACGCAATTGAGTAAAAAGTGCTATAGAATTAATGCCTCCCTCTTTTGCTTGTAAGTCAAGGTATGAAATTACTTGGCTCTTGATGGGTTGTCTCCCTTGTGGACCTGCCCTCCATAGTCTTACCTCTATTAATGGAACCCGTTTAATCAATGTCAATGGTAATTCGGCCATATGGGCTGATAATTAGGGCATCTTCTCTTATAAAGCAGAATGATATAAATCATGATTAGTTAGAGTAGTTAGCTTGAGTGATTCTTCAACTTAATCATTCCTCTCATTCTAATTGCCCCTTAACCTGGTAAAAATATTCAATTAGTTGGATATGTCACGTAACTAAAATCTAATTAAGGAGTCCTTTCATCTTTCTACTTAGTAGCAAAGGCCGGGGCATTCTATAACTAACCTAGACTTAGGTACCTGCCGGTAACATAATTCCCATCACCTAACGGTTGATGCTGCCGTCTGATTAGGTTCACATGGGGCGATAGTTCCGTTTCAATGATCGGTTCTTATCTTTTGTACGAGTTAATGATTAATATTTTAAGTTCATAAAAAGTCAAAGTAGAAACCCACAATTACCCTTTTCAATCCATGGTCCGAAAATGGATAATCATTTGTGCGTACTCTTTTTGGTACACGATGATTCCAAGGGTAAAACAGTCAATAAATTTGTACAAGGCTACAAGCGTGAGGGGTTGTTATGATGGGAGCCACTTGGTTGTTGCATGAGCAACATAATCTTGCCCCCGAAAAGGTCAAAATAGGGTGGAAGCCTCGAAAAACTTCAAAACTATAATTATTCCTTAAATTTTCACTTCATTGTTCTCTCTATTAACTTACTTCACTGTATATTTTTACATCCAAACACTCTCTACTATGAGGTATAGCTACTATAATTATTAGCTATTCAGAATCAATTTAATTTAATTCTCATCGAGAAATAAATATAGTGTAAAATGCCTATGTTTTGGTAGTAAGAAAAATGAAAGATGTGTTATATAGTTCCTCCATACATACTTCATTTGTGACGTATTAAGCTCGTATTCCTGTTCCACATCATCTTAGAAATGTTTGACTTTGCCTTTCAGATTGTTGACTTCAACTTGAAATAGTAACTTTTTTCCTATGCTCCAAAACATCCCATACCCCATGGGTCACATCTTTCGCTACCTTTCCACTTTTTCCCTTTTTATTTTACTAGATGAGCATATGATTGTTTGTTTTAAGAAAAGAATTTAATGTTTGTATAGTTGTCTAAGTCATAAAATAAATTAAACTAAATTTGCTATTGTGAAAATGTAAATGTTAGACGAAATAACTAAATTATTACGTTTTTTTAATCAAATATATTGTCGTCAACATATATCATAAATATATATTTTTTTAATATGAATTGAATGATTTAAAACCGTCAACTTAAAATTAGGACTCTTTTGAAATACCCGCACGGGTAGCCCAGTTGGTTTCTTGGGAGGGTAACTGAATCCAAGGTCTTTGGTTCGAATCTTGGCAGCGGCAGTGTGGGGGTTCCTCCAGTGGGGGTCCCTTGTGCGCACTAAGTACAGGACCGCCTTCCTGAAGGGCTGGCTGGGATTAAACCGTGTTTCAATCCTCCAGCGGTGGTCAAGTCTGTGACTGAGAGCCCTTAGAGTTGGGGATACAACCTTTTGAGTCCAAAGACTTTTCTGAATATCCCGTAAATAAAAAAAAAATCATAACTTATCGTATTATTTTTTAAGAAAAAACTTGAAACTACTTTTGTAGTTGATGGATGTTTGACAGTTAGAGGTCAAAGGTTTTACATGCACGCCGTGATTGGCGCATTATCATATATATTATATTTTAAAAAACCAAAAAATCAGTAATCAAATTTTGAAGAACACGCAATTGCCTTTAGGCTTGTATCCCCTACTCCCAACCCCACCCTAATTACCGCAATATCAGCAGGAAATCGTGACCTCTGCGTTCCGTACAGACGCACCACAATTTCGAAACTTTAGAGAAAAAAATGAACAGAGGCGAATTGCTGACATGGCATCCACACGGCCAAAGAAGTTGAGTTAGTTAAATGCTTTTTAGTTAGGATAGGATTAAGAAGGATAGACTTGGCACGTGCGAGATCACAACACAGTGTGTGTGTGTGTGAGAGAGAGGATTATTGTAGCTGGTAAAGGTTGAAAGGCCGACCTAACCTGTAATCTTATGGGAAAAAAAGAAAACAAAAAATTCAAAATGAAAAAAGAAGAAATAAAGAGGAGGGGAGTCTACTTAATAATCTGGTCTATAAAAGGGCCATGAAGTTACACCTAGTTGTCTCTGACTCCACTCCATCTTCCTCTTCCTCTTTCTCTTTCTTTGTTTGCGTATCGATTGTTCGGAGATAAGGGGAGGAAATGACAATGGCGGTGTCTCACCGTTGGATCAATGTATGCGCCGCGGTGCTTGTTTTTATGTTCGTCGGAGCTATTGCAACTGTAAGCTACGACGGGAACTCTGACCACTTACGGTACGTGTATACCATATATTTGCCTCTCACTCGCTCTCTTTCTCGAACAGTGAGAGTTTGAAGCTTCTCTGTGGATAACAGAGCTTTCTCCTGTTCCATAATAGTTTTCTCTTTTTCTCTACCGTTTCCTACTTTTAGTTCTTGCTTTGATTGCTGAGTTGAATTTTTTCCTCCATTTTGTGCTCTGCCATCTAAGCTAGAGTCTTACACTCTGTTTCCGTTTCTTTTCAATTTTTATAAGTTGCGACTACATTCTGAAATTTTCAACCATTTTTTTTCCGATTACTTCTCTTCTTAAAAGATTCATGCTAAACTTTCTTTTGGTAGAGCTTATTGTATGAGTCTTTTGGGTATTTGGCTTCAAAGAAAGCTACATTTTCAAAAGCATGCATTTTCTCGAGCAACTGGCTGTTTAATTCCTTTATTCTTCATAGTATTTAATATTCTTTTCGAGGACTTCATTAATTAGCCTTTTCCCCCTCACGTTATTCGTTACTGACATTTGGAATTAGAGACCGTTCCCTCTTGAGTCAAAGTTTTATGCTTGTCTTACTTTCCCTTTTCTTATTGGTATATTTGTCTTGTTTCTTCAGTTACAGGAATGCGAAAACAGAGGTGTCACAGAGCTCGAGCAACTCGTCAATGGCGGCGAGGTAATATTATAAATACATCATTGGACTAAACTAATGAGCTTGTTTATTCCTTAAACCATTGCAGCCGTTGATCTCAGTCCATTTCGAACCGTTAGATGTACTTTTCTGTCCGTTAACTGTCTCTTGGAATCTCCGCCGTCGAGATCTCTCGCGGATCTTTAGATCTCGATCGTTTATTCCGTTATTTTCCCTTTTCTTTGGATTCCTCCCTGCAACTGCAGTGAAAGCACAGAAACGATTAAAACTGACCCTCCTGACACCACGCATACTTCCTATAACGCCCGCCCTTTTTGTCTGACTCTATCTAATGGTATTCCAAGTGAGGGGTAGTTAGATAATTTCACAATGTTTTATATCACCGACGAGTCGCGTCGGTTGTTTTATCTCTCACTGAAAAGAAAGCGGTTTTTAACGGTTATCGGTGGACAAACCTGTTGCATTCTTCCTAGAAGTTCTGTTTCTTTTTCACTCCACAAGTAATTAATTAACTAAACCATCGATCCAACTGTGTTTGATATTTGTCGGGTGGGTTTGTTTCAGCTCGAATGAGCATGCTGTTGATGACCCGGAAGAAATTGTTTCCATGGTGGAAAGGTAATGTTGCTATTGCTCTTTTCTTTGTGTCGTCTCTGTCCATTTTTCAAATGTATTGTTGCTGTTACCCTTTAGTTCGCATGTGCTGTTGTTTTACCTGAAATCTCACCGAACTCACTAATTAGAGGTTGGATTTGGTTGTTATGGTAGTTGTTAGAATGAGACAGATTTCAATTTGCATATCACTCCCATTAAATTACGCTACTAACGTAGTCATATCATAAATGAATTAGTTAGCTCTACGGGGAATAACCCCCCTGCATGCTTTTGTAGTCCTTTTTTTTAATCCGGACCATAAACGTAATTGCACCACGAGGGATAATGCTGGCATACTTATTATGCTTTAACGCCTTTCTTGTAACCCATACTTTTACTTAGACACAGTTTCTACCTTTTGAGGGTTTTCCTAATATGTTGCTTTCACATATCAATTCGGTCCTTGTAACGTGCTCAAACTGACATTTTCCTCGAGTGAATGCCCCATTTTTGGTGTTTTTCCATCTGGTTCATATACCTCTCAATGTTCTAGTTAATTTTTTTTTTAATGATAGCACTTGATGTTTGACAACAGTAGAAAGGTCAGCTATAGAAGGGATAGTGTATCAAACGTCTTGTTTTCTTTTGGACGTTGACAGATAGGTTAATGTATTTACATGTATACTATAAGACAAGAATAACGAACATAAATTTTACCGTTAAATTGAATTGACGTAATGGTCCTGGGAAAATGACAACGTTTGCCTGTTCATGCCGGATCTGGTCTTGGGCTTTAGTAGCTATAGAAACGTGTTCTGAAAGCGAAACGCGAGGACAATTTACCCTACCACCGACACACAACAGCAATGGAATTTATTCTTTTTTTGGATGTCTCACTCATATTGTGGAAGATATTAAAACTAATGGAATTGGATATCGTATTGCAGTAGCATCCGAAACAGTACTGAAAGGAGGAAGTTGGGCTATTTCTCTTGTGGGACGGGAAACCCAATTGATGATTGCTGGCGCTGTGACCCGAACTGGCACAAAAACCGCAAACGCCTTGCCGAATGTGGCATTGGTTTTGGCAGAAACGCCGTTGGTGGTCGTGACGGCCGCTTTTATGTGGTTACTGATCCTGGCGATGATGACCCTGTCAACCCAAAACCAGGCACATTGCGTCATGCTGTGATTCAGGACGTACCACTGTGGATTGTGTTCAAAAGGGACATGGTGATTCAATTGAAGCAGGAACTTATCATGAATAGCTTCAAGACCATTGATGGACGTGGGGCCAATGTCCACATTGCTAATGGGGCATGCATCACAATCCAGTTTGTTACCAATGTGATCATCCATGGTCTCCACATTCATGACTGTAAGCCGACTGGCAATGCTCTGGTGAGGAGCTCGCCAACCCATTACGGTTGGAGAACAATGGCTGACGGTGACGCCATCTCTATCTTTGGATCAAGCCACATTTGGGTTGACCACAATTCACTATCTCATTGTGCTGATGGCCTGGTTGATGCTGTCATGGGTTCAACTGCCATCACCATTTCTAACAATCATCTTACCCACCATAATGAGGTGTGCTGCTGGTTAATAATTTATGAAGAATCCTTCCTTGTTTCTATTAAAATCAAAGCTCAGAATTTTTTTTTAATTGCTATTCAATACAGGTGATGCTGCTGGGCCATAGCGATTCCTATGTCAGAGATAAGCAGATGCAAGTGACAATTGCATACAACCATTTTGGAGAGGGACTCATCCAGAGAATGCCTAGGTAACATTTAGGCTAATCTTTTCCATTAAAAGCTCTCAATTAATTGGATTTCTCATTTTAATGCTAGAGCTACGACAAAACATGATAACGATTTTCTTTACCTCAACTACTGTTATTAAAAAGAAGTGCATGCAACTTCCCCTCAACTACCTTAAAACTTGTTTGAGCAGTGCATCGACACGAATTTGATCCTTTTTAACATATTTTAGAGAAACCTAAAGATGTCTTAATCTTATCTTAAGTTTTTATTCCTTTTATCCTCTGAACTAACAATTTCTTGGGTGATACAAATTCAGGTGTAGACATGGGTATTTCCACGTTGTAAACAATGATTACACGCACTGGGAGATGTATGCAATTGGTGGAAGTGGAAATCCTACGATTAACAGTCAGGGCAATAGATATAATGCACCAGCCAACGCCTTTGCAAAGGAGGTATTTATACATTTCTTATCAAGTTTTTGATCCTCTGACTGATTTAAGACTAATGCCGGAAGAGGGCATAAAGTATTTCTACATTTTTTAACAGGTGACCAAGAGGGTGGAGACATCTCAAAGTGAATGGAAGAACTGGAATTGGAGATCAGAGGGAGACCTGCTACTGAATGGTGCTTACTTCACTCCATCTGGAGCTGGAGCTTCAGCTAGCTATGCTCGTGCATCAAGCTTGGGAGCCAAGTCTTCTGCAATGGTTGGATCAATGACAGCAAATGCTGGTTCTCTTGGCTGCAGGAGAGGCCGTGTCTGCTAATATTTCAATCAATTTAATTAGCCAAATTAGGCTGTATGTTTCATCAATTCTATCTTATTTCCTTCCATAAGTACATTTAGGTTGCCTGTTACCCAAAATTCCATCCATGGTCTCCATTCCCATGAGTCAGGTCTTTATTTCCATGTATTGGTAAGTGTACATCTTTGTTTTTACACGTATCATTATATTTCCTACATCCCGGTTTGTCCTTCATGTCATATTGTGTCATGTCATGTCTCAAGTCTCAAGTCTCAACCTCGGCCTGCTTTATCTGAAAACCAACCCAAACCCCATACCGTTATTGATTCTTGTAGCAGGTGCAGAAGCGTTGTTGTTTTTACCACAGTCAACAGTTTGTATTCCCATTTGTGCCTTTGGTTGTTTCACTTCCCAATTCCTCCTAACCTCACCTTTCATGAATTCATCTATTTGTTCCTTGTCTCAGAGTCTGTCAAGTCTTGGGTCAGTCTCAGTCGGACAAACTGTCCAGTCTTCTGTGTCTAGATAGGATTTGGTTGATCACATGATCTACTTTTTATTTTGGTTCTTGTCTGGTGATACAAGCAAGCGAACAATCTTTGTTTCTTTTCTACATTTGTTACAGACGATGCAAAGAAATAGCAGTATTTGTTCTTTCAACTTTTTACCTGCCTGTCTAGTCGTTATGCTTTTTTTATCAGTTTGAAACTCGGACGATTCTACATCATGTGCCCACCTGACCGAATTTCTGAAGACAATAGGCATAAAGGTTCAACTGCTACTTGCTGCTTCCCATTGCGGAGCCGTAAAAGCCTTTAAGAAATAGTGTGACTCATATCAAACTTGCTGGTGGCGGTGTTGCAACCTCCACTTGAAAAATTAAAGGTGAATCATATCAAACACCTGCCCAACTCCCAAAATGTGATGGCAATTAGCAAAAACCACAAGAATAGGCAGGAACGATGGGAGATGCGAAAAAAGGGCATGGATTTGCATGTGAATTGGGGACCCATAAGGGGCATGTGATAAATTCCTATGCCCGCCGCTATAAAGCTATGGGAATGCTATTATGCTACCGCATTAATTTCTTCACCCAATTTTGGATTATGTCCCAGTCCTACTGGTGTTTGTGTTAATGAAAGTTGCTACCTCTGTCACTTCAAAGCCACTCTTCCACCACCAACCTTTTCGGCTTCTTCTTCGCACTGGCTTCATGCCTTTCACACGCTTTGTAAATGTCTACATATTTTAATTAATCACTGCTAATAATTTTTAAGTATTTCAAAAAACGTATCGGTGTTTTTTAGAAGTTTTTACTCTTGAGGACTTAAAGGTCCAATCTCATTAAAATCTTTCTCTTTTATTTAATTTTTTCAATTTTCTCTATTTTTTATTGCATATTTTTTCTCAACAAGACATAAGAGAATCTTCTAGTAAGTTGAGTTCACAGTAAATATCGCATATCCAAGAATATTCAATCACATACTGTCAGAATTAATACTCTAATTTCATGCATAAATAAGAATATATTCTCTATTCAAAACTTTAAGAAGTTTTCCCTTTTGGTATACGAGTCATTCACTATAAATACCGTCTTTACGTTTTGTTAATATGGGATAACTTAATATATAAAATTTTAGTATTACTTTCTGTTAGTCGTTAATAATATTAGACTCCAAGTAATACCACTGACAAGATTAATGAAATTCTTAACTAATGACAAACTACTGAAACAATATAGATAACTAAAAGATAAATTAGACACATGATTTTAACGAGAAAAAATCCATGGGACAAATTATCAATTAATCCACTAAATAAAAAAATAGCATAATATAAGCAGTTTAAGTTTGGAACTATTAACTTTAACTCAAGAACACAAAACAACATATACATCAATTTGTACTTAATCCTAAAAACTCTTTTTAAAAAGCTAAGAGAGGCGCATATATACTACTCTCAACTAATCTTAAAAATCAAACTTCAATAAAACTATAGTTTAACAATGCTATTTGAACTATAAAATTCTTTTTTTTATCGTGTTTTTGTATCACATGCAACTTTTGTCTTTCAAACTTATCTTTTGATTTTTTTAAAAATAAGATTTTATACAACACATGGTAGTTATAATTGAGGGCATACATGATAGAAATGTCTAAAGGTTTATTCAAACTTCTGATCTTCACCTTCAAAGAATCAGATGATCACATATCATAGAGTTGATAACCTCCATTTTATCATTGTTATACATAACCAGACTTCTCCCATAGGTATGAAAATCATGATTTGAAATAGCTTTCCAATATGTAGACAACATACACAAGAGATTGCAATGGTTCCTTTTCAATTTGGTTTACAAAATTTCCAATAAAATGAGTTTATTTATATTCTGGGAGCAGATTGTCATGTTTTAAGAACAAAAGAAGACTAATTCTTCTTTCTGCCTGATTTCCTTCTAACGATAGTTTGAAATTTCAATTCAAGAGTTGTAGCTTTACTTATGTGACCATTATCCTCCTTGTTGGAAGAGCAACTAATTGGATTCTTATCAAATATGTGCTCCAATGTTAGGATAATAATTTTAGTAGTAGGATTTTCATGTTCTTTACTAAAATTGCAACACATTGGATTATCAAAATTATCGTTCAATATTGGAGTATAGATTGTATTAACAATATCATCCTTACTAGGATAAAAGCTTATTGGATTCTTGTTAAAATTATGTTTTAATGCTGGAGTTTGCTCAACCACCAAAGTTGGATTAGCTTCCAAAGTGATTGAGGGATTTGAGTTAGGATGGATTTTAGGGTGAGATGTTTTTTTTTTCATGCTTCAGATTTCCTTCCTCTTGCATTAGTTCCCAGTAGTTGCCAATTTTGAACTTTTTTCTTGTTAGCTACCAATTTTCCTTAAGTTTAAAGTTAGGGGGATTCCAAGTATATGTAATTTAAACCTTATTCTCAACGAGTTCAAGGTTGTCATTGAATTTCATAATTGAGATCTTTTTTGATAGTTATGCTAATACATCAACAACAACATAAATCATAACAAAGTTTATCCTTTTGCTCTCAGTTATAGCTTGATCAAGGTATAGAAGTTTGCCAGTAGAGCTTTCCAGCTAACTCAAGCCTTTGGTTATCTAGTATGTAAGTGCAATATCATGAATGCAAATCTATAAAGGGATATTAGTCAGTCTAATTTCCTCATATTTGACTCCAGGTCTCCCAGGTGGAACTAGAAAAGGCTTTTTGCTTACATACCAGGGTTCTTCTTTGATTACCTCCACCACGTATTTAGGAGAGTTAACCTTAAAGAAAAACATATCATCATTGTTCATAATTATATTAAGAAGGCCAAACTATTTCTAGTTATTAGCAACTAAGGTTTTCATTATTAGGGTACTCTCTTATTGAGGAAGAAAATAACTATGGTGGATTTCCATTTCTGAACACTAGGTTGGGGAATGGAGATAGGTAGAGAGGTAAATTGGTGATCCAAAGTGGCACTAGGAGGACAAAAAGATAATTTGGCTTCAAGATAATGATTTCCTGTAACTAGAACCCAGGTGCATTTAATAGAGGAAGTTGAGGTTATAGGAGGTTCTAAGGTAGAAGCAAGTGTAGAAGAAGCAAGAGGAGCATAAAGAGTGTTAAATGGGTTAAGGGAAGGAGGAAGAGATTAGCAGAGTTGGAACTGTTCTAGAAGTACAGAAAAGGTAATGACAGATGGTTAAAAGTAAGAACTGAAAGTTAATAGGCAAGAAATAAGGGAAGTGCACCTAAGGAAGGAAGAACAACAATGGTGGGAGATGGAAACAAGAAGATAAGAAGCATTGTTAATGGTGCAGAGGGAATGTAATGAAGAAGCCAAGTTGAATGAACCTAAATTGAAGAAAAGTTTGTCAGGAATTGTTGAGAATAAGAACCAGCTTGAAAAAAATGATGGTAGAAGAAGAAACAGTTGCCAGAAGAAGTTAAATTATTAAAAAACTCAGCAAATTACCAGAGGGTCATTCCCTTCCCCTTCGAGTTAATTGATTTTTTCAGGGGAAACTAGGATGATTTCACCATCCCTAAATGGATACAGATTTCTATAAACATGAGTAAGATACCTTTTCATCACACACGGAGAGCTTATAATTCCCCACATATAAAAAAGAGAGCATTATATCATTAGACTAATTGTAAATATTTTTGTTCTCATTATTTCTCTTTCCTTTGTTAGCCTATTTAACCCTTATGGCCCCATCAACTTTCTCTTGGTATTTGCTTGTACATATTTATTTTAGTATGAGAAATTAAACAAATTTCAAGCTTATGGTAAGTTTACTTTCAATAGAAGAAGATGAGAGTACCTCTCTTAAATCTCACCACTTATTTGAACAAGAGATATTTTGTGAGGACTTGTCAATTCAATGTGTTTTAACTTAATAAAGGGAGTGTAATAGTATTTTTGTCTTATTTATATTAATTTTGCTTATGAAATATTAGGTGTTAAAAGTTTTACAATTTAATTAAAGCAATTTGTGTATCTTATGTTATTGATTTTGGAGTTAACTAATTTATTTATTTTTAGGTCAATGTTTATAGGTGGAATTTAAGTAAACCCTCGTGAGATTATAACTCCTCCACTAGAGATACCTAAGGGATTGAAGGCTTATGATATATGCCAAATTTCATCATGCACCTATGAAATGGAAATGATCTTCTTTATCTTTTTGTCTAGGTTACTTACCTTTTAAGTGCTTAAGGATAAACAATGAGTTAATATAAGTAAAATTAATAGGTCAAAGCTTTATATATTATTTGAGATTAATATATTTGGTATTTGGCACCTTTATAAAATTTTTATATGGATTTTATTATATATTCCTATGTTTAGTTCATTATCATGTAAGTAATTGAATTTGGAGGATAAACATAAGTTTAGAGCAACTTTTTCTATAGTTGTACTATTGATGATATTTTAGACCCATTTCGAAGATACAATAATGGCAAACAACTTTTTAAAAGACTTAATGAGGTGATTATAAGTCAAAGAGGTTTTAAAAAGGAGAAGTTGGAATAGGACAACATAATAGGCATAAGAACTAGAAGCATAATAGGTGCTTGACTTTCACGAAGGTCTTATAAGTTGAGATACAGTACACATGTTGGATCCCGTTACCGGAACCCAACTACTTAATCCGAAAAACCTTCACTAAATCCCTTCATTTAATAATCACAACCTACACAATAAAATCCTCAATTTATTCCAACCAAATTAAAAATTATCAAACTAAGACCTCAAAATAATTTACACATGCTTATTGATTATGAAAAAGTGATCGGGGCCCAACAACTAGACTAGCATGAACAGAAAATACAAATAACACTAGTCCTGCTGGAGAGAAATAGTGTAAAATTAACGTCAGTTATGAAGCATATCAGGCACTAGTCACATAGTTGACAACAAATAGTTAAAAAAAAGATGAAGAAGACTAACATTAGTCTTAGTTCTATAACAAGCACCAGTTCTCAAACTTGATTTACATATTTTGGGATTCCTCAAGATTAAGTTATCTAGAACTCTATTTTTGTAATCCTAGCTATAGATAATTGTATTTAAATTAATCTAGGTGACCTTTACAAGGTACATGACCTAAACGGATAACGGATTTTAAGGTATTCTTTGATAATCTTTTAGGGAGATTTTCTTTTAGTTTTTGGTTAGTTTTTCATATTTTTTTGTTGTTGCATTAAGGAGGAAGATTTGGGGTAAGGATTAGAGAATCAAGTGACAACTTCTCTCAAACTCTTTCTGCTACTCTTTTCTTCTTTAATGGATTTATTTACTTGTGTTTTATTTTTATTATGTTTAGTAGTTAAAAACCATAGTTAGGGTTAGAGACGTAATTTGTAAAGATTTATTTAATTATTTATATAGTATTTGATTATTCATTAGTTGAATTTATCTTTTATCTAATTGTGCTAGTATTAATTCTTAGTTCTTATAAGTTAAAGTGTTAGAGTTGAAACTTTTTATTTATATGTTTATATTCTTATTACAAGTTGTTTGAGATTCAAGTTTGCTTAAAGTTTTTGATTAATAATATATGAAGCAATGGTGTAGATGCAGGACTTTATGGTTATTGATTCACTATAAAATCTAATATTTATCTCTTACCTTATTCTTTCTATTATTTCATTACTTGATTTTTTTTATTAAGTACTTGAATTGATTTTCATAATCTTACATCAATATAAGAAAAATTCATAAGTAGTCTCTTTAAGTGTTCAATAAATTATATAAGTTAACTTTTAAGACTTATAATGCCTTATTAAACCCTTCCCTACTGTTTCTTGAAAAAAAACAATTTATACCAAAATATAAATATTATTAGTTTGGAATATTTAGCAATAATTAAGTGGAGGTCATGGAACATTTATAATCATCATCTAACTGATAAAGACAAAATATAAGTAATACATTATTCTTTTATAGTAATAATTATTAATAATATAGAAAACACACATGAGTTTTTTTATGACAAAAGCAATTGATTTATGACAAAAGCAATGAACTAAATCTTCCACTAAAGATGGAGCAATCATAATGATTTCAAATCTAATAACTAAATGGAATGGCCATAATAAGGTTTTGGATTTCATACAATACCAACCAAAAAATAGTACAAAATCTAGTTGTTTGTTACTGGCTGATATTTGAAATACACTATACAGGCCAAATATCGGCCAGTACTGTAAAATTTTAAAAGTTGAGGAATTTATTTGTAAAAAAAAAATTAAAATACCCCCTCCTCTCGTCAGTCTTCATTTCTTCTCTTTCACTCCTCTCCATCTCCAGCCAGCAATCCACTATGCCCAACCCAGCCCTAGCGTCGTACTTGTTGGCCACCACTGCCCTGAGAGTCGTCAGCCATTGCCCATCATCGCATCACACGTCTCCACTACAAATGACATATTAATTAATAAAAATATACAGTGGCATGATATAAATCTGCTTTAGAGAAGGCGATGAATATGGAAAAGATATAAGCAGTAATTGATGGAAATGGTATAAAAACATATGATGTCTCATTTAAAAGATGAAAGAGAGACAATTGAGCCCTAAAATTTGGTCCACATATGGGAACACACGAGTTGCAAAGAGAGCAGCAGCGAGAGAAAGCAATGTAGGATAAGGAACAAAAAGAGATAGTGACCTTTCTATTGTTTGTGGCCTAAGCCCCTAATTGACAAAACTCACAAAACCAATGCTTCTGTTGGAGAGATAGAGAGAGACAGAGGTTAATTACAATATACCTTGTTGATGGATGTATATGTATAAGTATAGGATTTAAAGAGTTAGTATTTTTTAGGATGACAACTTTTTGTTGGAAGATAATAAATTTGGACTATATTGTAAATAAAAGAAATTAAGGACTATTTTATAAATTTAAAAATTACTTGAAACGGTACCTGAAATTGACTAGTATTGGTACAGTACCGTACCAGAATTAAATCTGGTACAATATTCACAACATCGCTATAATGAGAAAATAATTACCAAAAATAAAAAAATGTGTTTATCTTTTTGTTAGTATAAATTATAGGTAATAAATAAGGGTACTAATCAAGTAAAGGAAAGTGAAGTTAGGATGATAGTATATTGATATAAGTTATTTTATATTAAATAAGGGCAAACTTTGGAGCAACTGATAAGGTTACTCTTTTGAGATCGGAGTGTCCTGATCTTTGCAAAGCAGAGAGCCTTTTGTATTGAAGTTTGCCCTTTATTTTATGTCAAACATGATAAATTCATAGCATATAAATTCTTCTGATCAACAATATTATATTATAGTTTAAAAGACTTGAAAAAACTTAAAAACTCATGTCTAAATGAAAAGGAAAGATCTTCAAGTCACTTGTGAAGTTATGGAAAAAGAAATTAAAAAGCTATAAAGACTTTTTATAGACTTGATAGATTCTTCCCTTACACACAAGATTAGGTCAGAGGAAGCACAAGAAAATGAGGAACTAATCAAAAGGAAGAGCATTGCTTTCAAAGCCCTAAAGGACAAAATCAATAAGGATAAAAACAGCCAGCTCAATAGAAAGCGATGATGAACATAAAGGTTTTATTCAAGATGTAACATGAAAAGCACGACTACATTCGTAAGGAGTAGGTAGTTAACACCAAAAAACTTGGGTTTCCTTTGCATCAAAGAGCATAACTTAAGTAGTTATCATCAAGAAAGTTGAGCTTCCTTGCATTAAAGAGCATAACGTGCTTAGAAAGGATACTATTGAATTCTAATACAAAGTGAAGAAATAGTAGATGTCTTGCTTGCTTGGAGACAAAACACCTATGATAAAATTAAGGAATATGACATACTTACGGGGGGACTCTAAGAAATTTCTAGATACTTCTTGTCAAAATTAATATTACATCTCACTTGTGGCATATTTTAGTTTCTTTTGTACTTACAGACATGATAAATGACTAAGTACTATTATTTTTATTGGCGAATAATAGTTTTGACCATTACGTTGTAGAGCCATTTGAGATGGAATACAGCATAAATATTCTGCATACAGATGTACATTTACTAGGACAATCGAAGAAATAGAAAACTATAAGGATGTAGTTGGAATAATATAAAAATTAAATGGACTTGACTGAAATTAATATGAGCTAAGTGGTGAGGATTGCAGGTAGGTAGTCAGATTTTGTGCCTAAGATACGGGCCTTAGTGTCAGGAAAAAACTGTGTCCCGGGCATGGTAGTAACAGCTCCATGGTTGTCGACTTCAATTGGATACCGAAGCAGATGACCCACCAGGTCCCGATCAAAAATTTCACTTGCATATCTAGCCCAATTTTCATTAGCAAAAGCGTTCACAATGTGCACACATCTTTGAGTTTCAGGATGATGAAATGATGAATCAAGTGTTCCAAGATGTTCATGCCACAGTGCCATTCTGAACATGTAGATCTGGCCTCTCGCTGATTGCTCGTTTGCCAAATGTTTTGGTTGGAACGCTCCCATAGCGATCTCTGAGTCTCTGCCACCGTCCATTGACCTCTGGTTGATGTTTGCTGATCCAACAATTATGTACTCGTCATCAACTGAAGAAGCAACAATATAGCAGAGTTAGATTGCTATGGTCAACATTAGTTTACTATGAGCTTGGCTAAATAGTAAAAGTACAATCTACATTGGCATCGAAGAGAAATCCAATTCGTCGTACTCACCTATCATCATCTTAGCATGAACGTAGATCATGAAGCGACGGGCTTGCTGAGCTCTTTCGTAATCAGAATTGGCTTCCGGTCTTTCTGGAGGTACATATTCATCAAGTATATGTCTCTCTCGATTACCGAGGCAGAAGAATGTCAAATAATCCCTTGGATTTGTCATTATTCCTTTCATTCTAAGAGCTTCGGCAATGTCTGAATACATCATCTCCATTGTTCTTCTCTGCCAATCTAATATTGCTTGAACAGAGGCACTCTCAGGTATGCCCTCTGGCCACATTGGAATCACAATGTAGACTGAAAATCTCTCCCCTGCCTCGATTTTGCTAACAATCTTCAGCGACAGCTCCTTTGGAATAAGATGCAAAGCATTAATGTCTTCAACTTTAATATCACCTGATTTCCATCCGTAAGAACTTCCAAGGAAGTACTGATTCTCAATGTAGATGAAGTTCTTTGCTCTCCGAATCGCATTGATATAAGCATCTTGAACGCTTCGGTCAATGACATTGTCCTTGCCACTAACAAGGCCAACTGCTGCTGCTTCCTCAGGTTTTTCTGGAAAGCCAGAAACAGCTCCACCATCTATAGAACGGAATATCTGAACATTCCATGCTTCATTATCATCGGACGGCAGTACGGGCAAAGGGTCGATTACCTTAGCATGAAGCTTGTAATCTGGAATCAGAAATTCTTCGCCAACTTGTCTTCTCCATCTCTGCTCGAAATTGTAAAGCACATCCCATGCCACTGGACCTTCTAGCTTGCAATGAATATCATGCCAGGGCTCTCTTGGACCACCTTTTCTTATCGAGGCACCGGGAAAGTTGGGCTGATGGAAATCATCATGATGGACTGTGTCCAAAGTCTTGAATAGGGGATGATCTTGTGTGTCGTATCTCCCATCACAAAGATCAATGCCACCAACAAAACTCACAATTCTCCTTTTGTCTGATACCTCAGCAGGCATTTCAGAGTCGACAACTACCGTCTTCTGGTGATGAGTGAACATGGTAGAGATCTCGATCCCCTGAACTATGCTTCTTCCATCGTCAGGATTCCTTGGGCACAATACACATTTTACCTTTGTGTTCTTGAAGTAATCTGCAGTTTCTTGATCATGGGTTGCCATTAGACCGTCCCTCTTAAATTCTTTTACCGAAGTTCTGTCATCCCAAACCAGTACAAGAACAGTCACTCCTTCGTCTGCCTTCTTCTTTAGCAGCTCCCCGAGTTTCATGCCACCTTCTGGCTTTGGTCTATTAGGATCTCTTATCAATCTTATCTCAGTATAAACAGACCATCCAGTAATATAAATCAGGTACCTGGCATTATTGATAGCATCAAAGATGTCCTCCCAACATCTGTGCGATTCATAGACACTTCCACCCAGTTGAATCCTTACGCCAGAATAATCTAGGACATGAGCATCTTGGTACAGAGTGACCCGGCAACCTTGTCGCTGGTTATAAAATACATACGGAACTCCGTCATATTGCACGCTTTTGATGCCCTGAGACCAATTAGGATCCTGATGCACACTGTTGAATTGCAGTTTAACATGAACTTTGGAACCACCTGGTATAGTATTGTGCTCTTCATCTAATATATTGACCCATCGGTCAACTATAAAGCCTCTGATAATGTCCGTGGCAGGTATATAAGCTCTACCGATCAGTGTGGCCCCCACTGGCTCGTCAGCTTTGATGGTAAATATAATGTGTGAGATTGTATGGGCACAATATATGCGGAATGTCTCGTACCACTCAGGATTTGATGAACTTGATATTGTTCTGGTCCTGCCAACCCTTGCTTTATCAAGATCAACTGTAGCATACATTCTGGAACCAACAATCTGTTTGAAATTTTTATCAGGCAAACCTCAGAACGGCAAACCAACAATCTATTTCAATTCAAAACATTTGTTGGAGGTATACCTCTGGACAGCAAAGTACAGTTCTCTTGATATTGGCTAGAAATCTTTTGGCACGATGTCTCCTCCCATTGCTCTCCATAGTTCAAGATATACAAAAAGATCGAAGTATGAGCTTAGCAACATGAACCTGTTTTAAGTGGGTAATTGACTAGGAAATAATGCATCTTGCATCAGGAATCAATATTCTTTCAAACATGGAATTAAGTTTCTGGGGATCAACTTAAACTTCATTTCAGAAATTATCCATCTGCATAACTTTTTGAACCATACTTCTTTTTACGAAAATGTTTTAAACAAGAAAAGGCTTAAAGTAGCTGTGAAATTAATGTGACTAGAATTTCAGCTTTGTATCTCAATTTCCTTAACTTAGACTGCATATGATTCATGTACAACCCTTCTGATTAGGCGACAGCCGACAAGAAATTTCCTTTTTCTTGAGAGATTCATGTTCCTAGCAATCTTATATTATGTACCTGAAGTTTCGTATAAAACTCAAAACTACACCGTGAGACCAGTATTCCAAGGGCAAACCACATGCGTTAACAACGGAAACTAGAGATCGAAAAAAATGTCCCATCTAGCTCGTAACCAAGTTAATGAGCCAAATTTAAATTGATCGGATTTTAGACTAAACTCAAATTTATTAGAAGTGATTCATTCGATTAAAATGATCATAAATATCAGTTCAAGTAAAATATTTTTTAAAAATAAAAAACTAATAAATTATAGATTATTTGTTCTTGATTCAATTTTGAATCAGGTTCAGACTGATAAAAAATGAAGTTTGATATAGGTTATTGTTAGATAAGATAGAAGGGAGTTATAAAGTTTAAAAATCATGAAATTGTGCTTTATTTCCAAAAAAAGAAAAGAATTGACCCTCTCCAGTTACCTTACTAAAGCAAGTAAATCCACAGGTATCTTCTCGCAGCGTATCAACCTCGTATATTGATGCAAAAAGTGTTCCATGTAGCAGAAGTGGCGTCATTTGATCTTTGCCTCAGGCTGGTCTCGGAAGTGACACAGTCGATCTATCTATATGAACTTAGAGAAATAGAAAGAACCCCTAAAAATGGAAGTTTGATCAATGGTGTAACTGGTAAGAGAAGCTGAAATGTGATATATAGAGAGATAAAAGAGAATCTCAGGCTTGGAAGGAAGAGATGTAGCACAGTTCAATTCAAGTTAGAATCGATTCCCGCTTCGGTATCTCAACAAATCATTGGCAGAGGAGTCCAAAATGCTTCTTACAAGAAAAAGCAACCTACTGCTGAGGTTAACTACCTACGATGCTTCAATCCCAAGATTCAATTGAGTATAGTTCACTTTTTTCTTGTACATTGAAAAGCGAAGACACTATATATATGTCTGAACTGAATTATGTTGAACAAAAAATACTTTTAAGAAGTGTTTATTATATTCTTTAAAATTGAATTCTAACTTTATCGCTTTCTTTTTAACTAAAACAAATAAGGAGGAAGTAGCCTGCGAAGGTGGTTTAAGGCCTCCAAGTGTTTTTCTTCTTTGAAGGTCTTGTAAATATGAGGGTGCGAGCGTGCGAGCGCATTGCAGAGATTTGAGAGACTTCCATCTCTCTCTAACCTCCCTAATTTTCTAGACTGTCCTTTTCTAATTAGTTTCTATTTTTACTTTTTACTTTTTACTTTTTGGTTGTCAAATTCAATAAATGAAAAAAAATTGTTTGAATTTTTATTTGTATTTTTAATTTTAGTTTCTTCCAATTTTTAAAAATTATGGGAATAATAAAAAAATAGTTTTTTATTTTTATTTATGTTTTTATGATCTGATTTACTATCAACTAAATATATATTATTTAATAGTTTAATGTTATTTATGTAACATTAAAATTAATTAATAATTATTATTATGAATAATTTAATTTATTTAATTCTCTAAATAAATTAAATATAATAATTATTAATAAATATAATTAAATTTAAAATATCTTGACAGTATATAAACTTCAAATATAATTTGATTTAATAATTGAAACATATCTAAAATAAATATTAATTTATAATTTATAATTAAAATTTTCTAATTTATAATTAAAAATTTATTTTAATAAAATAAAACAACTTTATTAATAATTTTAAATAAATACTATATAAGAGATTAAAACAAATTTATTAAATTAAAAATAAAATATTTTGAAGTTTTATCTAATATGTAATTATTATCAGTGACAAAAATATAACTATAGTGACATTAACAGCCAAATATGTTTTTGTTTTTATTTGAAAGAAAACAAAGACTGAAAATTGAAAATAAAAACTATAAAATCACAACAAAAATAATAGAAGTGGAATTAAAAGGCCCCTTAACCTTTTATTTCCATTTAAAGCAATTTACTCGTTGTTTCCTTCTTTTTATGTCCTCTTACCTAATTTGTTTTTATCACTAATATGTATGAAAAATCAGCTGTCTCTTGTTATCTTTATCTCTGTTCTACCTTAACTTCCTGCCCACCATCTTTAGATTCTATCCCCTCCTTTCATCTACTTCCTAGCTTGAATATGAATACAAAGAATATTGATACATAAGTGCCACCTTTTTAGAAAGTGCTTAAAGAAAGGAGGTGGGAAAACTAAATTCTTTTCAAAAATTGAGGTATGTCAATCCAATGGCCCCTTCATTGGAAGTATTATAACTAACTAAGAAAGAATGACAATCAAAGCTTGTAGGATATTTTTTGTAAAAGTGTTTATCCTTTCCTACCATCCAATAATGAGTGTACTTAAATTAGAGGAGGTTTGGCTTAGACAATGTATTGGTTAGTGAAAATAATTTATTCATCTTTAAGTGTGTGACAAAGGATAAAGCGTAAAAGATTATGGAACTAGTTTTTTGGCATGTCTAGGAAAGGCCTCTTTTTATCACCAAATGGTATCCTAGCATTGCCTTAGATAGATCTAAACTGAGATTCTTACCGGTTTGGGCAAATTTTCATAGTTTGCCTTCGGCATATTGGTCATCTGAGGGCCTCAATTAAATTGCTAGCTTATTAGGAACACTCCCTAGTCTTGATGAGAATATAGCTAATCTAAAAAGGATTGGTCTTGCACATGTCTATAAAGAGGTTAATCTAGACAAGGAGCTTCTAGAGTTTATCAAAATAATGAGGTTGAACGTTGAATATTCTATCAAGATTACATACCTATAGAAGCCTAAGAACGAAGACAAGATGTTGGTATGGAGGGTCAAGAATATAGAAGTACAGTCTAATAAAAAGGTTGAGCACATTTATGGGCAAAAGTAAAAGGTTTCCCCACTTATCATGATGAAGAAGTTTCACATACTCCTTAGGCTTCTAGTAATGTGGTATGGATGCTCCTTTCCTGTTGAAGATTTCTAAGACTGTTGATCCACCAGATGAGCACATCAAGAATTACCTAAGTGTAAATAACTTGACTCTTATAGAAAGTAACCTTTTGATATCTAACATAAGTATTATCTCTAATGATAGAGGAGACTATGAAAAAGAGCATGGTCAATTAAACAACTACCAATTTAGGGATATATGGCTAGGTCAATATTAGTAATACATGTACATTTGATCCTAGCATTAGCAAATGCATAACAAGAAGAAGATCAAAGAAAAAAACCAACTTCTTTTCGTTCCCTATAAACTTTTTTGTTCAGAATGTTAGGGGCTTGAATATCCTAAACACTTAAGGATTTCTTATCCCTAAATAAGCCTCATTTTGTGGGCTTAGTGGAAACAAAAATAAAGAGAGATCTATTACAAAGAGGTCTTTGGTTTTTGAAAAGAATTAAACCATAATAAGAAATCAGGATGCTCATTTTAGTGGAAGGAGTATCATATCTTTCAATCCAACTATATTCTAATTAAGGAGGTGGACATTTTTAGATCAATACATACATTATGAATTTCTTCTAGCACAAATTTAACCACCATTGCTTATTACATTCATTTATGGCTCAAACAAGGAGTTTGATGAAAGGAAGCTATAAAGTAACCTAGAATCTATAAGAGCAAACCCTACTACTTTATAGATCTTTGTGGGGGACTTCATCTGTATTCTTTTCCTAATAAAAGTACAAGGCTATGGTAACCTGAGGTTAATTTTTTGTTATCGAGATTACCAACCATGTTAGCATCAATCTATCCTTCTAGATTTGGCTCAAAAACAAAAAAATAATCTGGAAGTGCCCTCAAATACTTGAAGATCCACTTTATTGCTTCCTAGTGTACCTTTCCCAAATTGGATAAAAATTGACTCACTAACCAAGCACTATGTGCAAGTTTTGGTCTAATGCACACCATGACTGTTGGACCCCGAACTTTTGATGAAAATTCCCAGATCGGGTTCCAACAATGACATATATCAAGGAGCCAATAGTAGAAAAGAATATGAAATTGTGGACATGGTTTCTTTCTCTTTTTTTAATGGTAGGATATGCTCGCTTGCTTAACTTGAAATGAGTTATTAATGGTGTACTAACAGGCTTGACATGCTTCATATTAAACCTCTCAAGCACACGTATAATATAATTTTCTTGTGATAACCACAACTTTCTCACCTTCTTAGTTCGAATGATGTCTATACCAAAATCTGTTTTGTCAGACCCAAATCTTTCATGTCAAAGGACTTAGACAAGTCCTTCTCAACTTGAGAATCATGCCAACATCTTGTCTTATCAATATATGATCCGCATAAAAGAGAAGGATGATGAAGTTACTATTAGGAAATTTTATAAAGTACACGCAAGGATTAGCTAATGTTTGCTTATAACTATTGCTTGTCATAAACGAATATAACTTTTTAGACCACTGCCTTGGTGCTTGTTTTAGCCCATAGAGACTCCTTTTCAACTTACACACTAAGTCCTTTTTGCCTTATACTTTAAATCCTTTCGACTACTTTAAGTGTATCTCCTTATCCAAGTCATCATATAAGAAGGCATTTTTCACATCAAGCTATTTAAATTCCAAATCTATACTTGCAACTATACTCAAAACAGTGCATATAAAAGTCATCTTAACTAATGGTGAATTTTTTTTGTCAAAATCGATACCCTTTTTCTAATTGTGTCCTTTTACCACAATCTTGTCTTATGCTTCACCAGCTTCTCATTATCTTTCTTAATCTTAAACACCCATTTATTCCTCAATGCCTTCATGTTTTTAGGAAGATTTACTAACTCATAATTCTCATTTTTCTTCAACGAAGCCATCTCCTCTTGTATTGCCTTGAGCCAAGACTCTTTGTCTTTAATTAACTGAACTTGGGTATCTATTCGAAGGCTTCTTTACTTTAGTTGACCTTCAAAGTTGGACATCTTCCAATACTTGAGCAGGTTACTCCCTCTCCTTTTAATGCTCATAGACCTCGTCTACATCATTCACAAGATATGGCTCATAGCACTCATCTCCATCATATTGCACTTGACCATACCATCCTGTGCCATCTTATATCCTTTGCCTTCTTCACCTGTAGGTTGATCAATGAAAGTTGAAATAGTGGTAAAATCTACAATTGTGGAAAACAAATCAATAGAAGTAGTATTATCTTCTTTGATGCAATCTACACTCATCTCATGCTCGCAGAAGATTGCGTTCCTACTTATGAAAACCTTCTGCTTGTTCAGATTATAGAGCCTATACCCAAACTCTTTTTCACTATATCCAACAAATATATAAGGGGTATTCTTCAAACCCAACTTTAATCGCTACTCCTTTGGCACATGCTTGAAAGTTTTGAATTTAAGAACCCTCATTTGCATATAAGTTAGATCTTTCCCTTTCCATACTCTTTTATGAATGTCAAGATTCAAACGGACTAAAAGATTTTTATTGATCACATATACTACAATTAGAATTGTCTTACATTAAAAGGACTTTGATATGCTAGACTTCAGAGCATATATTGAACCTTCTCCATAATGGTTCTATTCATCCTCTCGATAACACTATTGTGTTGTGGGGTACCAGGTTCTATCTTTTTATGTCTTATGTTGTGTCTCACACAATGGTGCTCAAATTTGTTAGAGGTGTACGTACCTTCATTATTAGTTTGGAGACACTTTAACTTTCTCTCTGTTTACCTTTCCATTTTGACATGGAATTTCCTAAAGATCTCAAACACTTACCCTTTTGTCTTCAATCTAAAGATCCAAGTTATGCGAGTAGTATTATCAATAAAAGTAACAAAATACCTGTCACTTCCCAAAGAATCCTCCTTAATGTGACTGCAAATATTGAAATGCACCAGTTCTAGCTTAGCCTTTCTTATGGTAGGCCTTTTATAAATAGACACTTTATGTTATTTTCCAATCATGCAATAATAACAAGTGTTGAAAGAAACATTGCTTTTCGTAAGGATAAGTGATTGTCAGTTAGTAATTTGATCTTTTTCTTACTAACATATCCCAATCTTTGGTGCCAAATATATTGAGAAGTATTCTCTTCAACAGAATGTAGTTCTTTAGTACACACCTTTATGTGTGTCTTTTATAGGGTGCAATAAAATCTACCACAAGCAACTATTACTACTCTTTTGGATAACTTCCATTTACAATCTCTAAAGTGTATCAGTATCCTTCTTGATTAAGCATATTCACAGATAATAAATTGAGGCACAAGTCAAGAATCTGAAAACCTATCAAAGTCAACAAGCACCCAAAGTTGGTCTAAACTCTGACATTACTTATGTCGATGATGCTAGCAGAACTTTGATTTTCCATCTTAAACTTCCAAATTTACCACTCCTGTAATTGGTGAAGTATTCCCCCTTTGGAATACAATGATAGGTTAACAAGCTATTCAAAATCTAAGCTACTAATGTGGAGACACTCACTAGTCGTATAAATCAAAGACGCCTCATCATTTATACATAAGGATATTGATGTACTGTTATTGTTGTTACCATTTTTCTAGTTTTCTACTTCTTCTAGTCTCTTTTCCACTTGTAGCAAAACTTCCTTATATGACTAGGTTTGATGCAATATTGATATGTCTTGGTCTACTTGTTATCTCTAGACTTGGACTTATTCTTAGACTTGCCTTTCCCTTTGGAATCTTTACTCGTGCTTCTTCCTTTGTTCTCTATTACAACTTTTACCTACATCTACTCTTAAAACTCTTCTTAAACTTTCATTATAGTTCTTTTTAGACAAAGAACATCTAGTGTACAATCTTTTCTCGACAAAAAGGAATCGTTTTACAATCTTCTTTTACAGTGAAGAAGAACCACAATCCCACTTGACAAATCCTAAAGTACAATAAAATAATGCTCTAAACAAATCTTACAACTCAAAATATCTCATTTTGTTACTTGATAACTCTAAAAGAGATTTGCTCACACAAATATGAGGCAATGATAACTAATGGTTAAAAGCATTTAAAAATGCGTGTAAAAGACACTTAAATACTTTTTTATTGTAAATCCAATAGAGAAATATGTATTTATAGGGTTTAGATCCCTACTAATCTTTGGCGCTAAAAAATAGTCATTACAATGGTTATTTACAAAGTGTTAGTTGACCAGTATAGCATATTAGTCGATCGGAGTGCATTGAATGCACAAATTCACTATCCGTTAAGACATTGGTCAATCAGTAGACATATTAGTATGACCAATACGACATATTAAACAACCCCTAATATTACTACAAATTCCTGGCACATCAATTTAGTAACTTTAACATATATTAGTCGTTAATCAACCACTATTGCATACAAGTTTGACCATTAATCCAAAAATATGATTTTAATAATTTCAAATGCTCAAACTCGATTTATTTAATAAAATTATAATTTAAAAACTTTTCAAAATGTTCTCTAAAGAGCATTCAAAAAATCAAGAGGATTTTATTTTAAAATAAAAAACTTTTAACACCTCTTAATGAATGAAAAGATTCCTGCAATGAAGTAAGATAAAATGTTTATACAAAGTGACCCTTTTAGATTGTCAAATTAATAAAGTGAGATTATAATTAATAATACAAACTATAAAATAACCTTGATGAGCCTTGATCTCCTTTTGTTATTGGTTTGATCTTCATTTTCATGGTTGCAAACTTCAATTTTTCTTTATCAACTATCTTCTTGAGTCTATGATTTCATTTTGTTCTTAAAGCTCTTTTCATCAAAATAATAAACTCATTAATAGTAATTATCTTTTGTTATCATGAAAACATTGATTAGAACCTCCATTGAATTAACACTTTTTTCAATTTTTTATTTGATAATGCAAATTAGTCTTGTAAAGTTGATTTTAAATATATCTTTAAATGAGAAACATCTTTGTCTTTTAAAAAAATTACTCTTATTTGATGATCATACTACATTTTAAATCAAAACTTTAATTTATTAAATTTTGTGTTTAAGTTAAATATAAATATTAATAGCAGGTCATCTTTTCTTGCTTATGAATCCAAACTTATTAAGAAATTAAAGAGCAATGGGATTAGTTTGAATTGTTATATTACTGAGTGCAATATAATTTTAACTGTTGCAAGTTTGTGTAAATTTAAATAATATTTATGCTCTTGATTAGTATTTTAAAATTTAAAATCATGTATTACTTTTATGGTTAAGCATAAGATATGCCATGTTTTAGTAGATTCAATATTTTTTAATATAACTCCTTACTTTGATCCATGACAGACATAATATTTGAACTTATTAATCTTAAATCTTAGAAGCCGAAAGTAAATATATTGAAAAGGTTCCAAGTGAAAGAGAGGGAAAGGGAAAGACCTGGAAGACGAAATAATTGAATAATAAAAGAGTAACTAAAAATTTGTGAAGATGAATATATAAACACTATATCACCAAACATCAGAATCAAGAAAACGAATAGTCGTTGATGGGTTACTAAAAAATTAGGGTCCAAGTCAACTACACGAGACATAAAAAATCTACCTGCAAAAGAAGGTCAACTTTCATTTTGCCCACATTGATCTGATTTGTTCAACCAAGAGCATTAGAATACACCTTTGGGTCAAGTGTTTGACTGGTGACCTTACAATATGTCCCCATCAATATCTCGTGTTAGTTTTGAAAATATCAATTAAAATGTAATTATCAGCATTTATGAGACAAAATAAGTATGATAAAAATTTAAAAAAAAATCAAAAAATATAAATTGATGTAGACACGATGGAACTAAAATATGCATTGAAACAAGCACACTTGAAACATGAATATGCAGTCATGTGCACCTCAATTTTTGTCCACGGAACACTAGACCACTGAAACTTCCTAGTTTGTGTAAAGCTTACTGTGATGTAACAATTCCCTACAAATTAATAATTGCTAATCAATGATCAACAGAAAAAGATGCATACAGTCTAAAAAGAAGCACAACAGAACAAAATGTCATAAAACCCATTGTTCTAACCCAAAACATTAATCCGAATAACCTGCCTCTAACGATTCATGCAATAACACCTATAAACGCAGCTGCCAAAGATTTTATGGTAACATATCATTTAATATATTAGGGTGCTTTAATATCTCGAGTACTAGGCTAAATTTTAACTGCCATAAATTGTCCAATATAGTGCGTCATAACTACTAAATAGATCCAGTGTTTTACTCCATACATATCAAAATGGCATCAACAAGTGAGCCTTGATTATACTTTCTGAAACAGTAGGTTTGTAGCTGGAGGATACTCCAATCTTCACTTCTCTTCCTTCTTATGCTTCGTTTCCTCATGTGCTGCCTCATCATCCTCTTCCCTTTTTCCTGACAACAAAAATTTGCAGACATCAACACCAAACCAACAGAGAAGCAACAATTTCAGTTATGGTGCCTAAGTGTAACATGGATAATATAGGAGCTCACTCTTCTTTGGGGTATCTTTCTCAACATCATTCCCAGCAGAGTCATTGTTCGCATCTGGTTCAGATGGTATGTCAAACTCATAGTTGGCTTCAAGGTGTGACTTCACCTTAGCAAGAGACTTATATCGATGGGATATCTTGTTCTTTTCTTCCTTGGACATTTCAGCAAAACTAAAACAGTATAGAGCAACATTCGGATGAACATTCACCGTTAATCTTAGGGTCCAAACAATAAGAATGGTACTTACGTCTGTTCATAGCCATCAGGTTGAAAAACAGGGTCCCATCCAAAGTCCTTGGGTCCTCTTGGTGGCACTATTATACCCTGTAATGCAAATACAGAAGGGGCAGAAGAGGGGAGGGATTAACTTTTTAGTCATAACTTACATACATCAATTTAAACCATCAATGGATCAAGTTTGTTCTTGACAACTTAATATTTTACACAGACATGTACACAATTATTCAAGCAAATGAATTTTCTAAAAAACATATGGAAAGAACCATTTTTGATTCAGAAAACAATGCAACTGTTGACGGTAAAACCTAAAATCCAAATGTGATATTCAAGGCAATGAACTCAAACATGAGAATTCATTCAACTACTAATCAGGACTTTAAGAAGCAAACTTAGCAACTAAAATACCATATTGAGCTCTATAATTTGTGGAATGATAAATTCAGTTCCCACAAAGGAATTGTAACCAGTAATCTTTTTTTTATCGCAAGATTGCCATCTATTACCAATTCATATCTTGTATAAAATCTCAATGATAAGAAATAGCAAAATAGCAAATTTTCCATGAGTAAAATGGCAGATACAGACCTCAGTAATCCCCGCAAATGTCTCAGGTTCAGAGTCAGCATCAGCAGCAAAAGAAAAGACGCAAAGGGCATAAGCTGACTTGTCCTCATACGCCATCAACATATTATTCAGACCTAAACAATATTATATACAATATAGATCTTAACACAGACCACAAGTACATCTTCCTTTCGTACATTAAAAGAAATTAGGTCCTTTACCTTCATTACCAGTCTTGTCCAAAAACCATTTACTGCAGTTCAAGGGAAACACATTAAATTGCATTTAGATACTAAAAAACCATAATAACATAAAGTAAAACAACATCAGCAAATTCAAAATATAATTTAATTCAAGATCCAAAGTGCATGCAATTCACATGCTGTACTTTAAAGATGTATTAGAGGCAACAATACAGTTAAAGAAGACGACAATGGTTACATTAGAAAGATACAGATATGAAAAAGCATTTAAAAAACATGTGAATATAAATCTTACTAAATACACATGTACCTAAAGATCCAAGAAACTCCTAAGCCCACAGAATAACATTACATATCATAAAGCCATTAAATTGCAGTTAAACTCCGTAACTACACAAGTTCCAGAAATCAGTAAGGTTTTTTCGACAAATTCAATAATTGAGCTACAGCCCTTGGTCATATAAAGGAAAACAGAAAGGAAACTTACACATATGGCCCTGCAATCAAAACAAAACATAAAATTAATCCACATAATGATGAAGAATACGAAGAAATAAGAGCAAAAGTGAAATATATACCTGGAAGACCCTTCAGAGCATTGAAACAGAGACAGGTATCCTCCACCAGAACCGGCCCTTTGATCTTCAAGATCATTTACACAAGAATAAACACTAAAGTGGAAGGAATTTCACGTATATTTACAGAAAAAAGCTAGAAATTACCTTCTCAGCAGCCAAACGAGCCTTTTCCTTAGAGATAGCTTCAGGTTCACCTTGAAGCTCAGGAACTGCAAGATCCGACATTCCAGAAAATATTATTCACAACAGAGAAACAAATCTCCTTCAATTTTTATCTAGAAATGGAGAAAGGAAAGACTTTTTGTTTTCAATAAAAGTAGGGAAAAGAAGAGAGAGGGAGGGAGGGAGAGTACGATCAAGCTTGTGGGACTGAAGGGGAAGTGAGTGGCCCAAGATGGAACGGACTTCTTCGAGTTTCTTAGCGTTGCCAGTAACGAAGGTCACCGGCCGTGAAAGAAGCACCTTGGTTACCGACGCCATCTGCTTTTTGGTGTTTCTGGCCGTACGTCCAACTCTTGGTCTTCTTTGGGTCTTCTCCTGCTTTTGCTTTAACTTTAGTTTCTTTTGAGGAAATGCGAACAAGCATACAACGTTTATAAGAGTGTAGAGTAGGAGTTAAGTTGTTGTATTTATAACAAAGAAAAAGTTGAATTAAAAAGGAGTTGAAGTGTGAGACAGTGGTGCAAATGCAAAGCAGGCGCGTAATGTAAATTGATTCCTGGACTCTGGGGAATATCAACAATCAGATGGACCAAACGGAGAGAGAGCACTGAGCAGGCTTTTTGCTTTCGCCTTCTGCTTTGGATTCCCCAACATAACCCAATGGGTAATGGCAATGCCTGTGAATTGTGAAGACAGACCGACCTCTCTCTCCAGTCAATGGGTCGCTGGCTCGCTCGTCCACGTCCGTCTTCTTGACTTCTAATTATCTGAAATATAAAGAAAATATTTAATAATTTATGTAATAAAAATATTTCTGTAAAGTTTTTATAAAATATAAGTGAAAGTTGAAAAACAAGCGGATTCAAATATAAAATTTAACTGGCTGGGCCTGGACCATACATTTTGTGGATTTATAAAGAATCTAATTCACCATTTCCTTTGGATCCACCGTATTACAATAGATGCCGGAGAGTGGTTTCTGTTTGACGTGATTCTTATCTCATTCCCATGTAGAGTATTTGAAAGGTGGAACTGGTCTCAGGGTCTCCAGACACTAACAACTGATATGTTGTCCATAAATTACAGTTTGTACTAAAGTTATAAATATTGCACTGGATTCGGTATTAGATTGAGTTTTAGAATGGAACTGTATCGATACCAATCCGTGCCGAATACTATTTTAGGTAATTTTTTAAATATATAAAATAGTCCTTAAAATTTTTAAAATTTACAAAATAGTCCATTAGTACATTGTACTGTTGTACTGTATACTTTACTAGTTTACTGTTTACATCAATCATGTTTTCAAAAATCTTAATAATAAATAATAATGACAATTAATATGAAATAACAATAATTTTAAAATATTTCACATATAAATAATAACCATAATTAATATAAAC
>JANZLC010000202.1:42141597-42154890 GCA_026413385.1 Erythroxylum gracilipes
TTATTAGTAATAAAAATAAAAATAATTTATTTTTAAGTTTTATTTAATTTATAATTATTATTAGTAATAAAATATTTTTTATTATTTTAAAAACTTTGAAAAAAACGGGGGAAAGAGAGGTAGGAGGGAGGGAGAAAGATTTTAAAATTTTTGGTAGGAGGGAGGGAGAAAGATTTTAAATTTTTTTGAAAATTTTACAAAAAAATTCCCCAATTTTTTAAAATTTTTAGTACCGATTTTGGACCGGTACAATCCGGTACTCATAACACTGGTTTGTATATTCCTCTTCAAGTTGGAGTTTCATGCAAGTCTATAAAGCCTGACTTGAATACGAACTTATGAAAAGAATGCATTCATGAAACAATGAATTAGTTGTTACGTGAAGTGTTTGCTTGATTATCGCAAAATAGGGGAATTGGCAGTTAAATGTCAACATAAAGGTCCTTTAACAAATCAGAGATCCATTGAAGCTAACACAGTAGAAAAAAGACTTTTATTTTTAGCTTCTGCTGAATGACTTGAGATGGTTTTTTTTTTGCTCTTTTATAAAATGAGTGAAGGACTAAGAAAACCATAGTATCTGTTAGATAACTAAGTTCGAGATAGCGGAATCGTGCGGGCATTAGCGAGCCTTGACCAGTGTTTGACACACGGAACAATAAAACAAAGCAAAGACTTGCGAGGAGGCAAGGACGAGAAGAGGCAATGTCAAGTATTGGCATGCATTGGTGCGCATTAGTGGAAATATTGGACGAGATGCAAGATTCAGATGTGAGACCAAAAGAAGGCTTGAGACGGACTTCGAATGGAAGGTTAGTTGGATCACAAGCATGACGGGAATATGTGAGAGTTCCAAGGTTACTTAGCTAGTAAATCAAGCATAGTGCGAGTTTTGGTAGAGTTTCGGACCTTGTACGAGCTGACTTAGCTAAGGCTAAGTTTTTGATGGACTAAGGACTTAATGCGTGCTCAAGTGGAAGGACCATGGCTAATAGAGTTGGCATAGGTAAGCATTGAATCGGACCAATGTGCTATTGGCTTGGATGACTCATCATCAACGAATAGAGATGAGGAGATCTTGGATGATGTGGCGGATAAGAACATCGTGGATGTATATCAGCTTTAAGAGATAAAGATCACGTGGAAGGATTATCTGAAGATAGAGGGGATCTTCGTGGATATGGATAATCATTCCTAGATAATGTAATCTTTTATCTTGTTATTGTGATGTTGCTTAATCCTATTAGATAGAGTCCTAATTGGATGAGGATGTCATCTATTGGTTAGTTTGATGTAATATGATAAG
The DNA here is from genome assembly GCA_026413385.1 of Erythroxylum gracilipes. Taxonomy (NCBI): domain Eukaryota; kingdom Viridiplantae; phylum Streptophyta; class Magnoliopsida; order Malpighiales; family Erythroxylaceae; genus Erythroxylum; species Erythroxylum gracilipes. Next base: position 42,142,904 of record JANZLC010000202.1, read on the forward strand.
GATAAGATTGTGATCTTAGCTAGTTCTATTATGATTCTAACTTAGTCATCTAGAAATGCCTATAAATAACTCATTTGAGCCTTGCTCTCAAAATCAAGAGAAGAGTGTTGTGAGACAGAGATTGGGAGAGTATTCATTTGTATACTTTGAGGAAAGTAATGAAGGTTGGCTTTTAGTTATATCTCTTTCTTGTTATTGTTATTGCCTTTACTATTCTAATGCTTTCGTAATTTTCTTGCGAGTGTGAGAGTTAAACATTGCAAGGGTCGTGAGACGTTTGAGAACTCGATAGTTAGTCGAAGATCACATGGGAAGGCTAAGTCTTGGTTAAAGGGACTTAAGTAAGATTGTCGTGCAAAGGAGTAGGCGCGTCTTGCGGATAAGTTCAATGTCGAAGGAAAACCTTTGTAACAGTATCCTATTAGTGATCTTTTGCTATTTATACAAGATGTTAAACTTCCTTTTCTGAATTTATAGTAATCAAAACATCATATAAATATATTAAAGAGCAGTAAATTAAGAGTCATGATTTTTAACAAATAAGCATGGGTCATAATTGAATAAGTAAAGTCAAAAGTTTTTAACCTAGAAATAACCTGATTGTTCCATATGCGAAATTCAAAAACCTATCCAATCTGCAACTGTTGATATCTAATTGATCTAAAGGCTGGACTTTATAATTAGCTAGAGCAGCGAACAATTTGATTATGAGAACTTTAACATAAGAAAAAGTATTAACATAATGAACACCATGGATTTGATTGTACCCTTTGGTAACTAACCTAGCCTTGAATCTATCTATAGTTTTGTCAATCTTAAGCTTGACTTTGTAAACCTTTTTAGGCCTAATAGACTTATTTTCAACATGGAACAAGGTAACTTCAAAATTAAATTCTGTAAAGAAGCATCTAATTCATTTGGCATAGTATAAATCTATTCAAGATGATTCTTGGCTTGCCTGTAAGAAGTAGGTTCCTAGAACTTTTTCACAATTGTTAAGAATGACATGTAAGTAGGCGTAAAGTTATATGAGTGTAAGGGTTGGTGTGTGAGATGATGACTGTGGAGTACAATCAGCTGTAATTCTGTAAATGACATAGGTGGAGATTGAAATGCATTATATACAAAATCATCCAATCATGCAGGAATTTTATATTCTCTTAAACTCTTTCTGATAATGATAAAGGTTAAAGGATTATAAGATAAAAAGGGTGAAGATGGAATAAAGGATAAATGAGGAGAGGAAACATTATGTTCAATATTTTGAATATTATGTAAAGGAGAGTTATCTATAGGTAATATGTTGCCAATCTTTTGTGAAAGTGTCAACAAGTAGAGGGATATCATAAGTTTTATAATGCATTCCTTTTAAGGAAAATGCTTTTTATAAAAAACTAGACCTTCAGATACAATAATGGATTTAGATGCAATATCATAAATCTTGTAAGCTTTTTTTCTATTATTATAGCTTTTGAAAATGTATTTAAAAACTTTTGGTACAAATTTATCTTTATGATGGAATTTTTAATAAAGCTTTTTGGAAACCAAAGTCCCTACACTACTTTGATAAAGGAAATTTTCTATATATAAAATCATCATTAGAAAAATAACCTTGTATTTGTAAATGCTTCTAAATAACAGTTGAAGTATGGCCGAACATGTGATGCCATTAAAAAATTTGGCAACTTTTTAGTAACTTTTTCGCTTTGTTCCTTGCATTGTTTATACTAATTAAGATATATATGGAGTTTGAAGCAAGTTTTCCTCATGTGATCATCCATATTACATAATCATAATGCCTATTTTGTTTAGTCATAAACTCTTTATTCCCCTTCCAACTCTAATCTTCTTAAAACAAGAGTTTGATTGAGCACACATAGTATTATTCTCTATGCTTTCACCTCGAAAATTGTGGATCTCCTAGTGATTTTTCAATTAGTAGGATCATAAAGTACGTCTTATTTATAATAAGCAAAACATCAAAAAATTTATTATTCCATTAAAATGCATTTATATCAGTAATATATTCTGTTACTCCACAATTGTAAATAGGAAATTACATTAAGTAAGTGAGTCTTTCTTACAACTTTTCAAAATTTACCTCTAGTTGTTTGCCTTGACTAATGCAACAGATTTCCAAACATTTCTTCCAATTTTAGCCAAATTTCTATGGCACTTATAGCTTTTATGAATGCCTTAACTATATCCTTAGAGATATAATTTAAGATTCCATAAAATAAACATACTGTTAACCCCTTTTCATTTTTTTGAAAAAAATAAAAGAAATTGTATTAATACTAGCAAAGTTAGAAAACATCATTACAATGAGTCACTTAATCTGGCTACAAAAGCAAAACCTCAAAATAGAGGACATTAATTGATTATAGCAAATCAACTTAACTAAGTGTTTGTAGTTAGTTGTTGGCAATAAAAGCGACACTTATCCAATTTACTATATTAACCTTGAACTTCACCAGACTTCAATGAGTCACCTCCATATCTTTTGAAAAGTAGATAATTTAACCAGTGTAATGATGTATATGGTTAGTAATTGTCTTCCATCGAGCACCCAAAAAGGATAATCCATTCTAAATATGTGGAACCTATAATTTTATCTTAAGGAGGCCTACCAGAATTGGCTTCTTGTCCATTACCAATTCTCTCATCATAGACTGTTTGAGAGATTCATTTAACCCTCCTGCATTTCATATGAGAATGATCATTTTAAGGGGAATACTTCTTCTTTTTGGTTTTCCTTCTTGCTAATCTTCTTTTGGGATTAAGGGAACGCTTATGAAACCTTTCTTCTATCTCCATAAATTTGTCATTCTCTGGTTGTCTTAGTAGCAAGTTATTTGTTGGATCATTATCCAATAAGTCAGATTCATCATCTAGCTCTTCTTTCACTGATTGTGAGTCTTGGGTAAAAGTTATATCTTCCTGGGTATCAAGTTCCTTTAACGGAGAGGTGTGTCTAGATGCTATATTGGGCTTCCCACCTTCAATATATGGGGTATCTATTGCTGAGTTATCTGGATTCTCATTAGCAACAATTTATACACCCACAACCTCATCATTGTCCACTAGAGAAGAATCAACGCCTAATCATTCATCCTACCATCCAGTTTGAAAAAATTTTCTTGTAAGAACTCATTTCTTGGTTGAATTATAAGGCTTATAGGGATATGTCATCTTAATTTTAGATTTTTCAATCTCTCCGTTTCACCCAATTTGAGAATTGGTAAATGATCAGTAGTATAGCATTCCTTTTGACCTTCATATATATTTTTGCATACCCAATTCACTTCATTTTAGATGTTTGAGCATCCAAACAAAGAGGCTTTCCTAAAGAACTTGGTAAAAAAACTCAATCCTTTAATTGTCTAAAATTCTAGTGGCAAATTATGAAACTACACCTACATAAGAAAAAATTCCACACATTCCATATCAAAAGTTATCCCAGGTTTCCACTTCTAAATAAACATCGGTTGGCTCCCTATATGTCAAGGTTCCATTTCCAATATTTCATTCAAATTACTATCAACAACAAATTTAAACATAATAGTGTCATCATCCATGAGTAAAGTTTTTTTTCCAAACCTTTATTACCCTATCGTGCAATGGCCCAGGTATTGATGATTGGAAATGTGGACCTCTTACTTCAAAAGGATCCAACCAGGGCAATAGGCCAAGCCCTCGCTCTGGCTTGTGGCAATTCAATAGGTGGACTAACAACACCATCCTTCATAGCATTCGGGTAGTATTTTAGATGTATCTTAGGCTATTGCATATGAATTTTCTTTGTCCAAGCACCAGTATTAGGGGAGGGGTTTGGGAATCTGAAGCTAGTAAGCTTACCCCCTTTCTAGACATATAATTCTAATAAACCTTTTGGGTGAGCACAGGGAAATCTTTTATGGATAAGGGCGAAGGTGCCCTATCCCCTGCCATAAAGTTCACATTGTTATCCTCCTGCCTCTCGCAGAGTCGCCTTACACCGTTATCCTCACATTGCAGCTCCTCCATCTCATGCCTTTCCCATAATGGTTAAACCAAGTGTGACCCAGATTTGTTTATCCCAGAGACCAAGCGACCCATCGAGTAAGCCAAAGTGGGGGTGGCACGACCTAGAGTTGCCATCTAGTTAGCGACCCACCGAGTAAGCAAACCACCGAGGACTAATATCTGGGCAGCGCGAGTGAGATCTGGGTGACCCACCGATGCAAGATCTGGGTTTTTTGGTTGTTGAGGATCTAAAGAGGAAGCAACGCAAGATCTGGGTTTATTGGTTGAAGAGGGAAAGTCTAGCTTTGGTTATTATCTTTAGGAAAGTCCTCAACATTGTAGAGCGGTGACCCAAGAGAACCCAGGCAAGTGGCAACCCAAGAGATCCCAGTCAAACGGCTGAGACCTACACGAGAGGTGATCCAAGAAAGTGAACAAAGGATTCAATAGGAAAAATTGAATAAGCAATGGTTAGAGAAAATTAGTAAAGTGAAGTGTAAATGAAATTTAAGTGAAGAGCCAATGATTAGGAGGAATTGAGCATGTCAAGACTTAATCAAATCACTGCAATCTTTCTTGTAACATTATCTTGATCATTCAATGAATATTTAGGGGTTAATTGTATGATCATTTACATATAGAATATAATGCTTAAATCCTTTTATAATAAAGAGAAACTTTGTTTTGATCTTAAAAAAAACTCGTAATCTTTAAAACATTTTTTTGGGAACTCTTAAAATGATTTTAGATCAAATTTTAGCCAAAAGAATATGGTTTCATCTTTCAAAGAACATGAAAATTTGTTGGAAAGATGTTTTTAGACACATTAGGGTAGCTGACTGGGATACCCTTTATGAGTGTTATTTTTTACCTTGAACAAAATTTTAAAAGGATTATTCTTCACTCATGACAAAGCAAGACGATTATAAATGATATGATCCCTATTGATAAGATTAGTGAGATTTGATATCAATATGAATAGGACCAATGATCGCAAACATGAACACTACAACATAAATAATGGTATGAATTATCATACTCACAAAAAAATGATTAGAACTGATAAGGATTTATTGTTTGATTGCAACTAGTAACCTAGATACAATCACAAATTTTTAGAGAACCTAAAACAAGATTTACTTTAAAATATTAAAGAAAATACCTCCAAAATTTTTTATAGATCAATAATAATAATGATAAGCTTTCAATTATAACAACAAGAAAGTCTTTTATAGGCATAAAATTCTAATGAAAGTATCATCCTTAGCATAATCTAATTAAGAAACAACAAAATTGTCCTATTAGAAATCTCACTGAGATGTGAGGTCTAGGAAGGTCCAGAAATACGTAGTATTATTCTTAACTAATAGAGATACGTTTTTGATAAACCCACAGATAAAAGAAAAAACAAAAAATTAGTTTTTGAAAATGATTTGAAGAAAATAAAATCTAAAAACACAAATAAATAACTACATAAAAAATTCAAAATAAAAACAAAATTTCAAATTCAAAATGAAATAAAGATAAAGTAAAAATAAATATAAAGTAAGTAAATAAATAAATAAACAATAAAGAAGAAAATAAATAAATAAAGAAAAAAAGCAATTGAAAGAGAAAAAATATGAAATAAATAAATAAAATAACTAAAGGGCATGCCCTCCAAACAAAGTTTTTTTGGGCTATATCCTTGGTAAGCTCTTATAGGGCCATATCATATATGATCACCTACCCCAATTATTCTTAGTTCTTCTTTTTCTTCTCTTACAATATCTAAATACAATCTTCTCGTATCTTCTTACCGGGGCATTGGGACATCTCCTTTTGACATATTTGAATAACCTAATTCTTCTCTCTTTTAGTTTACTATCAATGTTAGTCGCCCGCAACTTGTCTTTTAGCACTACATTTATATCCTTATTTCTTTTTGTATGGTTGTACATCCAACAGAGCATTCTCATTTTCACCACCAATATGAGTATATACCTACTTGATGGACCAATACTCCGCCTCATAGAATATGGTCAACCTAATTGCTAAATGGTATAATTTACCTTTTAACTAGAGTGATATCTTCTTGTCAAATAAACCTCCTAATGTTCCCCTCCATTTAAGTTACCCTAATTTGATACGATGAACTATGTTATCATCTATCTCACTATTAATTTGGATGATGGATCCAAGGTATTTAATCTTTCTGTCGTATAACTTTTAAATCAATCTTTATCTTCATATCAAATGTAATCTTGTGACTCGAAATGTTACATTCTAAGTACTTAGTCTTTGTGCTATTAAATTAAAAACCCTTCAACTCTAGTCTGTCCCTCCAAAGTTCTAGTTTAACATTAACACCCTCTTTTCTTTCATTAACTAAAATAATATCATCAACAATTAACATACAACAAAGCACATCCTCTTGGATATTCTTGGTGAGTTTATCTATAACTATTGTAAACAGAAAGGGGTTCAACAAGGATCCTTGGTTTAGCCTGATATCGATAGAAAAATGTTTTATACTTCCTCTTGTCATCCTTATTCTAGTCTTAACACCTTCATACATCTTTTTAATAACATGTATATATATATCACTGAACTCCCTTAACTTTTAAATACCTTTAAATGACTTCCTTAAGTACCATATCATAAACTTTCTCTAAGTCAATAAAAATAATGTGTTCGTCCCTTTGTTTAGCACTGTAATATTCTATTAATTGTTTAAGGAGGTGCATAGCTTCTATCATAGACCTTCCTAGTATGAAACTAAATTGATTCTCTAAGATAGGTATACATTTTCTCACTCTTTTCTCAATCACCCTTTTCTAACTTTATGATGTCATTGAGTAGTTTAATGCCTCTATAGTTATTACAACTTTGGATGTTTTTTTTGTTCTTGTAGAGAGAGATTATCATGTTGAGTCTCCACTTATCTAGCATTTTGGCAAACTTAAGGATTATATTAAAGAGTTTGACTAACCAAGTAAGACCCTCTTTTCTTAGGCTCTTCAACCCCTTTATGAGTAGCTTATCAAGTCCTACTGCCTGTTCACTTTTTATCTTCCTTAAAGCTCCATTAATTTCTTCTCTCGTAATTTACTAGTAATAAGTGAAGCTATTATATATATCAAAATTGCTAAAATCACCAAAGAAAATGTTGTCATCTTTGCCTTTATTAAAAAGCCTATAGAAGTATCTTTGTCATCTTTTCTTGATTTCATTTTCGCCCATAAGCACTTATCATGTTTCATTCTTTATACAACGAACATGATCCAGGTCTTTCAATTTTCATTCCCTATCTCTCACCAATTTAAATATATCATTTTCTCCATCTTTAGGCTAAGTTTGGTTAGAGTTAAGGTTTTTAATGGAACGAAATGGAATAGACTGGTTTATAATGGAATGAAATATAAATTGATGTAATATTAGAAAATTGTTACTTGAGACGGATGGAAGGGTTTATAATATAATATAGTGAAAAGTTGTTTATTATTTTACATTCCATCCTAAACCTTCCAAATCGGAAGTTTCTCATTTTTACTGTTTAGGATGGAAAGAGATGTAATATGAAACCATCTTCTATCACATTTCATTCCATCCCATTATAAACCCTCCTCCCAAACGATAAAATAATATTGCATTCCATTCCATTCCATTAATAAACCCACAACCAAACATAGTCTTAGTTTCCAATAGTTGATATAATCTTTCGTAGACTTTACTTTTGGCTTCTGACTATCTTTTTTGCCACTTTCTTTGTCAGCTTATAACTATCTCTATTAATTACCCTCTTTACATCTATGTTGCTATCCAATAAAGCTTTATAGATAGTCTTTTTAATATTCACTTTTTTCTTGTATGTCTTCATTCTACCACCAAGACTCCTTCTTACTATCCCTAGGCTCTTTAGAAACTCCCAATATCTCCTTAGCTGCATTCTTTAAAAAAGTTGTTATTCCCTCTCATAACTAAATAACTTTGAAAAATCATTTCATATCTAAGTAGAATTTTAGAATTTTAAACAAACCATAACACTATCTGTTGGATCCCGCTTGAGTCCGGAATCCAACTCTTCAGAATACTGAGCGTGGTTCCTTGTAATCTCTTTAACCAACATCGATTTATCATCTTGCTCTGATACCATACATGTTGGGCACCGCTTGTTTCCGGAACCCAACACTTGCTCTGATACCACTCATGTTGGATCCCGCTTGAGTCCAGAATCCAACTCTTCAGAATACCATAATACTGAGCGTGGTTCCTTGTAATCTCTTTAACCAACATCGATTTATCATCTAGCTATGATACCACCTCTGTTGGACCCCACTTGTTTCTAGAGTCCAACGCTTGCTCTGATACCACTAATGTTGGATCCTGTTTGTTTCCAAAATCCAACTCTTGCGAATATCATCATACTTAACTTGAGCGTGCATATTACCTTGAAGAGTTATTTTCAAGAACCCTAATTAGCCATCACCAGTTCATCTTCATTCTCATAACATCCCAAAAATTAATCTAATCATACCTAAGTTGTTCAATGGTGTGCCCACACAAATCAGCCACCATACTTGAACTCATTTCTCCTATTTGTGAACAGAATTTGGAAATCTTCAAACCAGAATTTCAACTCGAGAAGGTCCGTTAAACAGACATTCACGGCACATCTTCAGTAAATCGCGACTTTTGACCCTTTTTGAAGCAAAATCTCACTTTGTCGTCTTCATGAAAGTTGTAGATCTAGGAGTCTTCTTTCCAAATGTTTAAGAACGAACTAAATCCAACATCTTTGGTGAAAGTTATGGCAATTTCTCCAAGACATGTTACTGCATGATTGAGGGTATAAACATCTTTGATTCTTTTGGCCATAACTTCATCATCCGACCTCCAAATGAAGTGATTCTTGAAGCAATGAATTCTTAACATCTTTTCCTATCTCTTCATGAGAATTTTGATCTTTTGGAGTTGATTTGAAAAGTTTTACGGAAAGAAACTAAGGAATCGGTTGGGAGATAATGATTAGGGTATGAACACCCTTTAGCTTTTTAAGCATATCTTGATCTATAGAGCTCCGATTGAGACGTTTCTTGCTTCAAAACAAACTAGAGACCAAGAGCTATGATTTTTGAAGAATTCAAATTGAGATTCTGGTTTGAAGATTTCCAAATTCTGTTCACAAATAGGAAAAATGAGTTCGAGTATGGTAACTGATTTGTGTGGGCACGCCATTGAACAAATTGTGAGCAAATTTTTGGATGTTATGAGAATGAAGATGAACTAGTGATGTCTAATGAGGGTTCAATGGAATAACCCTTCAAGGTAATATGCACGCTCAAGTTAAATATGATGATATTCGCAAGAGTTAGGTTCCGGAAACAAGCGGGATCCAACGTTTGTGGTATCAAAGTGAGCGTTGGATTTCCGAAACAAGCGGGATCCAACAATGCTCATATCTTTAAAGGAATCATAAAATAAAAAATATATATTATTTCCTAAATCGACCAATATTCTGTTGAATAAGGAATTGGATATTAAAAAATTAATAACTATAGCATCTTCATAAGGGTAGATTAAAGACCTATTGTTTGTTTCTATGGAAGGTAATCTTAGAGACCTATCCTTTTATCAGGTAGTTTGGCATGATTTTCTCTTTGTGACACTTTCTTTAATTGGGATTTTATCTCTTTATGATCACCTCTCATGATCATTTGAAATTACCCTTAAGAAAGGTGTAGTTCTTTATTAGGTTCCTTAGTTTTCAATCTTCGTGGAGGGGTTCCTTCTTCATTCATCCCTAACTAGGTCATCCTTTTCATTCTCCTTTAAAAAATAACTTAAACTTCCTTGTTTTACTAATTCGTTGGCTACCCTTTTGAGATTTTTGTAGTCCTTAGTGTCGTGTCTAATATCTCTATGAAAGCGAAAATATGTATTCTTATTCTCTTTAACAAGGTTAGTGGCTATTATTTTTTGTTTCTTAGTTAGATCATTATTTAAGATGTAGTCAAGAACTCTATTAAGGGATATCTTCCTTAATCCTACCTTATTTTCAAGTTTTAATCATTATATCTATAATTTCTTTTTCTTAGCTTCATTAATTGAGGTCACATCCTTCATTTTATTTTCATTATGTTTCTTAGGTTATGTTTGGGAACGTAAGGTTTTTAGTAGAATGAAATGGAATGGTTTATAATGGAATAGAATATAAATAGATGTAATATTAGAAAATTGTTGTTTGGGAAGGATGGTATGATTTATAATGTAATAGAGTGAAATGTTGTTCGGATGAAGGGTTTATAATGTAATATAGTGTAAAGTTGTACATCTTTTACATTCCATCATAAAACTCCCAAATTGGAGGTTTTTTATTTTTACTGTTTAGGATGGAATGAGATGTAATATAAAACCCTCCTCTTCCATCTCATTTTATTCCATTCTATTATAAACCTTCCTCATAAACGTTGAAATAATATTTCACTTCATTCCATTTCCTTAATAAATCCCCAACTAAACATAGTCTTAGTAAACTTCTCACATTACATTCAACATCTTCCAAATCTATGAATTTATATACCCTTCTTTACAACTTCTCAAAATTTGAGATCACTTTTTTATAACGAGTTTTATAACGGTTAGCAACACCTGATTACATTTGTGAAGGTTGTTGCTATCACCCTATATATAAGGCTGGGGATTTAGGTTACTTTAAAACTGAAGTGTTGTAAGTAAACCTTTAAGCTTTCTTCTAACCTTTTGGTTATTGATATTAAGTAGACAAAATCTTTAAGTCTATGCTTCTTGTTGACAAAGTGTGAAACGAATGTAGTGGTTAAGTTTTAAAAGGTAGTTATCGAGGCCAGAGGCAAGGTACAAAACCATTATAATGTCACACTTGTTAGGGTAAGAAGGATTTGCATTTTATGTTATCGGATGTGTCATATAGGTTTATATTTGTCATATATTGATGGATATCATTAATAAGGTCGTGTACATTGTCATAAGTGTCCAAGTTTGGCATCTTGAACCTCAGTAATGGATCTATTATGCCCCTAATATGCCTTGCTCCAATGGTATTGATTACAACAAAGTAGATAAGGCTCTTTCTAGGGATGTTCACGTGGTATGAGTTTGTTATCTGTAATGCTTTATTCTCTCTTGCAACAATTGTTTAACTTGCTATCCCAACATCTTAATTCCAACAGTTTGGTCCTCAAACCACTCATCGGCACAAGGACAGTCGAGGGTGTTGATTCTTTTAGTAAGGCTTATGGAAGGATCACTTCATGAGCATTTTTTTTACATGATGATAATTCAGTTGATATCTTATGTGGAAATTTTAGAAGATTTCAAAACATCTCTACAGATGACGTTAAATTATGTACACTAAATTTAAATTAGGCTTATCATATTGGTTTCAAGTCTACAGACCTATAAAAAGAACTACCTGAAGTGTTGGAGGTGTTCCGTCACAAGCACTTTGATGTTCTAAGTTAGTGAGTTGAGGATTATAAGTATACAAGTAAATTTCTAATTGAACTTAATGATAGTAGTTATGAGAACTTACTTTGGAGTTTTTCCGTTTTATAAGCAACCCTTCAACAAATTTCTACTGACAAACTTAGTTGGTCTTTGATTAGTATTCTATCTCCTTATGTGGATGTTTCTTACGCTGCGTATGGTTGCTGTCTCTAGTAGCTGGAAAAGGAACGGAACAAAAATTTAGAGACGGAACGGAACAAAATTTAGAGACAGTGAGGTGTTTGGTTGTGGTGGACAGAACAGAAATAACTCTCTCCGTCTCGAGGACAGAATGTGTTCCGTTGCAGTGGACAGAACGAAAAAATTGTATCAATGACAAAAATACCCCTGGTCCTTAATATAATTAGAAATATGTAATTCATTGACAATTTTGATTATGAATGATTTGCATTAGTTAAAAAGTTAACAAATAATAATAATAACAATTTTTCCACTAAGATCGAATAATAATAATA
>JANZLC010000202.1:42159523-42172566 GCA_026413385.1 Erythroxylum gracilipes
AATTAATATTATTGATTTTTAATCATTAAAGTAAATATAAGTTATTTTTTAGAAGTTAAATAAAGAATTCATTATTGTTTGGACATCATAAAGGACATTAAAAAATGATGTCCTTATAAGTTATTTTATACATAAACAATTAATAGTAAACGGTTAATTTTATTAAACATTTTTATCAAACATATAATACAATTTACTGGCCATATCAACTAATATAATCAGCTATCAGTGAATAACTAACAACTAATGCAATTAATTAATTGTCAAACATAGTTACAATATCGAGCGTGTTGGAAAAATAGTGGAATATAAGATTGAATTTTTTTTATGTATATCCGTACTTTTATTAGTTAAAAATATCTAGCGATATTTTTTCAAAAAAATTCAAGAAATGCTTGCCAAAGCGTAGGTGTGCGTAGGTCAAACATGTTAACTTATTGGTGTAGGCTTATTTCTTTTGTTTATTTTAAGAGGATCATGATGGGTATTTAGCATTCTAGCTTCAACACACGAGTACGCTTGACGTGTAAAACGTCAGCTAGTGATCAATCTTGGCCCAGTACTGTACAATGCCGTTTGTATATGCATATAGCTATCAAGTGGTTGAACGCATAATATCGACAAAAGAGTAAAGATCTCTCCATCTTTACCATTCGTTACAAAAAGCATGCATATGATTCATTTTGCCTTTTCTTTTGTTGGGAAAAAGAAAATCAACCAGACCACATGTCATGCATAATCTATGCTATTAAACATACTTATGTAAAGGTCCGTTAGGCTTTGAAGTGTTGTAATCATAATTTTGGATGAAAATAATTTTTTGAAAGTTCAGAGAAATGTGTTAATTATACTAAAATCAACGATTCAATAGAAAATATTTGTGTACCGAATTAATGTATTGTAAATTTGTGATACATATTTTTCATAACTAAAAAATAAGAGGCGTTACGAAAGAGATGACAGATTATGTCAAAATTTTATATTTATATATTATTGCGTCAATTTAAAAATTTACGCATTCAAAGAATTCCTTCGTTTAATATATATGTATATAATAACAAACAAGGGTGTGACCTTTCATTTGATAGACAAATTGAAGGTATGGTTTACTAATGAACAATGACTATGGTTTTACTCTTATATTTGGATATGATGATGGACATAATTTACTAACCTTTTCTTAAAGGCAAGGTGGGGCTTAAGTAAGGGTTGTGAGGTTAGTGACAGAAACAAAACGTGTATAGATTCCACCCAGCGGAATTCCCGAGGCCAAGACCCTCAAAATAGGGAAGGAATGGGAATTGAAGCTGCGCCGTTTAGCTTTATGTTTATGGTCCAAAAGCAGTAGTTTAAGGAACACCATAAGTCCTTCTTGAAACAAAATACCAAAAAGATATTAATATAAATATCAATGACCTCACCTTTTTTGTTTTGTTATATACATATTTAATAGCAAAAGAAGGTTGGGTTTGGCCATGAGTGGGTGGCAAAATCAGGATTCCCATCCTCACGTGATATGGCCTCAAAATCAGGGATGTGCTGTTCTAAAAGCTTGCTCGTCGCCACGCAATAACCCACTTAGTGACCAAAGTCCATTCCAAGTTGCTATTATTTATATTATCACTACGTAAGTTAATATATAGAGATGAAATCATAGCCTGTTTTGTTTCATCTCTTTACTCTTTTTCTTTTTCCTTCTTTTGATGTTATAGAATGTAAAATTGACCCATTTGTAGTTTGGCCTTCAACTGGGACTTCCTTTGCTCATATGATCATTGGTGTTCTTTCTACTTATTATGCTAGGAGTCAAACAATATATTCTTTAGGTCTTTGAACAAAAGTTTGGGTATCTCCAAACATGTTAGAACTTATTTTAGTACTCTCGATTTGCATATAATGACTGCATGGCAAGTGGCACCCCTTCAAACCCCCAAAACATGGAAAGGATAACGATTAAAAAATAAGGTTCTATGTCCTGGAAGCTGCGTACCAAATAATGCTTTATAAGGAGTTGAATCTTCATCAAATGGAAAAGCATCTTAACTCTAAAATCGAAACCAAGTCTCTCTTCAGCTAACGTTTTAATTAGTGAGCCGATTACGGTTTCATCAGATGGTGAACTTTTGAATGTTCAATCCAAATCAATCTTGACTTATTAATATTTTACTCTGAACCCTTGTCAGTAATGCATGATACTGATTTATTTTGTATTCTGTTTAAGAATTTGACTTAATTAACTCCACATGTGGCAGTTATAATTTAGTTTTTTTTTTCTAAAAGTCTTGCAAATCTCTGAGCTAAAAACATAAATAATTATTTAAAGTGGAGAAAATTTGAAGCTTGCTTTTGTAACCTAGTCATAATGCATATATTAAATCCTCAACATTTAACATTGGATCTAACAGTCGTTGATCATATATGCCCTCAATCTCGTACTTCGAAGGATGCCCTATATATGTATATTTGTTTGTCAGTCGGCTCATATTATTTGCTTAGCATACCTATCAAATTAGAAAGTGAGATTACATATTAAACCGCATAAATTATATCTGTGATGGGGTTGAATATGCGTAAAATTGGTGGGTTAATGTAATTATGTTGTCACGCTTGTAGCGCATGTCATTGCCTGTAGTAAACTTGTGGAGTAAGTGAATTGTCATCATCTTGAGCACTACTTTGTTAATTGTTACTTTGGTTGGAAGGTAAAAGAACCATAATAATCCTGCACATAAACATGTGAGTTCCAAAATAACTGGTATGCACTCAAAAATGGTCAAAAAAATCTTGCCAACCTAAGTATGATAAAACCAGCTATATCAGGAATAACCCAATTTACAAATAATAGTAATACTAGACTAGTAGCCATATATATATGTATGTATAATTGTAGCAAGAGGCTGCAACCTACACTATACAAAAACGCTATTGATAATTAGAGTGATGGTTATTCAGAGTAAAATTTGTAGTGACATAAGATTTTGAGGAAATTAGTAGAATTGTGGGGGCGACAGGACATACAATACAATTTGTGAGACACTAGGCATTGCTTTCTGTCTTGGCCTGTGAAATTAGTATAAAGAAACAAATCTTGACAATAACATTAATTTATGATTAAGTGGTCCTGTTCCTATATACATCCTGCTTTCCCTACTTTACTCAATCTTTCTTTTCCCTCGGTCGGGTACCCTTTGATAACAACCTTTTCAGGCATTTAAAATTTTCTGCTGTGTTCTTAACGGTAACATCACAAACACTGTGTGGTTTGGGGCAACGCCAATTCAGTGCATATTTACACAAGTATTATCGACATTCTCGAATAAATGAAAATAGATATTGAAAATATATGACGAAACTATGATAATATTTGTTGTTAAAGTGGAGTAAAATGTGTACAATTATCATAAGTGACAAGCTAATATGCAAAGTATGCTGGTAAGTATTATTTGTTTATCTGTCTCATTGTCTGCAGGATTGTTTATAGCGACAGGCGTTGGGTGGAAACATCTCGAACCGGAAGACTAAATAAATCTAATTGAAGTTACAGGTATGTTAATAAACTTGAGTACCACAATCTTACGGGCACTTTGTTAAATACAGATGCATTCATCAACGATCACTAAACCAATATCAATATTTTATTTAGAGCACTAACAACATAATGAGACTGACATACCTCCAATACTTAACATATATAGAGTCTTGGTACATTTTTTTCCATCTTTTACTACAACCTGTCAAAAACAAAATCACCTTGTGCAAGAGAGAGGAAGCTAATGGTAGAAGACCTAATGTTCTGTTTTCACACCCACTCACGGCCATGTATACACAATCTCACTATATGTTATCTTATAACATTTTCTACCTTAAAGGGAAGAAAAAGATAATTGTGTTATTTTAAGGATGTTATGAACTATAATTTAATAGGTTAACATATAATTATTAGGGTACTATCACGTGCCTTAAATACAATTCGTAAATTATTAAACATCTCATTATAATTATTAAATATACATTCAGTAATTCAATTAATAGTTATGCATATGAAATTAATGTTACGATTATATTAATTTAAATATTTCTAACGCACTTATGATATTTGCCTTTTAAAAATCACGATATATAGACAAAAGACAAAAAGATTAACAATTACAAAGCACATTAGAGGTTTCATTACCGTGTCTCGGTCTTCTGACATTGCTTCTTTTTAAAAGCCCCACATAGTTTATACGAACAAGTATATAGTTTCTTCCAAAGAAAGAAAGAAAGAAAGAGTGTTCGGTGATTGAAGGGACAGTGAAAAAGGGGCTGATACAGCCGGTTGGCAACACGCAGCTAAGGGCTGTATTTTGGTCTTGTCCAATGCTGGAATTCATCAAACTTAATTGTGATGCCTCGGTCACGGGTGCTCTGAGTTCAGCATTTGGAGGGGGCCTCATTTAAAACTCGAGTGGATGTTAAGTTGGTGAATTTGTATCCAATCTTGGTCGATGTCCTATTTTGCAAGCAGAGATTTGGAGTATTTTTCATGGTTTTGAATATGCGCTCTCTGTTAATGCTCGTAATATTCTGATTGAGTCTGATAATACTATTGCGGTTGATATGATTAATGATGTTGCTACACCGAGTGCAAGTTGTTTAAGCCTCGTCCGTCAGATTAGACAGCTTCTTAATGCTTTTGATTCCGCCCATCTATCGCACATTCATCAGGAAGGAAACTTCGTGGCCAATAGCCTCTCTCACCATGCCTACACTTTCGATCCGGGAGTGCATTATCTTTCGGAACCGCCTGATTGTTTCACCTCTTGGCTCTTCCATGATCTTGTCGGTGTCACTTATTTTCGCTAATCAGTTTGTAATCTAGGGCATTGCCCTCGGAATCAACCAAAAAAGAAAGAAAAAAAGTAAGAAAGAGTATTTGGTTTAATAGGTACTAAACTAATCACTTAAATTATTTTTAAGTGATTTATTATTATTGATATTATTATTTTTAACTTTAAATTTATATATTTTTATAAAAAAATTATTAAAAAGTATTTATTATTATTATTATTATTATTATTATTATTATTATTTCCCCCATTACTTTCATTTATTTTATGTTTTTAATGAATTGTTTCCATCACCTGCATCATTCATATATTGTCTCATTTATATGTGGGTCTATCGAAAACAACCTCTCTACTATGTAGGGGTAAGGCTGCGTACTATCGAACCTCCTCAGACCCCACTTTATTGTGAGATTTCGGACTGAGTGATGATGATGATGATGATAATGATGAGAATAATCACTTAAATTAATGCCGATCAAAACCACTAGCGAAATACATATAAAGAGAATTTAAAGGCTGATCACTGATAGAATTCACTTTGAATAAGATGGATTCATGAATATTATTTGATATGGAAAAGCTTATGTTACATTAAACCAAAAGCTAGTTCTTCTTGAATGATGATCCAAATCTTGGAGCTAAAAGAGAGACAAAATTTTCCGAAGCTAGGAAATTGAGCTTCAACCTTATTTTGGAATGACAATTGAACTAGTTTAGGCCCCTGGATTAGATGTAATGAGCTCTGGATGACTCCTATAAAGGATGTATTAAGTTCTAGCTTCTTGGTTCAACTAATCAAATAGCTCTCTTCAGTCAATAGTACAAATTGGTCAGCTCAACCCTGATTAAGAGGACATAATCGAATGGGCTAAGCATCCATCTTGGATATTTTCAAATGCTTCATATAGATAACGGCTAAGACTTCAACCCCCTAAGGTACCATGGTATAATCCTGTCTGGTTTAAGCATGGTTGTCCTTGATCCTCAGTCATTCTCTGGCAGTCAATTAGAGAAAGACTGAATGCCCTGGATCGAGTTAGTGAGTATGTGTATCTGAATCAATCAACCACTTATTCTTTGCATGTTGTTTCTCCTTATTATTCTGGCAAAGAATTCAAGTTCTTTGCACCCTAGCAACTCCTAACTTAAGATGACAGGGTCTTATCTTATGGTTAACAATTAATATGAAGGACAGGTATGTGAAGTGGTCATTGACTAACATCGCTTTTAGTAACAGAAGCTTTGATGGACGAGACTCTAAAGAATATTCAAGGGAATGGTAATTTAAAAGGAAGAACTAGCTACTATTCGAATTGATTGACTCTATGATAATCTAATTGATAGCTCTCAATCTCCACCTCGGGTAATAAAGTTTTGGTTGAAATTTGGCATTTATCGACTTCATCTATTGGAAATTAGCAATAGAAAGTCAAGACAATAGTCTCTTAAAATTGTGATCATCTCTCCACTAAATAGTTAAGCTTCAGTTTAAGTTGGACTTGTTTGAATATATTGCAATAGTTTCATGCACAATTAGTCTCTGATTATTAGGACTAGTTGCTTCCTTCATGTTCTACTTTTTCAACTTATTATAAAATTCCTTTAATTTTTCTAAAAAAAAGATAAATTATCTTTTTTGCACTAAAATTTTCATTTTATGGAATTGAACAATTTTGAGTTTGATTATAAATTATAAATTATATAATTCAAGAGATAAGTTTTAAATATATATTTTATTCGTAATTTACTTTAAAATTAAATTTAGTAATTTTGTTTTGAGATTTTATAATGATTCATAAATTGAATTTAATTATGATAATAACATTAATTTTTTTTTAAAAAATAGTATATAAATTTCCCTTTATTTCCATTTTAAATTTTATTTATTTTGTAGTGAAAACTTAATACTCTCTACCAGTGATTGTCTATGAAAAGGTATGTAGAATTTTTTAATTAAAGGTATTTAAACGATATATCAATTGATTATAATTGCTGAATTTTTTAATATTTTAATATCAAATTTATTTGTACTAAACGTGTTACTATAGTTATATTTTCACTCTATCTAAAGGCCTATCGAGCCAAAATGCATAAATAACTTGCAGGAACTCTAATTAGATGACATTCACTTTCCTGAAAAGGAAATTATATAAAAAAAGATCATATGCTTGATGTATGGTGGGTAACATTGAGTAGCTCTCACGTTTTTACGACACATGCAATGGCTGTAAAACGCAGGTGTGGCACCTCATAACTGGGTGAGTGACAGAAACAAGGCAGCTGAAGAGTAACTGGATCAAGTAACCTTCCAACAATCTAAATAATGGATGGAAGTAAGCCTACTGAGTACTGTCTGTTTCTCAACTTTGAAGACAAAATGGTAGCTGTATACCAAAACGCTCACATACTTCCTCTTTTACTATTGTATAATAGAGTCAAAAACTAAACTAGAATAAAACCAACCTGATTTTCTGCTGAGCCAACAAATTAAAGTATCCACTGCTAAACTCTCACAGACACATACAAAAAAAGAAAAGGAAGATAGGAGTCATGTGTCCATGTGGTGCCCCTCTTGAGCGTGAATACATCTAAGCAAAATCTGCCCATTTTGCCTTATTTTTATATATCAGAGGAAGAGAAGGATCCTAGGTGAGGGTGTCGACCGGATGGTGGTGGTGGTGCAGTTTGTTGATCTCTAGGTGTCTGTTCTTTCTTTTTAAATTTTGTTTTGCTTGAGTTTCTATCTTTTGTGTTACTAAAACATTAGTATTTTAATCAGGCTAAGTGTTTTACTTGGTAGTTTAGGTAAAGGTACTAAACACTTGACTTGTTTGAGCTTGAGTTCGAAGGAAGCAACAAATATATAGACAGAGAAGCAAATATTGCACAGCAGCTCCAAAACCCAAATGATGCAAACCCGAGAAGAAAGTTTTGGAAATTGAGGCAAATGTCGATGCCCAGCTCGAGGCAATACCTCCTCTTCTCTTCTTCTTCTTCTTCTTCTTCTTCTTATTCTTCGTTATCATTCTTTTTCTTTACTACTTTTCTCTCAAGTCTTCTTTGCACCTCATCTGCTGCACCAAACCATGAAGCTTCAATACTCATCTCTTGGCTACACTCTTTTTCTTCACCACCTTCTCTTTTCTCCAACTGGAACCAACTTGACACAACCCCATGCAACTGGACCTCCGTAACTTGTTCTTCTCAAGGTTTTGTCGCAGAAATAAACATTCAATCAGTTCCTCTTCAGTCTTCTTTACCCGCTAACCTGCCTTCATTTCATTTTCTCACTACACTGGTCATTTCTGACGCCAATCTCACCGGAACCATCCCAGTCGATATTGGTAACTGTGCTTCACTGAGAGTTATTGATTTAGGCTCTAATAGTCTTGTCGGAAATATTCCTGCAACGATCGGCCAGCTTCAAAGTCTTGAGCAGTTGATCTTGAACTCTAATCAGCTAACTGGCAAAATACCAGTTGAGCTAAGCAACTGCATTAGGCTAGAAAAGTTGGTTCTTTTTGATAATAGACTCAGTGGGAATATTCCAGCAGAGCTAGGAAAAGTATCCAATCTTGAAGTTCTTAGAGTTGGCGGTAACAAGGACATTGCTGGGAAAATCCCTGACGAGCTTGGAGATTGCAGTAACTTGACTTCCTTGGGACTGGCTGAGACGGGACTTGCTGGTTCTTTGCCTGCTTCATTGGGTAAGCTAAGAAAGTTACAAACGTTGTCCATATATGTCACATCTATCTCTGGTGAGATTCCTCCTGACATAGGTAACTGCTCTGAGCTTGTAAGTTTAAATCTGTATGGCAACAGTCTCTCTGGCTCCATTCCTTCAGAGATTGGCAAGCTTCAAAAGCTTGAGCAATTGTTTTTATGGCAGAACAATCTCGTTGGAGTTATACCTGAAGAGATTGGAAACTGTACTAGTTTAAAAATGATAGATCTTTCCTTGAATTCTCTTTCTGGGATCATCCCAGTCTCTCTAGGAGGCCTTCTGGAGCTTGAAGAATTCATGATTAGTAACAACAACGTCTCTGGTTCTATACCATCCAGTCTTTCTAGAGCTAGGAATCTTGTACAGTTGCAGGTTGACTATAATCAAATCTCAGGACTGCTTCCACCAGAACTTGGACAATTAAAAAAGCTTACTATTTTCTTTGCCTGGCAAAACCAGCTTGAAGGGAACATTCCTTCAAGTTTGGCCGGTTGCAGCAGCCTCCAAGAACTGGACTTGTCACAAAATTCACTCACTGGCCCTATTCCTCCAGGCATGTTTCAACTTCAAAACCTGACCAAACTACTTTTGATAGATAATGACATTTCTGGTTCTATACCATCAGAAATTGGCAATTGTAGTTCTCTTGTGCGCTTAAGACTAGGCAATAATAGGATTACTGGTGGAATCCCTAAAGAAATTGGGGGCCTTAGGAACCTGAATTTTCTTGATTTTGCTAGCAATCGTCTTTCTGGATCGGTCCCAGATGACATTGGAAGCTGCTCAGAGTTGCAATTCATAGACCTTAGCAACAACACTTTAGTAGGTCCCCTGCCTCACTCATTGTCGTATCTAACCGGGCTCCAAGTCCTGGATGTTTCGGCTAATCAATTGGTGGGTCAGATACCTGCAAGTCTGGGTCGCCTTGTGTCCTTAAACAAACTTATCTTGAGTAAAAACTTGCTCTCTGGATCAATACCTGCGTCGCTGGGCCTATGTTCAAGTCTTCAATTGCTTGACCTGGGAAGCAATGAGCTCACTGGTACCATTCCCATCGAACTGGGTCAAATTGAAACACTTGAGATTGCTTTGAATCTTAGTTGTAATGGTATAACAGGTCCCATCCCTCGTCAGATAGCTGCATTGACCAAGCTATCAATACTAGACCTTTCGCACAACAAGCTAGAGGGAGATTTGAGTCCACTCGCAGGACTTGACAATCTTGTTTCTCTTAATGTGTCTCAAAATAGCTTCACGGGTTATCTTCCTGATAATAAGCTGTTTAGACAAATATCACCCGCAGACTTAACTGGCAATCAAGGCCTGTGTACTTCTATCCAGGATTCGTGTTTCTATACTGAAGCTGGAAGGAAAGGATTAGCAAGTGGTGAAAGTGACATTAGGAGGTCTCGGACACTTAAGCTAGCAATAGCACTGTTGATCACACTCACAGTGGCAATGGTTGTTATGGGGACAATTGCAATTGTTCGTGCACGTAGAGCCATTAGAGATGACGATGATTCTGAGTTGGGAGATTCATGGCCTTGGCAATTCACTCCATTCCAGAAGTTAAATTTTTCAGTTGACCAAGTTCTAAGATGCCTTGTGGATGCTAATGTGATCGGAAAAGGGTGTTCTGGGATTGTTTATCGCGCTGATATAGACAACGGAGAGGTAATCGCAGTGAAGAAGTTATGGCCAAATGCTATGGCTGCAGACAGTGGATGTAAGGATGAGAAGTGTTCTGTTCGTGATTCCTTCTCAGCAGAGGTGAAAACTCTTGGCTCCATACGGCACAAGAACATTGTTAGGTTCTTAGGTTGTTGTTGGAATCGAAACACAAGACTGCTTATGTATGATTATATGCCTAATGGAAGCCTGGGTAGTCTACTTCATGAGCGAACCGGAAACTTATTGGAATGGGAACTTAGGTACCAAATTCTCTTGGGAGCAGCACAGGGCTTGGCTTATTTGCACCATGATTGTGTTCCTCCGATTGTGCACAGGGATATCAAGGCTAACAACATCCTTATCGGCCTTGAGTTTGAGCCTTACATTGCTGATTTTGGCCTTGCCAAACTGGTTGATGGTGGTGATTTTGCTCGCTCCTCCAACACCGTTGCTGGCTCTTATGGATACATTGCTCCTGGTAAGTTCTCTGTTCATACCCCCAGTACTGTTTAGAGTTTGTTTTACTTTGTACTCTTACAATATCTGAAGTGTATCTAACCCAAAAATCTTTAAACCAATTGTTTGCTATAGACATGTATTGTCCTGTAGAATTATACTATGTATGTTTTCTTCCAACAAGAGAAGAAAACAAGACAAGATGCAGCAAGTTACTTCAAACATTTGAATTTCTCCATTCTCAGAATTCCTATGCAATTCTTATATATTTATAACTTTGAATGCAGAGTACGGCTACATGATGAAGATAACAGAGAAGACTGATGTTTATAGCTATGGAGTAGTTGTATTAGAAGTTTTGACAGGGAAACAGCCAATTGATCCAACGATTCCAGATGGACAACATGTGGTGGATTGGGTTAGACAGAAGAGAGGAGGAATTGAAGTGCTAGATCCAAGCTTACTGGCTAGACCGGAATCAGATATAGAAGAAATGATGCAGACATTGGGCATTGCCTTGTTGTGTGTAAATTCTTCGCCTGATGACAGACCCACCATGAAAGATGTTGCGGCAATGTTGAAGGAGATCAAATATGATAGAGAGGAGTATGCAAAGGTTGATATGCTCCTGAAAGAATCTCCTACAACTAATGTTCAAGGAAATAAATCCTCAAACGTGGTTCCAGCAACGTCTTCATCGAAGCCGCCGATGTCAAGTTTGTTTCCAACAAGCAATAACTCAAGTTTCTCGGGTTCTTCTTTACTATACTCATCTTCCTCGAATTCCAAAAGGGTTTTCAGTTGATAAGCATCACTCAGTTATGTGTAAAGAAGAAGCTTGTTTTGTTGATCCTTTTCCTTAGTTTTGAGCTTTCTGATGTAAAAAAAGAAAAGGTGGATACATGTTATTAACTAAAAGCAGAACAAGAAATAGAGCGAGCAGCTGCAGGCTTTGCTTTTTCCAGTAAATAGCTTCTGCGCAATTAACGGTTTCAACTTGTACGCACTCTTTATCGTCATTAAAATAAGAAAGTCGGGCAACATAAGTGGGACTTTCATGAACTTCAGGGACATATGTTCATCCTTCACGAGTGTCTTTATGCTCTAGCATGCAATTTGCAAACATGCATTGTCATAACAGCATGGTTCTATAAAATGGATTCAGTGTTTTTGTTTCTTTTTAATAGAACAACGATATAATTCAATCTTTGTGAGTCAAATTATGGTGAATTCTTTCAAAATATCAACATTTTTAAAGAACTATTAAAAAGGGTATCCAGTGAAAAGTTCATCAAAAACTGAGAGCCAACTAATTCAGACTGCAAAGATAAAGTTTGTCGGACCAAGCACAGAGTTGGTGCTCTGATTCTCTTATGACTTTGTGCCAATATGATGCGATCTAGGTGTTTTGGTTCCTTCTTCTTTTACCTAGTTGGTAATCGTACGAAGGCAAGAATAAGAACCGATTCCTGATGTTGCACTCACTCGGTGTGCCTTTCCAAAGATCTTATAGACTGCTGTGCTGCTTTAGCAAAGCCAGATCTTTCTATATTAATTTACAGTCTGTGTTGGGTATACGGTTACGAATATAAAGTGGTATTAATAATAGTTATAGATGAATTTAAGAAACATATGATCTACGAATTTGAAAGGCGGGAATAATGACTTTGGGCTAGCTACAAATGAAATAATGTGATGAGGAAAAATTTTTCAAAAAAAACTTTGGGCTAGAGTTTTACCTCCGGCAAGAGATCTATCCGGCTCGAGCGAGGATTAGTCTGGATGTGAATGACTTAAAGACACGTTCCCATAATTAAGACCCTCCTAAGACACCTCGTGAGTAAAAATTAAAATAAAATAAAATTTGAGCGATAAAAAAAAAAGGATGAGGGTCATGTCTATTTAAAAGTTAACTCGATTTAATAAATAAAAAAGACCAATTATTGGACTAGCCACTAATATCTTGTCATAGTTAATACAAAATCCTGGTAAGATATTATTGAGATACTTTAGGTTATTTAGAATTTGGTATGGCAAAACTACTAATCTTAATTTGTATAAATATTGTTACACCAATGGAGCATGTTCAATTAATAATTGACCAAGTAAATCGGCCTATAGTTTTGCTTTTAAAAATAATGTTATCTCCTAGGGCTCAGGGAAGAAATCTTTTAGTACATTATCTTCCTCCCGAAGTTAAATATATGATTGCAACATCAATAACATGTCAAACAATATGGTTAAGAAAATTTTTGAAGACATAAAACAGATTCAAGTTAAGGCAATAACTGTTAGAAATCACCAACTAATTCTAGAGATTTGTAGAAGATTCTAGATTTAGAAAACTCTAGATTTGTAAATAA
>JANZLC010000202.1:42186070-42196100 GCA_026413385.1 Erythroxylum gracilipes
TATACAAGTCGAGTTATGGGTATCGTGCAAGCATAAGTCGAGTTACGCAGGGTACAAGTCGACTTACACTAACAATATTTTTGGAAGCCTAGCAAAATAACAGCAATAGACAAACAAATAGAAAAAAGATGAAATCCAGAGACAAAATAATATTCACAGCATTGTAGATAGCTCTAAATTTAGGAAGCTACTTTGAACATATGATAGACAGAGAAACAAAGCTCTGCAACGCAAATTATAAACCAGAAAGTTGGCAACTTCCCCAGATGTATTATACGGGGAAGTACTTATTAATGAAAGAAATAAAGGAAGGCACAGGAGTAAAGGATTTAGCAACTGTCTTAGCATCAGATAGACGAGTTTCAATCTCTGCATTTTCACTCTGCTCCAATTTTGCATTTGAGGTCTATAGACTGGAGTAGGCAAAGCGCGAGAATTACTTGCAGCAACTAGGATGCATTGTCTTTGGCCATCTATACTTTATTAGCCAACAGGGAACATCTGAATCATAAAAAAGAGAACGTAAGGAGCATTCTATGCAACCAATATAAACCCATCTTGAAACATAAAACCTCATTTAATCTTGTGTAGCTTTTACAAAGATGCATAGGTGCAGAACCACCAATGGCTAAATAACCTCATTATTGTTGTTGTTGTTGTTGTTGTTGTTAGTATTATTAAATTTTTTATTCTTATTATTATTAATTATTCTTATAAATTTTCTACTTATTATTATTAAAGTTATCAATTATTTTGAATTTGATTTTTGTTATTATTATTATTATTAACTTTTTATTCTTATTATTATTAATTATTATTATAGATTTTCTACTTAATATTATTCTTATTATTATTACGTTTATCAATTATTTTTAATTTGATTTTTGTTATTATTATTATTACTATTATTATTATGTTTTTAGAGAAATTAGCTCTCTTAGCAGAAAAGTGGGCTCATTTTGGCATTAGATACATGTATATGGATCATTCTAAACCCCTGAGTTTGCTCTACTAATTCAAATAATCTAAAACAGTGATAATATTAACATCATCCAATGCATTAAGGCATACATCTGCAGATATGTTAACAGGAGCCTACATCTTCTGGACGCAAGTACCTGAATTATTTGTGGTTGTGGCAAGAAATGTAATGCAAAACTAGGAAGAATTGAAAGGATCAAAGTTCAAATAAAGCATAACATTTCCTGCAAATGAATTGCAGACAGACAGTGCATCTTGGATACAGGAACACTTTGAATACATATACACAAGAGCGTTCCTTACATATTGATGAAACAAGACTCTAGACTTCAACACTAACCCGTAACCATCATCAACTCT
Organism: Erythroxylum gracilipes; assembly: GCA_026413385.1. Lineage (NCBI taxonomy): Eukaryota > Viridiplantae > Streptophyta > Magnoliopsida > Malpighiales > Erythroxylaceae > Erythroxylum > Erythroxylum gracilipes. Next base: position 42,187,412 of record JANZLC010000202.1, read on the forward strand.
CCCACCATCAGAACAAGAAGAAATCACAGTGGCAAAAATATACTCATTAGGCCTCACACTACCCTTTAGCAACACAATGACTTCCTAAGACAACCCATCTTGCAAGTACCCAGCCATCAACGCACTAAGACACCACTTTCCTTTCACACATATCACCAAACAACTTACGGGCATTCCTGACCTTATTGCACTTGGAATGAGAATTTATCAAAGAGTTGGCATCATATGTGTTCTCTTCGAAAGATGGATTCGACAATGTAGATACTTTCGACATAATAGTCATATGAAGACAAACGTCCCAATAGGGAAATTGCAATTTCGTGTCGGTATAATATGCCTTTAACAATAATTATATGGAGTATAAGAAAACAAAAGGAGAAGATAACCAAAGGCATAACTTGTTACGAAGTGCAAAAATGAACCTAATTTTTGATAAGACCTAGAATCTAGAAAGAAGAAAAGAAAGAAAATTGAAGAGATTAACACAACAATCTAAGAATATGAGTATAGAAAAACACAAGCACACGTGAAAACGAAGAAAAAGAGAAGAGCTGCAACATACCAACAATAGAAAGGCCAGAGAGTGTAGTAGAGCAGCACCTGGTGGAATCAATTTCTTTGCGAATTAAGTGAACAAGTGAGTTGTAGTGCAGAACCAAGATAATGAAGACAAACTATAACATGCCAACATCATGATTGAGATTTCAAGCTTCAGCACAGGAGGTAATTGGAAGGCAAGATACTAATAATGATTAATTATGTCGAATTGGCCTAACGACACATCACAGGATTCTCATCACGCATTGACTTCTATAATTCTGCAATAAAAATAGATGAACATGCATCAGGATGTTTTTAGTAAGTAGGTGGATACACGGTAAAACTTACGAAGTTCCATAGACCAGCACATAAGCTTGAAATAAATGAAACCAAAAACAAGAGAAAAAAATGGAACTAAAGAGGGATAGAGTAAGAATGTTCAGTCAGAGAAACAGCTCAGCATGCTAAGCATTTACCTCAACAGTTGGAAGTTGGAGCCATACAAGAAATGCAAACTTCGCGTGATAATACATGGGAAACTTGTACAAAACAAAATAATATCGCGTGATAATACATGGCCCTGAATCTTGCAGTCACACCGGTGATAGTGTCGCCTTCAACGCCATTAACCTATATCTAAACCTTAACCTCAAAAATTCATCAACCAACAAACAAGATAAGAGAAAAAATCATAAATCCATCATCTATAACACAATCCATCGAAGAAACAAGTATAATGTCAATCACTTGACAACAACCCATTTTAAATTACACCCAAAAACCACAAATTTCCAATCACCCAACAAAAAGGAGTGCAATTCCAAGAACGAAAAAAGGGTAAAAAACAAAAAGATTACCAAGTTGTACTCGTGATCGCAGCCAGGTAACTTGAGAGTGTCGTCATCGTATGACGCGTCGACGACAATTGCGAGACCGATGAGGAACAACACCCAAAACAGTGACCCCAGTCGGAGCCGACTCCGAGAATGAGTCATCATAGCCAAGACCTAAAATGGAAGGGGGAAAAAGCAAAGAGAAATAAGGAAGAAGGCAGTACCCACTAAGCAAGATTGAGATTGAGGAGAAGATAGACTCAAATGATGGGAGAGAGTGATAGATACAGATAGGGGCCATAAGTTTTCTCCTTCAACCTTCGGCACCAGATCACCTGTGAAGTACAACAGATATAGGTAGGGGTACAGAATAGTTGAGAGCAAGATCGAAGACGTAAAGCGGGAAGCAAAAACAAAAGAAGAAGGGGACGTTGGCTCGGCTTAGGTGAGTGTGAAGCTAAGACGAAACATTGGTTTAAACAAAAACGTCGACGTTTTTATTGTGGCACAGAATAGGTACAAGCTTAGTGACACAGACGATCTGATACCCAATTGAAGCCTCTATTCATAAATGAAAAGCTTTGCTCAAAGTTCAATAAAAGAGATGGCAGACTCTCGATGCTTCATGGCTATAACAAAGGATTCATACTCAACTGAAAGTTCATTGAGCATGAAAAGAACAAAGTCATCTTTGAGCATCTGGTCGTCGATGGCGGCGAGTTCATCAATTGTTGTAGAGACAAGGGTCAAGAATTTCGTAGTGGTTATTACCCCTTTCTTGAGAGTGTGAAGTTTCCGACAAAGAAAGGAGGGTTAAGACGAAGACAATTGCAGAAAGTGGCATTCAAGTGTGACCTATAAGTCACGAGTTGTTGAACAACCAAAAGTTATATGAGCAATGGAACTACTAAGAGATGCGGTGACGAAACAATACACAAATCGATCTAACCTCTACCACTTGAGGTACTCAAAAGGCAGTGTAGTAGGCTCTTCAGTTGAAGGTGGTAAGAATGTCCCATCAATATAGTCATATAGATCCAATGCAGTCACGATGGCTTGGACTTGATTTATCCACATAAGGTAACTCTTTGAGTTTAAAGGTGTTGTAAGAAAAGTTGTGATTTGATTTAATGATAAAATTGGAGAAGTAGAGTATACCATTGTTGAAATTGAAAATAAGATTGGTGATTAGTGATTGGTTATTGGTTATGTGAACTTTGTCGTATGAATTATGTTTGATATGATAATAAACACTGGAGTATAATTTTGTGATATGTTTTCTGTGTAGTGAGATTCGGAGTGAGTTCTTACATCGTGATGAAATAAGGAATATTTTAGAATAATAGGCTTGTGTTTTTTATTGATTTTGTGTTGAAATACAAGATCATTTGACATAACTAAAAATATTCTTACGATAAATAGAAGACTGATAACAAAGTGATATAGAGTCAAGATTCCTGGAAAATAAGACATGTATTATCAATGAGATTAATGTCTCGCCTGATAATCAAACTTGGAGTCTGTTAGGAATTCCATAGAACTCGTTTGATTGCAAAAAGTTTTACATAAGACCTTCAGTTGAATTGTTAAGGCCACCACAATCCAAACATTTCCTTCTTAAGCAACTTGATATTTTTAATATTTTTGCATAGATCTTAGAGGAAAATGTATTTACGGAACAGCCTAATAGATTTATTGATTAATTGGATCTCAATTATACTTGTGACCCCCATAAGTCTTTGTATCCAGATATTTGCTTTGGGAGACTCAACAAATTCCTTATTTTTCTAGGTTTTAAATCTTCAAAGATTAATTTTTTTTTTAATCATAATGTCCCTACTCATCTTTTTCTGCTATAGGTTATATTATTCACAATCTCCAAGAAGAATTTTTTATCAAATATATGGATCGTTTTCTCATTTTTTAAGCATCAAATATATCGAGTACATAAGACTCTTTACTTTGTGGGGATCTGAGGAAGATTATAATGTACTCAACCTTTCCTTTGTATTTTTACAAAAAAAATTATTTTTGTAGTTTGAACCTATAATATTATGGTCACAAAACACCAACTTTACCAATTGCTCAGTTTTTGGCATTGAAATTAGTCTCATATACATACAAAAATTTTGAATTGAATCATCATTTTGTAAGAAACAAGTGACTGTTGGATTAATCAATCCCTGTATCTCTACTAAATATATAGATCAGATTGCCACATTTTTACCGATCGAGTCCTTAGCATACAACCGTTTTGAATTCTCGCGAGACAAACTACGCCTACTTCCAATGGCTTAAGAGAGTACGAAGGATAAATTATTGTTTATGTAAATTTAACCTAAACTCCTGTATTTTATTTTTTTAGGATTTTTCAGTTTCCTATTTTTTTTATACCTATGTATATTTATATCTCGTATTGCCTGTATAAATACAGGCACCTTTATGCAATTAATAAGGAAAATCCATTTTTGCAAAATCTCTACATGTTACTTTATTGTCTCATATATGGCTATTCACTGGAACACCGTGATGAACTCCATAAATTTCACTTCTTTTGATTCACCTAACTCAGCTCATCACTGATCCCAACTTGCAATGAATTTCCCTTCCCCAGATTTTGAGAGCTAAGTCTCAAAGTCATTTATAATACCCCTTTATTACTCACAACCGTTACCCACTCTTAACCCTCTATATAAACCACATCAAGCTGTAACCTTAGCTCAAGCATTATTATTACTTGCTGGAGAACTTGGGAGTTGAGAGATAGAGAGAGAGATGGCTAAATGCGCTGTAGTTTTCCTTCTTATTTTGGCATTTGTGCATGCAAATGCACGTAATGTACCTAGTGATGCTGGAAAGAATGACCAGAAGAATTTTCATCCTTGTATGCCGAGGAAAACAAGCAATTATAACGTCCCAAGTGAGCAAATATTGGTGCATGCAAGTGCACCATCGGCTGAGTCACCTATCAGCACTGGTCTTAAAGACAAAAAGAATTTCATATATGGTGGTGTTGGTGGATTTGCTGGGATGGGTGGTTACGCAGGTGTGATTGGTGGGTTACCGCTTCTTGGTGGCGTTGGAGGAATTGGCAAGTATGGAGGGATTGGAGGGGTTGGCGGAATAGGCGGCTATACAGGTCTTGGTACTGGTGGAGTAGGTGGTGCTGGTGGTCTTGGCGGAATAGGTGGAATAGGTGGTGGTGCTGGTGCTGGTGGTCTTGGTGGAATAGGTGGTGGAGCCGGCGGTGCAGCCGGTGGAGCTGGAGGTGCCGGTGGTGTGGGAGCACATGGTGGCCTTTTGCCATCTCCTTAATAAGCTAATGTTGTTTAGCTTTTCGCTTTATTCCGGTGCTGGTCTTCTGCTTGATGACCATTGTGTTTAAGACTAAACCTTTTGTAATAATTCCCGTTTATTGGTCGTCTCTTCCGAAGCATTATGGCTACCTGTATTGTTGTGTTTGGTTATTAGATTTTGTTGCTATGACGATTGTAGTTTGTACGAATCATTGCTCAAACTTGTCTTGCCTTCGTTATATCATTTTGAATTTTCCTTTTCCTTTCTAACCCATAATCTCAAAAACTATATAGTAATCATTTCTACTACTCAATCGTCACCAACAAATTGCAGTTTTGAAGCAATAGCAGTGCTAGGATATACTGTAAAGTGAATACGAGCTTGCATGCAAACTTAATGTCACAACAAAGGAAGCGCAAATGAATGGTATAGGTTTGACCTTTATTAATGAAATGTATTACTAGAAAAAGGATAATCTTACATGTTTTCTACGTCACCCAGTTCAATTGCGTGGCTATTCTTCTGTTTTTATATATATAGAAATTTTGCATACAAAATTTAACTTTTGTCAAATGGATTGTTACCTTTTTACAAGAAGTTAAGCTACCATGGAATCATCATAAAGTATATGCAGTCCAAGTTGTGCGTGAAATAAATATAAAAACAATAAGTTTCTTGAAATAAACAAGTTCACTTTCTTTTCTTTTGTTTTTCCCTTTTGGGTGCAACTTAAAAGTAATGAACAAGTTCTTTCCTGTGGAGTAAGAAGCAAATAAGTAACGCAGTGATTGGCGGCTTGAACATGACCTTGTAATATCAGTGACTATTGGCTATTGCTCTGTCAAATGTCATATGACTGTGTAGGAAACAACCGGAGAGTGGCTCTATGATCTGGGGCAGCTGAAGCAAATTTATGTGTTACGATAAGATTACTGTCCGAGGTGGACAACATTAGTTAGGTGTCTTAACAAGAGCTGAACCCCTGTTTTGCATGTCTGCCACCTGTTCCAATTTTTATGGGATGCATCTGTTGCAATTGCATGTCTACCACCTGTAAGCCATGCCCCTGAACATATCTTTAATTTATTCCTTTCCCACTCTTGGAATTGATTATTCATAACCTTAATGACTTTGTGTGCCATGTTATACGCTGTACTTAGAGATAACTGATTTTGCCCACCCTCCTCTATTCAGTAGGTCAACTTTTTCATCAAGCTTTGCTTCCTGCTAGTCCATAGACCCCATAAGACAACTAAAGTTTGGAGCTTTCCTGCCACTTAGAAGCTTGAGACTGGATAGCCAGTTAGCCACTGGTTTTAGAAGTGGTTGATTTGTTAACGTAACATTGAATAAGAAAATTTTGTACCGGCATTAGTTGGCATTGACTCCTTGGATTAGTATCAGCTGTACCAGCTGGTAATTAGAATACTGATCAAATATGGATCATAAAATTATAATTTTTTAAAAAAGAATAAATTAAAAAAACTAAAAATTTATCTTATTTAAAATAACAATTACTTATACTTAAAAAGAATATGATAAAATTGTCTACAATTTATTTACTTAATAAATAACAAAAATGCAAATAAGAATGTATTATATTTTTATATCATTAAACTTATACAAAGTGATCATAGATTATATAACTAAATATAATAGTTTGATACAATCATATTTAATATCGTTTAAATTTTATGTATTTTAATTTATATTGATAATATATACTTGTTAATATATACATATGAAAAACATTATAATAATTTTTTGTTATAATATTTGGAATTAAATTTATTTTAATTCATAAGAAATATGTGAAAGTAATATTATTTAAAATAAAGGAGTATTTATTATATCAAATTTATATTATTATGATTTTATTAAGATATGATTGAAATAAAGTAAAAAAAATGTATAACATAATATACTGAAGGATTATTTTGTAGTTGTATAAAAATTTAAAAATTATTTTATAATTTATAAAAATATTAAAAATAGAACTAAATTAAAAAAATGAAAGACCTTGCCGCTTTTCTAATGGGAGTATGGGACGGTATGATAATTGGAAAACGAGAAGTCTTATTTTTTCTGTAATATTGAAATCACTTTATTTGCTTATTCAGTAGGCATTTTGTTAAATGAAGAAGGTTATTATACTCAATTGTTATTATAAAGTAACTCTTATATTCGAAATTCAAGCCAATATGAATAAGAAGGAAGCGTCCAGCTTTAAATGAATACAAAACCAAACTTGTGATTTAAATAAAGAGTTAATAATCAAGAATAAAATGAATTAATAATGGTAGTTTTAAAATTTTGTGCACTAATGGTTAGTTATAAATGCTCTAAAAAGGATCAATATTAATATATTATTGCAAATGGCTAGTTTTAAGCTTTTGAAATATAAATATTATAACTTTGACCCTTTTTAGAGATTGGTTGGATGAATTATAATGAAAAAAGTCAAAAGTCAATAAATCCGAACTCGAACTTTCAATTACCCAAATTTACCCGGCCCGATTTATCCGAATTACCTGAATTATTCCAGTCCGATTTACCCTAATTACCCTATTTCATAATTCTTTTAAACCTAATTCGGGTAATCGGACTGGTCTGAATTTTTTCGAAGTTACCTATTCCGGTCCGAAAATAATTCGGGTAATATCCGAGCCGCCCGAATTACTCGAAATTTAGCATTTACTTACCTGAATTAATTCACTCGAGCCGATCCGAATAATACTCACTCCTAATTTTATGCTTTGTGAGGCCAAGAGAGAGATATATTAATTATACGTTTTTTTGTGTATTTACAATGAGTGTTTCTTTAATTTTAACATATAACTTTCTGTTTATAAAAGAGTAACCTTATTAGTTCCTCCAAAGTTTGCATTCTAATAAACAAAGTTTAATTATTAGGATTTCAAGAATTTTATTGAAAAAATAAAAAACAAAGTTTAATCATTTCATAAATCTTAATATATATGTATTATATGTAAAAATTACATATTTAAATTGATATAAATAATAAATATAGATTATATAGTTAACTTGTCAATTTAATTAATACTTTTAAAAAAATTATGAGAATTATAATTAAAAATAATCAATATCTTAACACATAATTTTAATTATATGCGCAAATTTGATCACCTGTGAGAAATATGATAAAATATTTTTAAAAAAATAAATATGATAAAATATTTTAGATAAATTACTCAAAAATAAAAAAAAAAGTTATGTGCTTCTAACAAATATATATTAGTATGCTATCCAAATTATGTTTGTCGCATTGAGTATGAAATTTATATTAAAAAGCGATAGAACTAGTGAAGAAGGATATATAAATAGAAAGGATTCATAAATTTAATTTCTTAAAGTTTTAGGTTAAAGTGTGGTGTCAAAACTAACGAATATGTTTCATCGCTAGACGTATAATGTAGATATCTCAAAAAGTAAATTCCTTATATTTAACAATTAGTATCAAAACCGATAGTTAGGCAAGGAACGAATATGAAGACGATAGTCGAATCCTATGATTGCTTCCCACGAAGAAGAGCAAAGAGACTTCGGTAGAACCCATACCAATGAAGTAAAAGGGCTCTTGATGACGCCATATACTTGAACTGTACAGAAAAAGACTTTTATTCAAAAGAAAGTCCAAGTCTAATATGAATAAAGTACATGCAAAAACATTTAATTTTGTTAAAATGAATACCAATAAATTTATTTTAAACTAATAAATATAATATCTTAAATAAAATATTCAGTTGTAAGACAATATTCTATGAAAATTTTAGACAATAAGATTTTAATTTAAGGTTTCTCGAACCTTTTATTTATTAATTTCGTTTAAATAACATAATTATCTTTCACCGTAATAAATAAATAACATAGATCAAAAGGAAGTCTTAATATTTTAAATATATTTATCCTCTTTGATAACAGTCATTCACTATTGATAAAACAAGCAGTGCATTAAAATTTATATTTTGAAATGTCATTCTTTAGTTGTTAGAAATCCA
>JANZLC010000202.1:42196200-42206757 GCA_026413385.1 Erythroxylum gracilipes
TAAAATATTTTAGATAAATTACTCAAAAATCAAAAAAGTTGTGGGCTTCTAACAAATATATATTAGTATGCTCTCCAAATTATGTTCGTCGCATGAACTATTTCGCTAATATTTGAAATGTTGAGATGTCGAATGTGAGTATGAATTTTACATTAGAAAGAGATGGAATTAGCGAAGAATATATAAATAAAAAGGATCCATAAATTAAATTTTTTAAAGTTTTAGGTTAAAATGTAATGTAAAGGCCCATGAGTATGTTTCATCACTAGACGTATAATGTAAATCTACCAGAAAGTAGGTTCCTCATATTCAACAATTGGTATCAAAACCGATAGTTAGGCAAAAGATGAATATGAAGACAGTAGTCGAAACCCGTGATTAATTACCTCCCCCACGAATAAGAGCAAGGAGACTCTGGTAGAACCCATATTAGTAGAGTAGAAGGGCTTTTCATGATGTTATATACTTGAGTTGCTAAGAAAAAGATAGAAAAAGAATTTCATTCAAAAGGAATCTCAAATTTAATGTGAAAATTTATGTTTAAGGGGAGATTATTAGGATGTTAAATATAAGTGGAAATTTCACATTAAAAAGCGACGGAAGTAATAAAAGATATATAAGTAGAAATAACTCGTAAATTTAATGTCTTAAAATTTTGGATTAAAATATAGCATCAAAGCCTACAAATATATTTCATCCCTAAACTCACGATGTAAATCCAAAAAAAAAAAGACCTCCTAAAATCTGACATGAAATTTTAAAACTACAGGAAGTGTACCAGTGAGAGACGATGAAACGAGTAGGTTTAACTCAGTTGTGAAACAAACAATATAATACCATTAGTAATGAATGCATGCCGGCCGGTTTTGCAAGCTTATAGAGCTTCATTGGAGGACTGAAGCATGCAAACACCGTAATATTCAAAAACAAATATGAATAAAGTACATGTAAAAACATTTAATTTTGTTAAAATGAATACCAATAAATTTATTTTAAACTAATAAATATAATATCTTAAATTAAATATTCAGTTGTAAGACAATATTCTATGAAAAGTTTAGATAATAAGATTTTAATTTAAGGTTTCTTGAACCTTTTATTTATTATTTTCGTTTAAATAACATAATTATCTTTCACCGTAATAAATAAATAAAATAGATAAAAAAGAAGTCTTAATATTTTAAATAGATTTATCCTCTTTGATAACATTCATTCACTATTGATAAAACAAGCAGTGCATTAAAATTTATATTTTGAAATGTCATTCTTTAGTTGTTAGAAATCCAATAAAATAATAAAGATTTTCAAATAAAAATTTCATATTAACTTCCAATTTTTATTAATATAAAAAATATTATATAACATCTACTACAATAATTCAATGAATTGATTAATTTATCAAGAAGCATTATTGTATATTTGAAGCATACAATTAATATTAAGATATAATTATTTTATAGGGTAAATTATATTTAAAATCTCAAAGTTAATTTGATTTTATAATATTAATCAGAAACATAAAAATGGTAAAATGTTTAAATAGTATATTATATCAGTGTAATTTTTAATAAACCAAATTGTTAATGTGATAATTAATAATATAATAAAAAATATGTTGGATTATGTAACTCTAAATCTTAACTTGTTATGTCAAATTTCATTCTAACTCTTGGTTCTATAATTTAGTTTGGAATATATATATATATTTATATTTACATGGGCTTAATTGTACTTTTGTTTTGAATATTCTTGAATATTATAGTGTTAATAACAGATTAATTTATAATAAATTGAAAATTTATACATTTAAATACTATTTTTAATAATTTAGATTAGTATTATAAAATTGTATAAAATTAAAATTGAAAATATAATTTGCTTTTATTATATTTTAAAAATTATTAACTTAAATTTAAAATTCAAATCTTTAAAATTTCAATTTTGACCTATTAAATTTAATATATTTTGTTATTTTAATTGACAATGAGATATTAAACGAATATTTATATCATCATAATTACAACCTTTAAATACCATACCTTATGTTCTTAGGCCATAATACCTAAAATTAAGAGAAATTGTTTTGAACTTTCATTCTACTTAATACTTATAAATTTGACTTTTGTTTGGATTAATAATAATAATAATAATAATAATAATAATAATAATAATAATAACAACCAGGAAGGCTACGATGTTGATTATGATTTAAAATTATATTAACACCTAATTTTTTCTTACTAAAATTAAACTTTTTAATTTTTTAATACTTCAAAAATAAAGGAAATGTTTATAATTAAATATTATTACTTTTTATGTATCTTATTTAATAGCAAGATGCTTAATACACCTTTAACAAATTTTAGTTGATGATGTGAATTTTATTTTTTAATTTATATAAATTGATTAATAATTTACATGTTGACAGTTAATCTAGAAGAAAATTAATTTGTTGTTTTATTATCTTTTAAAAGTTAAGAGTAATGATTTAAAGTTAAACTCGCCATAAATATATTATTAGTTTGCAAAAAAAAAATTTGAATTAAAGAATTGTATTGATAAAGTAGGATTTGAGGACCCTCTCGTAGAGGATCTATACCTTCCTTGTCGCATGTTTGGTTCAATGAAATAAGTCCCGCGTTTCTTCTTCATTTTCACCTCCCTCCAGAAACTTCTTCATTTTATCCTTCACAGTTCACTCTCGCGTTCACTTCTTCATTTCACTCTCTCTACCTCGCGATTCTCTTCTCCAGAAACTTCACTCTCTCTTCTAGTCAACCCAGCCTTCTACCATCTGTCCTCTCTTCTGGGTAAGTTATTCCTGTTCTTTTCCATCGGTGATGCGTTTTTGTTGATGGGTTTCGATTGGGTGAGGGGTTTTGTTGATGGAGTTATGCTTGTGTTTTGTTTTGATTGGGTGAGGGATTAGGTTTTGTTGATCTTCGTAACTTTGATCTCTGCAAGTAAAGAGGGGAAAAAAAAAAAGGAAAGAAAAAGCTCATCTAGTTTTGCTGGAAAGAGTTTTATGTTCAACAAGTCATTTGGATTAGCAGTACATACGAAACTTTAGGGCTAAATCCTCAGAAAGTAATGTTTGTGAATACTGTACATATATATCGTAGATTCTCAAAACTAGTTTAATTTTCCGTCTTATTGACTTATGTTTCACATATACTCATTCCTGCCATAAATTTTCAGCCATGCTTTGGATGCATCTATTTGCCTTTTCTCATTGTTGGAGTAATTCCTGTATTTGCGTCTCTCTTTCACGGGAATAAAACCCATGCCTTTTTGTTTTCTTGTAGCATTTGCCATCTTTTTTCTTCTTTTTCTGTTGTGGATTAAAGAAGACAAATGGGATCATTGGAGTGGGTAGTTTACGTTGAAATGTGTAATTTGACGAAATAGGAATGATGAAAAGTCGTAAGTTTGATGATGAAATTGTTTGAAGTGGTTGGCAGTTGAAACAACTGAAACGAAATAGACATGAATTTTCAGTGTTACATGAATTTTCAGTGTTTTAATTTACATTTGCCTTTAACTTTCTTAATAAACTATGCAATTAAGTTGTATGTCCATTGATACAACATATTTTTTTTGACTTGAATGAAAATGTGGTTAAATCTTGATAATATCTTGTTATTAGTTGTTAATTAGTCCTGTCCAGAGGTTGGTAACTTGAATAAAACGTTTTAGATGGTGCTAATATCATTTTAGCTAGTAAAAATAAACGTTTCCAAATAACACTTTCACGGTGATAAGGATTCATAAATTTTATTTTGTTTCCCATTTTCTGCGGGTGTTCAATTTATAAGGGAGAAGTATAGGGGAGGGGTCGCCTTCCCCTTGCTTCGTGTGCATTATGGCCTAAGATAAAGTGAATCATGTGCTTTTGAGTATTCCAACCACAGCAAACTAATCATGCATGTACTTTAATGCCACTTTTAGCATAACATTTTTATGTATCTTTTTTAAGAAAATCTTTTTGTAAATTGTCACTTTCAGTAACTTTGAATAATTTTAGGTTTTAATGAACAAATTTTAGTTATAACACTTTATATCTAGATATAGTTCTAAGTTTACACTAATTTAGTTTGATCTTGCAAAAAGTTTATTGTCAGATCAAGAAAAAGTTTTAAGAGATCATTCTAATCTTATTTTGTAACTTATAACCTTTTTGTGACATACAATCTCTTGTGAGATATCCTAAAGGGAAAGTGAGGATTGCCCATAAGTCCTTTTTGTCTTAAATACGAAGTCCCAATTATCATGCTCTTTTGTTTCTAATGTATGGAATTATGTTGTGTGGAGTGAATCTTCAAGGACCTTGTTATTTATTTAACATTTCCTACAATAATTTCTTGATTTTATTGAAGACAAGCTTTTGCATGTCCTTGATAATGATTGAATTTTATTACAGGTGTTCATTAACAAGGTTGGTACCGATGCAAATTAAATTGTCTCTCCTTCTGCTCACAATCGCTCGCTCATTCTCATTCCCGTTCACTCTTGATTTTCACAGCAGTCAAGGTCCCGTTCTTTTTCTTTCCCATTTACATCAGATTTTGACATAAGTATAGCCCTCTGGTTGTTGTAGACTCCATGGATTGAAAAGGAACAAGTTCATAACTTTACACCAAGTTGGAGCATCATTAAGCTTCAACCTCCACATTTCTCGCTAATCTGGCTAGATTAAGAACTCAAATGCACTGAGAAGTAAAATTTTCTTGTTGCAATCACAGAGTGTAACAAACTTGAACCTTTATTTGTGGTTTAGACTTCATAAAGTCCGACTCAACAGAAATAAGATTATGTTTGCTTTATCGATTATTACCTGTAATTATCCTCTTGTTTGAACTACATATGATCTCATCTTTTTTCTGTGAAATGACCTTTGTTCTGTTGTTTATTTCTTGTGAAATGACTGGGTTCTATTTCTTCGCTATGTTTGATGCAATTTTACAAGTTGTGCATTACAACCTGTTTGTTAAATTGTCTCTGTAACAAATCCCCAATTCATCTTTCTGAATTGCCATCCCACCATTGACTGATTTTTACTCAATAGAGGTTGTATGTTGTTTATTTTCTTTTATGGTTTAAGAAATCTTGTTTCGAACGCCCTTTCTCCTCTGATTTTAGTATTTGCTTCAACATTCATGGTAAAAAATTTCTTAATCCGTTTGAGATGCTAATGTTCTTTTTTCCCCTCCTTTATCATTACGAGAGTGCCGGAGGTATTAGCTGTGGGAGTAAGCTCTTTAGTTCTCTATGCACATGTTATTTGTCCACCCTATGATTAAGCGTAGAAATTTTGTTTGTTGGTTGGGATATAAAGGCTGTTAACAAGGTTGGTACAAAAAAAGATATTTGTCTTGACCCTAAAGGGGATTAATACAAAACTTTAATAGTGAAGTTGCAATTATTCATGTTTTGATTTAGTTTGAACAATAGTATGACGCTGTACTGTTCCACCTTTGTTGTTTTCCAGACTAAGATGTACTACTCTTAAAATGTATGGGATCAGAAGATCAGTTTTTCAGTTTCAAAAACAGTTGCATACATTGTCCAAAGATGGTCCAACTGACACCTTGAAGAAAAGGATTGTTGAGTTGCAGAAGACTAGGAAAAAGAAAGACCCAAAAAAGAATCAGGTTTTTGTGGAGGTGCCTGAGTCTTTAGCTTACCTTGACTCTCCTACCTTGCCAATGATTCTAATTTGCATCGGTACTGGTGTCTTTGCCAAGCTTCTCATGATGGTAACTGATATCTCCTGCTTGAACATGTTGTATGGTTACTGATTTCTCCTCATGATGCTTGTAGTGTTTTGAATGAAATGAACCATAATTAAAAGACTTAATTGTCTGACTTTGAGAGTTCTTGTGTTAGATTGCGTTTAGTTTTTTGCCACCACCAATCATTCACCTTTAGGTTTTTGAGATTTCTGTTAACTAAAACATCTGATGATTCCTGTTGAGTTTTTTGGCAGTATGATGATTCCAAATCACAAGAAAGGATTGAGCGCAAAATAAAGGATGCTCCACCCGAGCAAGGCACAATGAGGATGCTTAGTCGAGAAGAGTGGGAAAAGGTCAGAGAAGTGAGGCCAAGAACACCTTTTGAATCCAAGTTTGCTCGTCCAAATGCACGGATAAGAACTGGAGAACCTTTGCTCATGGTTAGCCGCACTTCACAATTCTTAGTATCTTTCTTTGACTTATGCTTAGTGATTGTTTAGTTATTGAGTTTCTTTCCCATAGTTTAGTTAGTAGGAATTTAAGGAGCTCTAATAAGTTATAACTGCCAATTAATACAATGACATTCACTGATTTCTTCACTGAAAATAAGGGATTGAACTATCTAGAAGCTTATTAATGCATATGAGCGTACCTTTCTCTCAAGGTCATATCATGAGATAACCTAAATCTTGAAACTTTTTTTTAAAATTATCGAAACCTAAATATTGAATCTGCTGATAGAGATAAGTATGTTTATTTTTTTCTGTAGTTGGGAAATCTGCCTTGCAATGAAGTGCAAGGCAGCATTTTCTTTTGACTAGATATGTATGTGGGACTGCCCGCCACACTATGTGATTTCTTCAAGAAAACTTGCCTAGACATCTTCATACAGTTCTATTACAATTTGAAGCGATTACTTTTATGAAACATGAAATGAGTCAATTTGACCTGGATTATGGTAATGCAAAGATATCTACATATGATTAAAGTGTCTTGGGTGTATCTATATTTTAGAATCTTATTTGTGAATTCATTGTGGCAAAAGTTTTCAGTTGCTTTCAAGTGATTATCTTTGTTAGAGTACCCTACTCCTGAATTCTCTTGAGATGTATCCATGGCCAATTTGATTTTGTCATATCCAATGGAGACAATCGACTGTGATGAGTGGGTGTAAAATTGTAAATTCATACCTTCAAAGAGTTACAGTTTTGACATGTTCAGTGTGAAGCATGGTTTGGGACCTTTTTCTTTGTTTTAGGTATTTGTGCGACTAGTATCAGCAATCGAAAAGATCGTTACGTTGAGAATTGATGCCGTCACTTCTATCTTCAGTTTTGTTTTACTTCTTAACTGAGTTTTACATACATCTAACAATACAGTTAAACCTCTCTTCTTCTTTTTTCATTTTATCCCCCATATGTTACCTTTTAATTTATTTTCTTAAGTTCCACCGGGTATGTTCAACTTTAATTTCAACACAAGCGAATAAATCCGTACTTTTGTTGTACTTGTATGGTTGGGTGGACTGTGTTGTGATGTATCCTTTAAAACACTTTTACTTCCTGAAATGCAAGTATATTTACCAAAAATCTGTGCTTGAAGTATTATTTTAAAGGAAAAGCTTTCGTAGTCTATGACTGGTGGCTATTTAAGGAAAAAGTTTTCAGAGTCTATGATTGGTGTCATCATCAAATGATGGCTATTTAATCGATCTTTTCATAAAAAATAATTGTTTTTCTTTGCTCATTTCATGCATGCTATTGCGTAGATTTAATGTCAAAATATTGCCCTATACCCTTGTGGCGATTTTATGGCTTATCACTACTTGTGGACAGGAGGATGTAAAGAACTGGGCAATTGATGTCATCACGGATGCATGTACTCGTGTTGAAGAAAGTGTCAAAAACGATCACTAGCATTGCAGTTTCAAAAGAAACCTCACTCAGTTCTCCACATTGATTTTCTCAGTTCGCAACCTTGAAAGTTATATATCTGGATGCCTCGTGTATAGGTAATGTTTTCTTCCGTGTGAGTGATGCAATGCTGGGCAATTTTGTGAGGGAGCAGGAAATGAGAAGCAAGGATACGTTATTAATTTGTGAGAACAAATAATCTTGTCTTTTACTCATTCTTTTACTTTATAGAATAAAAAATTCAAACTTTACGTCTGTGAGATGTGATAGGGTTGGCATTTGAGTATGGCTGGTCTGGCTTAGTTTGAAGATAACGGATTCAATCGGAGTTGATAGGATTTCGAATCATAGAACTCTTCTCTTTACATTGTCAGGCTTTAGATTATTTTTGGGCCTTGGTTTTGCGACCCAATCTGCCTTAAGATTGACATGTATATTTAACAAAATTTTGATGTGGCAAATTTGGTTCACGTGAATCAATAAATTTTTTACTTGGACCTATGTTAGTTACTCGACCTTAATGATACGTAACCCTAACTCACACTACTATGGACTTTTTTCGAGAATTTCAAATGATAGGGGGTTTTTTCCAAAAATTTTCTAAGGGCTTGGTTCATAGAGAGCAATAAGAATGAGAATGAAAATGAATATAATGAGAAATGAGAATGGATATAATCATTATAATTATAATGGTTGGTTAAAATAAATGAATGATTATCATTATCATTGTGGTGGTTGGTTTGTTAAAAATGTTAAGAAATAAAAATGTGTTAAAATTTTGTTTTATAGCAATTTTCAAATATATTTTAAATAACTATTTTTAATTTATGCGCCTTAATTATAATGACAAAATATTTAAAATCAAGTATATTACGATTTTTCCTTTTCAATAGCTCTTGAAGAAAAAAATACTCTAGCATTTTCTTACATCAATATATCATTAGTTATATAATATCCTCAAAATATAGGTTAATCATCTAAAATATTGTGCAATTTATCGACACAACCATAATATCCACCATTTCATTGCTACAGTAAAAGTAAAATCAAGTAACATAGTTTAATACAATTTACATTTATTTGATAATACAAATGATGTTATATTTTAAGTAATTAATGAATAATATTTTAATTAATTACATTGTAATTAATTAATTATATTTTAATTAATTAATTTATATTTTATGTTTTAATTCATTACATATTAATTATAATTAATTAATTAATTAATTATATTTTAATTAATTAATTATATTTAATTAAAAAATTAAAAAATATTAGTGTTTGTAGGAATCAAAACCATTCCTCCCACATATGGAAGGTATGGACTATTACCTAAAACTTGAGTACGAAAAAACTATTCAATCAATTATAATAAATAACCAACCATTACTATTCATTCCATTCTTATTGATTTATTCTCGTATCCCTTAACCAAGCACCCCCTGAAATTTTTAATTAAAACTAATGTAAGATAATTATTTGAAAATTAATAATAAAATATAAGGAAAATCTTGATAGTTTTTAAAATTTAAGAATTAAGAAAGGAATTCACTATAAGGGATCCACTGTATCATTTATTTTAAATTTGACCAAAGAAACATTTTCGATCTAAAAACTTTTACAAAAATTTAACTTATATCTTAATATTTGGTAATGCTTAAAAAAACTTCAATATTGTAAAATTCACCCTATTTAATGGAACTTTAAACTACACTTAACGTTTTTTCATTTTAAAAATAGGTCTCATATTACTAGTTAGGAGTCTTATCTAGCAGCATGAGTCAGAAAAGGTACATTTTCCTTCATCTTAAATGCAAAATTTTTATCCAACATGATGGCTCCGTTAACAATTGCTAGACCAAATTGCTTGCAAATCAACCCACGATATCAATACCTTACCTTCTGAGCCTTCCACCTTTAGCTTTTTATTGTTTAGTCTCTGTCTTAAGAAGTCAACTTCTTCCTCGTAAAATATTGGATGCAAGCTTTTTAATGGAGAAATATATGAAGTCATAATTAGAGAGGATGGATAGAAACTCTTAGTCCACTGTGCCAGTGACGCTCATGACGGCAATTAAAAGGAAAATTTTGTTAAATGATATTAAAAAAATGGGAATGAAAGAAGATTTTAAGCGTGGGTTTAGAGGAGGTTTTGATAAAGAAAAGAAAAGATTATTGAAGGGGGTTAGTAAGAGCCATCATTTCTAAGCAGAGAATGATCTTAACGAGAATGGATTATGAAGATTTTAGGATCTAGATAAAGTGTAAAACAAAGGTGAGCTTAAACACTTCCTGAATGTTATGAAAGAAGGAATCCTTACTCCTCTAATGGATCTTCATAAAGTTGGAGCCATTGTTTGGTCATCTACTTTGGTTGGCGTTTTCTGGAATAAGCGACATGCTTTCATAGTAGTGCAAACCTGGGCTATGGCTAGTTAGGAGAAAAAAGGCATGGAGAAAGTAGTGCTAAGGGATGATGACTCTTTTCTATCCAAATTCACAACGAGAGCTGTCTAAATGATATCATTGAACAAGATCCATGGCATATTAGTGATCAACTTATGTTCATTCAAAAATGGAGACCAGATACTAATTTTTATTTGGGAAATATCGATGATTTCCCTCTGTGGGTCAATTTCCATAATGTACGTCTTGCATTCTAGACAATTGAGGGCTTAAGTTTCCTAGCTAGCTCACTAGGCAAGCCTTTATGTATGTGATGCTCAAACTACAAATATGGAATGTATATGCTTTGCTAAACCTTGCATTGAGGTGAAAAGAGATTTTATTCTCCCTGATCAGCTACCAATCATGAAGTTAGGTGAGGATGGTGAGCTTCAAAAGTTTGTTGTGTCTATATCCTATCTATGGAAACCCAATTTAGTGAGGAAAAGTTGGGAACCAAC
>JANZLC010000202.1:42220020-42245929 GCA_026413385.1 Erythroxylum gracilipes
CTAAAAAATCTTCGAAGTATACAAAAATTACAAAAATTATCTTAATACAGTCCGAATCAATCCGAAGTTTCATTAAAACAATTTACCCGGAAAATGCCATGAATGCATGCCAAAATTCAAATAGAAATCATAAAACGTACCAAATTGCTTTACTATTTTAACCCCTAAAATGGGGCGTTAGAATTTCAACCATAAGCTTACAAGTATAACTCATCATATATTGTTGCATAATTCAATCATAAATTCACAACTTTCTAACTTTTTAGCAATATTATATTTTTAATTTTAATTAAATATCATTCTTTCTAGTTTTCTTTATAAATAGTAAAGAATAAACAAACACGTATAAATAATCTTTAAAGTTTAACTTTTATGTTACAAATGAATCCTTTTAATTTAGTGTATTTACATATGACTCTTGAGAAAATAGTTAAAATTCATGAAATTTAATTTTAATTATTGATTTATCTCTATATTCAATTACCAAACAATATTACATGCAAAATTAAGAATATAATTAATTAACTCATTTTACAATTTACAATTTACAATTTACAATTTACATTTTGACATTTTTATTAATTTTTGTTATAAACTTGTAAAATTGTAATTTAAAAAAATAACAACAGCTGAATTCTTAATGACCCATGGCCATCACCCACAACAGTTTAAGTATCAAACATTTAAATGCAAGCCACAAATCTATCAAGTCATATCAACAATAAGCTTCTCTATTTTATATTCTTTATGCAAAAACCAAAAGCCAAACTTAAGACTTTTGGATGTTCTCCACCGCGACATGCAGGGAACCCTCTACTTTCGATCCCTCGTCGGGATTTCGGCACTATGAGCTAGCCTCTCTGTCTTTCTTTCCTTTGTAACCAAAAAAAAAAAAAAAGATGCCATCATCATCATTCATCAACCTTGACTTTGGGACAACTTGTTACACGCAAAGCTGAATAGTTGAAGAAGATGAAGCAGCGACACTCGAGTTTCGACGAGAAGAAAAACAGCGTTGAGCAAAGAAGTAGCGATGGACTGAGACTCAGCAACGATCAAACAGAGCAACAATAATGACGGAAACGATACCCAGTAAGGGTGAAATAGAGCAACAATAATGACAAAGACGATACCCAACAACAATAGAGAAGCAGCAACGATGGCGAAGCAGCAGGATGGCTGATAGAGCAACAACGATGTGCAACAATTTATTAAAAATTAAAAATTTATATTTCATAAAATTACTAGAAAATTTAGATTGTACTTTTATAATAAATTGAGATTAAAGAATTTATAAAAAATTGAGATTAAATTTAAAAATAAGTTTCATTTCGTAAACATAAATTTAAAAAATTGGAAAGTTTTGAATTAGAATGACCTGACCCAGCTCAGCTCAGCCCAGCCCAGCACATGCGTAAATTCCCGCGGGCGTTGGTTCTTAAGCGAAACTAACAGGCGGGAGAAGAAGAATAAAATCATTTCTTCACTCTAAAACAACAGCGAAAAGCAAAACTATAACACATACCAAGCAGATGGAAAGCCAGTTGCTGAGTCTCGTGGAAGCTATCAAATCTTCAGATGTAAGTAAGCCTTTTTTTGTTTTGCGTTTTTTCATCCTTCTTCTTTCCCTGTCAACTTCGTTGCAGAGTTTTAGTTTTCTTATTTCCTTGAGGTAAATTTTGCAAAATAGAGAAGGAATATGCGAGCTTTTGAATATTCTGTATTTTCTACATTATTGATTTTCACTTAGGATATGGCATTTTCAGATCAGGTATAAGAATTTTAATTAGTTCATGCTACTTCACTAGTTTATATGTATGACTGATGAAATTAATGAGTTTGGCATGCCTTAGGTAGTCGAAACGAGGATCCAATTGCTCACTAAGCTGGGGGACTTGGCTTTTCATGAAAATTCCGACTTGTGTTCTCTTCTTGAATGTCTTACAGTATCCTCTCGACTTTTTTATGATTCTGTTTTGCATCTTCAATATATATTCCCATATCTAATTCCTGATTAATACATTATGTGCGATGGTTTAGTCCAAATTTTTATATACTCGACTGAAAAAAAAAGGACCATTGGAATGGGATGCTTCTTTCGCTATGAAATGATTGCATGATTGTCTATTTGCTTATTCATACTGAAGTATGCAACCGCTATTGTTCTCAGTTTATTTGTGCTTATTTTATGGTTTACAACTTCCGATTGCATGCTATTTGATGCTTTTCATTTGAGGTAATGTTTTAGGCCTGAACAAGAGACCAGGTATTTTGGGAAGACTTTACTTGTTTGGATGCGAGCCAATGTTCATTAAACAAGACTATCTTGCATGTGGCAGCAAAATATGTAAATTCAGACTTGTCTGGGTGTTTATTACAATTTCTTGCTCTTGGGACTAAGGTACATCATTGTCTTGAGTGTTGTTGTTAATGTTTTCCCCTTCAGTTTGTTGAATCATATTAGTTTTTAATCATGAGAAAGATGACATGTCCGTTAGGCAAGCAAATGGTGTGGAAAGCATCTGAAGATGACTATTATGTCATCTGAGGAGTCTCAAGAAGAAGAACATTCCAACTTGTTCTTTCAGGTATATGATGACTGGTGTAATTCGCTATATCTTTGTTGAACTGGATTTTCAGCTGTTGCACTTGTATTCCTGCTCTTCGGTTGCTACTAAACTGTAGAGTTTCTAGTTTCTCTCTTTGGATAGTTTGATAAAATGTGAATTAACTGTAAGCTGGGGAAGTGAAAGTATCATTGCTTTTTTTATATTTGCTTTCTCTTTGAAGGGAAATTGGTTTCAGCATTGACTTTCTTCTGAGAAACTTTTACGATCTACTAATTATAGATCTATTGCTAGACTACTGTACTGATTAAATGGTCATCTGTAAAAGGAACTCAACTTTTCTTTAATAAGGGAAATTCTTATCACCTTGACACTGTATATTTCTGGGTTAGGAGTACGAGTATGCTTGTTCTTGAAAACTGCTCATGCCATCCAATGTGTTCGAAATTAACGTGACATACTTACATGAACATTTCCAATGTGATGCATATTTCTAAATAATAATGCAAAATTTAATACTTAAATCCAATATTGTCAAGGCTGAAGTAACTTTTTTGTTAAATTAAATTTCATCTATTTGTTATGACTTATGTGATTGTTTACTGACCGGAATTTAGATAAGTATGGTATCGTGATCCACAATTGCTGCAAGGTAGACAAGATGAGATTATCATGTGAGAAAGTACCTTAGTTAAATGAAATGCCTAATGGATACCCATTCTAGTTACTTTGTCTTACTAATCTGTTCACTGTACAGATTTAGCTTTCGTGAACATGTCTATTAGTTGTTTTCTTTGAATCAAGATCTGCTACTTAAGAGAATTTGATACTTTCCCTTGTGATGGAGTTGATTTGGGGGTCTTCCCAAGTATTGTGAGGGCTAACTTGTCCTTTATATGAGCTGTAATCTTTTTTAAGATCTCCCATGACTAGAAAAATTAAATCAACTTTCTTCTACCTGTCACTTCTTTTTTTCTATTTTTTTCCTTTGTGATTGTTTACATATTGATCTTACCTTCTGCAGCTTCTTGTTGATTTTCTAAGCTTCTCTGCTAATGTCATAGAGGCTTTGACAAGATATGGTGTTTTTGCTGACTGTGCATCAGTAGATATTGTGGAGAAGTTCATCACAGAGCAGCTGAATTTAACAAAAGATATAGCATCAGAAATTAAGGTTAACGGTTTGCATTCTTATGAATTCCTTTCATGCTTCAGTTTTTTTGATTTGTCAATTATTGGGCTATTCTCCAATCAAGCATATCTCTCTTGAGATGTGACTGCTAGAAATTTATCAGCTTTCTAGTTGTTCAAAAGTTTGATGCCAATAGTACATTTATACAGTCTTCCTGGAAATCCAGTATGCAGTGCCTTTATATCCACTCCAAGCATAAGCCAACAAGAAATCCTGAAAGTATTAACAGGATTAATTATGGACGGTCAATCTCATATAAGAACTCTGTCTTAACCTGATTCAACGATTTCTTGACAGATGCAGAATGTGGTGGATGGACTTGTAACACTTACAAAGGAGTATATTTACCATGCTGAGTCTTTTTCATGAACATACCATATTAAGTTGCAACATTGGAAGTTCAGGTTGTTTCCTGGAAGGATATTAGGAGTTGAGCTCCAGTTAAATTATCCTAAGTGATGTCAATGCAATGTTTTCATTGCTCTGTTTTTTCTTGTGAGATGATGTCAGTGGGTCTAGAACTTGATGCGATAATTTCTAAAAGATGCAGTGATACAGATGTTCTTATAGCCTTGGAAATTTTAAAATTTTATTCTTGGAGATTTTAGCATACTCAAAATTTGGATTGCTAAT
The DNA here is from genome assembly GCA_026413385.1 of Erythroxylum gracilipes. Taxonomy (NCBI): domain Eukaryota; kingdom Viridiplantae; phylum Streptophyta; class Magnoliopsida; order Malpighiales; family Erythroxylaceae; genus Erythroxylum; species Erythroxylum gracilipes. The sequence continues at coordinate 42,224,413 of JANZLC010000202.1, forward strand.
CTTCTTCTTAGAGTTTGAGGATTAGCTGTATGCATGCTGTCAAGGATCTGTTTGTCTGACTCATTTCTTTCTTGATTTTTGCAACTCTTAGATAAGAGTGCAACTTTTTGCATGTTGTGCTGGTTCTCTTTTCTTTATCTTTTAGTCATGATGCAAAATAACCTTCTGCTTGCTTTTGTTTGTTAGATAATCATTTCATTTGCCCCAGAGTTGCTTAAGGTCGTACATAAAGTGATTGATACTCTGATGAGCCTATGCAAAGATTATTCCTCATCTGTCAATTGGAGTTCATGCAATTCAAAACCCGAGAAGAACGATAACAGCATAGACTGTGAGCTGGCTTTTGCCAATAATCATGTAATCAATGTAATGAAACTTACAATAGAGAGATTATGTGAGCTGGGTGTCCTTGCAGCAAATGATGGTGGGAGTCTTGTAACCATTCTCAATATGTCGTGGAAAGGGGTGGTTTCCTTACTTCAGCTAGGCAAGGGGGCAATCACAAAGATTATAGATGTGGAAAATATCATTTTAACCCTAATTTCACTTGTAAATGCACCTCTCAGATGTGCAGCTGATGCATGGTCGTCCTCTCTAAAGGACACTGTTTCTATAGCTGAAGCTAGAAGAATTTTTCTTCCTGTAAAGTTTTACCTCATTAATGTGGTAAAAATATCTTCTCTATATCCATTTCAAGCATACCAAGTATACAAGGAGATAACACACTGTATACTTATAATCTCAAGCTTTGGAATTCTATTGAGCTCAGAAAAACTTTTGAATAATACTTGTGAAGTGTTCTCAGAACTTCTGGAGAGAACATGTGTTGATTTGCTTCATTCATTACTCAATTCTTCTGAACTGAAAAAAAATCTCAAGTTAGAAATTCTGGATTGGATTTTCAGTTATGAATGCTGCTCTGACCCTGCTGATGAAACCTCAGGAAGCTACTGTGGCATGAATTCAATGGTTGAAATCTTTTCCAAGAGAAGTGAAACTATGCCCAGAACGAGAGTGTTTATCCTTGGTCAGGTTGCATTATTTCTTACCTTGTTGAGATATTCTGTTGATCTTCAGGAGGATGTAAAGCTGAAACTTGCTAAGAAGCTCCAATGGCTTTTGGATAACTTGGTTGAGGAGGAGGTATATTCCTCCATTCTTCAGTTGCAAATTCCTGTACCCTATGGCTCTGGGAAAACGTTAGAGTTGGTTTGGCAGCCTGTATTTTCAGTGCTTTTGGATGCATTGAAAACATTCATCATTGTTGTATCTTCAAGTTTAGCTTGGGTTGAAGTGGAGTCTTTCTTAGTTGAGAATCTTTTCCACCCCCATTTTCTTTGCTGGGAGATACTAATTGAACTTTGGGGCTTTTTGGTTCGTAACGCTCAAGAGGACATGATGAATGACATTGTTGAGCAGCTTTGTTCAGTAATGAAGTTGCTGGCATCTCCAGAATCAGTTTTCATTCCTGGTTCTCCTCTGAGGAAAACAGCACGAACTGTATGCTTACTACTTTCTTATTGCACATCTTTGGTGGAACATGTTTACATTTCTGTCATGGATGAGAGATCTCAATTGTCATCGGTTTTGTTTGGAGCATTGATCTTGGAAGGCTTTCCTTTGAATTCACTCTCAGATAACATTAGGACTGTTGCAAAGCAGAAAATCATAACTGATTATTTTGGCTTCACTGGGTGTTTTGACGATAAATTGTCTAATAACTGCAGCTCTGGTGCATTTGGACTTCCTGTATTTATTTTATCAGCTTCTTTGCAGTTCCAGTACGTAACGTTTCCGTTTCACAATTGATATTGAATTATCTTCTATGGCATTTAACCTTCCTGCATAAGTGATGAAACTTGCACATAATTTTCTTTCTATTTGTTTGTAATTTGATTACAGATATCATTCACAAAAGACGGTCGGCGATTGCAGAATATATCTATCCTTTTAGGAACAGATGATTGTCCGTTATAGCTGCATTTTGATTATAACTCTTTATCAATTTCTAGTGGCCAATTAGAAATTTTCTCCTTCAGCTTTTCTGGATTGTATTATCATATTTTGTTTGTCACACATTAGTTCTAAGCAAATTTATGCATTATATAGTCTATGGTAGCAAAATTGATTAAACATTTCTCTATCTTGTAGCCAAGTTACCATGTCCGATGTGGATATCAAGACCCTGAAGTTTTTAATTGCTATTCTTCATAAACTACGAGATTGCATGGACAAATTGTCAATGAGACATTGTGAGAAGCTTTTAAGTGAGACGCTGATGATTATCTCAAATGTGAAAAGTCTATATGAATCTGATATGATGGAGGAGGTAATATTGGAGCTACAGTATCTGTTCATCTCGGGGCCGGGAGCCTCAAATGTTCAATTATCTGTGTGCAAACCATACCTGGCTCTATTTGTAGGAGGACTTGGAGGCATGGAAATGGCCGAAAGAGATGATTGTGCAAAGAGCTGTGGGGTGTGGGAATTGTACCATATGCTATTCAGAGAGAAGCATTGGGCACTCGTTCATCTTGCAATTGCAGCATTTGGGTATTTTGCAGCTCGTACTTCCTGCAATCAGCTATGGAGATTTGTGCCACCTAATGCGGCTCTTTCTTATGATATAATGTCAGGAAAAGAAACTAATGAAGAGAGATTCATGTCTGAGCTAAAGGCATTTTTGGAGAAGGAAAAGGCTCTTACTGCTATTGCACCTGGGCATGATCAGATGGAATCTCTTGTGAAGGAAGGTATACTGTTGAAAGAAATTGTTCAAAAGACTCGAATTGTGCGTGGAGAGGCTATGAGATGTGAAAGCACGGAGATAGAGGTTGACAATTTGTCCAACAAGAGAAGGAAACTCCCTGATGGAATCAGCAGAGGAATCGAACTGGTTCAGAGTGGCTTGAAGGTTATCGGTGAAGGTCTTTCAGAGTGGCAACTAAATCGCCTGGAGTCCTCTGAGCTTCATGACAACTTACTGTCTCAATTGTCTCACCTAGAAAAGTTTACCAATCATTTAAGGGACTTGGCGGATTCTTAGAGTGCAAATATTGTGTTACGGAATTCAGAAACAAAAATGTGTATGAATACAATGCGAGCGGGTTCGAAGTTCCAGTGCAGAGCGGCTATGAATCAGCAGCAGTAAGATGTTGCTTTTGAGATGAGTGTCAAATAAATGTAAAACTCGCCAACGCTTCCCTATCGGCATAGCCTCTGGAAATCATTATGACTAACGTTCCACCAAGTCTCCTTTATGTGAGATCTTAGGTTTTAAATATGTTAGCAATAATTATCAATTATAATTATATTTTATTTTTTTTGATAAATATAATTATATTTTATAATTAGAATTAAATAAATTAAAATTCTTTTTAATTGATTAAAAAATATTTGCTCTCTTCAATTCATTCTTTATGTGAGATCTATTAGATTTTCAAATATGCTAACAATAATTAGAATTAAATAAATTAAAACTTCTTTTAATGTATCTCTAATTCTTCATTTAAAAATTTTATAATCATAGATTAAGATTGGCTAAATTCTTCAATTAAACAATTTATAATCATAGATTAAGATTGATGTCTAGTAACACATGAAGTTTTAATTTATCTTTAATTATTTAATTAAACAATTTATAATCATAAATCAAGATTGATGTATAGTAATCCATCATGACCACCTAAATATTTAAAAACGTTAAAGTAGTTTTGACTAATTTTTTCATGTATGATTTTTTCGTATAATTCAATATTCTCATCATATAATGTGTCGAATAGACATAAAATATAAAATTAATGTCTACTCTATTGATTCAATCATATTAATTTTTCGTCATTAACTATTGATTCAATTAATAATATTTGTAGACTATTTACAAAATGTCATTCTGTCATGGTCAAGGATTTCTTGAATCAATATTAATCAAGAATAATATAACATTTTTTAAAGTTACTTTAGGGCGATTATTCCTATTTTGATCACTAACTACCTCCATATAGTTCATGCTATATCTAAAAACTACCGAATGAGCTATCCATGACTAGAATGTGCCATAAATAGTATCAAAATATAATAATCCCTATACAAGATAACTTTGGAGATCTCAAGTCAAAATATCACTTATAATTGCATCATAACAAGAATTTTTATAGACATTTTAGTAATGTTTCAAATAAAGTTCTTATATCGTGTCAGTTAAGTGAACTTGTTATCTAACAAGTACCTACACATTTGTTTAAGTATCTTCATACTTTAAGTCTATAAGATCGATTAATTCTTTCATAAGGAAAAACATAATATATGCTGATCTTTTATATTCTATTAATGTTTAGTCTTAATAAAACAATGACTATAAACAATTTAGGGATAATACATAAATGTAATATGAATTTTACTATAATTTCATTTGCAACGTATAATTATCCATGAACTTTATCATATATATTTACACATGTACAAGATAAAGAATTCTTTTAAATTATTTTGTGACTATACTACATTTAATCAATTGTCAATGGGCATAAATTAACAACCAGGAGCAGTAACTAGATCTGGACAATATTGAATTGTTGAAGTGAGAAGCAAAGTTGCAGAAGCCGTTAGGGGGTTTCCGTGGGAATAGAAAAATGACGGGAAGACAAGGCAATGAAGCTAAATGCAGACGAAGTACAACAGACAAAGAAGCTAGTTTTAGAGGAGAAAAGATGCAAAGGGAAATCATAGTTTCAGGTTTGGTGGATTGGAGAAGAGGACAGGAATGGCGACAAGGACGAGGACGAGGAGGGAAACCACACAGTATGGACAGGGACGGAGGAGAGTACTTCTTTGGAACTCTCATAATTATCTTAGGATTAATTTCAATCTCTTTTTGAATAAAATTATTCATATCCTCTCTTACAAAAGTACATAAAAAAATATTTAATGAAAAAGTCAAAAATCTAAGGTTAACATTGAATATGAACCATTTGATATGCATATTTCTTTTTCATTACATAAAATTGTATGTAATATGATTGCAAATTAAATAGAAAAATTAAACAGTACTCTTTTATTCATTCATAAGAGATGAGAACTTATTCCGCTTAAAAATACATATTCCCGATTATATTTAACGCCACATAAAGAAACGATCTTGTTCTTCCGTTTCTTGGTTATAACCAAGTATGCCAGCCTCAACAACCGTCCAAATGCATTCTGTCTTGCATCTTTCTTGATCATATTCAGCATCAAAAGCATCAAAACCTAAGAATTTTCCCTTCCAGTAAGTATTGCAATAGAACAAGGTTGTTTCCCAGTAGTTTACAACAAACTCCCAATGATAAGTTTGTCCTGCTTGAATAACATGAGTGCCCAAGTCATCATCTCCGGATTTGCAGTGAATGGTGAAACTTGACTTATCCTGTATGTAGTTAGTAATTCGGACATGAGTGTGCTGCCAAGGCCAGTGGAAGATGTTTCCAGCATTACCTTCTGGTTCAGTTCTTCCAAGAACAGTCTTTGTTGAAGCGGTGTACACGAAAAGCAACACAAGTTTGCACAGGAGACTCATAATTAACTTTAATTCTCTTATCAATTTCAAGATAGTTATTCCATACTTACGTATCAGGCGTTTTATTTATAAACAGAAATGTGAGAAAGTAACATATACGATTGGGTTCATGTCATTTCTGTGTTCACTGTTCGTTGACTACATTAATTGTCAAGACAATGATTACTTATAAAATAAAGGCAATTAATTATGCATTAATTCCCCCTCAAAAAAAAAAAAGCATTAATTTTCCATATTGAAACTTTTAATATCATTTCCCACTTCTTAGTTAGGTGTCCTTTCCATTTTTGCAGTTTAGAGACGAATGAAGCTTTCGAATAATTAGATTGAAAGAGAATAACTAGTCGAGATAGATCTTAGTTAGTATTGGGAGCAATGTAGGGAGAGAATGAGTGTTGAAGTAAAGCATTAAGTACTATGGGAAGATGGTCACTGGACCATTTATATTAGTTCGTCTTATATGTAGAATGAGATGAGTCGTGTTAAATCGAAGTTTAGTTATTTTTTTTTTAAAACATAAAAGTTCATACCTAATTTAACCCTTAGGTTATGTTTGGTTGAATGTTGAGTTTTTAATGAAATTAAATAATTTATAATTAAATAGATGTAATATTAGAAAATTGTTATTTGAGAGAGATAAAAGTATTCATAATCTGATTTATTAAAATGTTATTTGGAAGATGAACAGAATGTAATATAATATATGTATAATAATAATTAATGACTATTCTACTCTTGATAGAATAGTCTTATTGTGTTGTCTTGCCATTTGTTATTAGGGTTGAGAGTATAGTTGGTATTATAAAAAATTATTGAGGGTATATTAAGTAGTGCATTTTTATTATTTTATATTTCATCCTAAACTTCCCCCCCTCTCAAAATCGAAGATAATTCATTTTTAGTATTTATGATGAAATAAGATGTAATGTGAAACCCTCTTCTTCCGTCTTATTCTATTCTATTCCATTCCATTATAAATCATTTTCTTAAACGATAAAATATTACATTTCATTTCATTCCATTACTAACCGCCCTATCAAACATAGTTAAGTAAATAATAATAATTATTAAAAATATAAATAAATCATTATAAACTTATTTTAAAATAAAATATAAATCCTTACTATAATATGCATAAAAAATATAACTCATAATAAAATTAAATTTATCCTAACCATAGAGTGAATAAAACTTATTAATAAAAAATGAACAAAACTATTATTGCATCACTTAAATTAAATAAGGTTAAAGTTTTAGTTAATTCCTACTTGTTAGATAAGTAAATATCTAAACTAGATAATATTTATATTTATATTAATTAATTTAAAAAAATTATCAAATGATAATTGTATGTTAATTTAATTATAAATTGTTTACAAGTATTGTGTTAGATTAAAATTTTATAATTTTTCTAAAATTTAAATTTTCTACTTCTAATTTTTAAATTTAAATATGATCCATAACTTAATCTATAAAATATAACCATGTTAATTTTCAACCTAAACTTAATTAATTCAATGAATCATAGTTTACATAAGTATATTAATACTAATCGAAAACAACAGAACATCCTTCGTAGTTACTAAAGGGTGATAAATCTTATCTTGATCACTAACTACCTTCATATAGTTCATGCTATATCCAATGATTACCGAGTGAGCTATTTATGACTGGAATCTGTCATAAGTAGTATCAAAACATATCAATACCTATTCAAGATAACTTTGAAGACTTTAAGTTAAAGTATCACTTAGAGAATCATCACAATTAGAATTTTCATAGACATATTAGTAATGTTCCAAATGAATTTCTTATATTTGGTCAGTTACGAGAACTTGTTCTCTAACAAACCCACAAATTTGTTTAAATATCTCCATACTTTTAAGTTTATAAGATCAACTAATTCTTTCGCAAGGAAAAATATGATATGTGCTGGTCTTTTTACGTTCTATTAATGTCCAGTCTTAGTAAAACAATAACTATGAACAATTTATAGATAATACATAAATACAATATGAATTTTATTATAATTTCATTTATAATGTATAATTATCACATGAATTTTATCATATACATCTAAACATCTAAACATGTACAAAATAAAAAAATTCCTTTAAATTATTTTGTCACTAAGCTACAATTAATCGATTTTTTGGAAGCCATAAATTAACAACCAGGAGCAGAAACTAGATCTGGACAATGTCAAGTTGTTGAAGTGAGAAGGAAAGTTGCAGAATCGGTTAGGGGGTTTTGGTGGGACTAGAAGAATGACGGGAAGACAAGGCAGTGAAGCTAAATGCAGACAAAGTACACCAGACAAAGAAGCTAGTTCTAGGGAAATCAAAGTTTCAGGTTTGGTGGATTGGAGAAGAGGACAGGAGCGGGGACAAGGACGAGGGCGGGTAGGGAAACCATAGTATGGACAGGGACGAAGAAGAGTACTTCTTTGGGACTTTCATGATTATCTTAGAATTAATTTCAATCTCTTTTTGAATAAAATTATTTACATCCTCTCTTACAAAAGCACATAAAAAAATGTTTAATGAAAAAGTCAAAAATCTTAGGTTAACATTGAATATGAACCATTTGATATACATATTTCTTTTTCATTACATAAAATTGTATGTAATATGATTGCAAATTAAATAGAAAAATTAGACAGTACTCTTTTATTCATTCATAAGAGATGAGAACTTATTTCGCTTAAAAATAGATATTCCCGATCATAGTTAACGCCAGATAAAGAGACGATCTTCGACTTCCGTTACTTGGTTATAACCAAGTACACCGGCCTCAATAACTCTCCAAATGCACTCTGTCCTGCATCTTTCTTGATCAATTGCAGCATTAAAAGCATCGAAACCTAAGAATTTTTCATTCCAGTAAGTCTTGCAATAGAACAAGGTTGTTCCAATGTAGCTTACACGAAACTTCCACTGATAAGTTTCTCCTGCTTGAATAACATGAGTGCCCAAGTCATCATCTGCGGATTTGCAGTGAATCGTGAAACTTGACTTATCCTCTATGTAGTTAGCAATTCGGACTTGAGTGAACTGCCAAGGCCAGTGGAAGATGTTTCCAGCATTACCTTCTGGTTCGGTTCTTCCAAGGACGGTCTTTGTTGAAGCAGTGTATACGAAAAGCAACACAAGTTTGTACATAAGACTCATAGCTAACTTTAATTCTCTGTCAATTTCAAGATAGTTAATCCATACTTACATATAAGGCGTTTTATTTATAAATAGAAATGTGAGAAAGTCAACATATAGGATTGGGTTCATGTCATTTCTGTGTTCACTGTTCGTTGACTAAATTAATTGTCAAGACAATGATTACTTGTACATTAAAGACAATTAATTATGCATTAATTTTCCATATTGAAACTTTTAATATCATTTCCCACTTCTTTAGTTAGGCTTCCTTTCCATATTTGTAGTTTAGATAGGAATGAAGCTTTCGAATAATTAGATGGGTCCTCTAGATTGAAAGAGAATAACTAGTCGAGATAGATCTTAGTTACTAAGCAAGTTAAGTTAAAAGACTTTGTTAGTATTGGTAGAAATGTAGGGAGAGCATGAGTCTCGAAGGAAAGTATTGAGGCAAGGGAAGCTGATCGGGTTAAATCGAAGTTTAGTTCAAAAGTTTTTTTTGGGTTAAACTATCCGGTATTCGGCGCCACAGAAACAACCGACTAGTCCGGATTCGAGCCGGGTAGGACCCATTTGGACAGCAAAGCTCTCCCTCACAAGTTTTTAAAGCGACTCCATTCTCAAGACTCGAACTCGAGACCTTGGTTAAGGGTGGAGGAGCCCCAATCACTCTACCACAGCCCTCGTGGATTAGTTCAAAAGTTTTTAAAGCATACAAGTTCATGTCTAATTTAACCCTTCAGTAAACAATAATAATTATTCAAAACCAAAAGAAATCATTAAATCTTTTATTAAATAAAAATAAATGTATAAACTTATTTTAAAACAAAATATTAATCCTTACTTTAATATGCATAAAATAATAGAACTCATAACAAAATTAAATTTATCCTAACCATATAGTGAATAGACAGATTAATAAAAATGAAAAATATTATTGTTTCACTTAAATTAAATAAGGTTAAAATTTTAATTAATTCCTACCTATTATATAAGTAAATATCTAAACTATATAATATTTATTTTTATATTAATTAATTTAAAATAATTATCAAATGATAATTGTTTGTTAATTTAATTATAAATTATTTACAAGAATTGTGTTAAATTAAAATTTTATAATTATTCTATAATCTAAACTTAATTTTAAAATTTCTAGATCTAATTTTTAAATTTAAATCTGATCCATAAATTAATCTATAAAATATAACTATTTTTAATTTTCAACCTAAACTTAATGGATTTAATGAATCATATTTTATACGAGTCTATTAATATTTTCGATCTCCTAATTTATAGACCTTTTTATGTAATTGTACTTATCCCTTGTATAGTATAAGTTATTGAGTACTAATTAAGTTTTTTACAGAAATTACGAATATTAGTAGTAACTATATTTCATCATTTACCTAACAAATTAAGGTGACAATAAGATATCAATTTTAAAACTAAAACAATAAACTTAAAATAAATAAACACAATTAATCAAGTAGAATGAAGATTAGAAAAAGAAACAATAGATGAAGACGGTGGCACAGACTTCTCATGTAATTAAGACTTTACACATAAATTTAATATAAAGTTTATTGGACAGTGAAAATTCCTTAATTATGCTGATAATTTTTTTAAGCTTATTAACAACTAATCCAAGATTAATTAATCGAATTCTCTTTTTAAGCAATACCTTTAGAATTGCATTAAATGATTTATAAATCTTTCTATTATTTTTAATCTTAATATAGAAGATTTATGACAACTTATCTATAAGTTTGCATACAACTCTTTTTAATTATCACTACAACAAAATAGGTAAAAAGCTAATGTTTTTTTCGCTGCGATTTTAAAATGGTAGCTAAAGATCGATATTTGGCACCAAAAGGTTAATTTTTAGCGATGCTTTGGAAAATAGTCGCTAAAAGTTTACTTTTCGCAACGATTTTAAAAGTCATCACCAAATATTGACATTTAGCTATGATTTCAGAAAAAAAATAGTCGTTAAAAATTAATCTTTTGCAACGATTTTAAAAATGGTCACTAAGGTAAAGCAAAGAAACGAATTTGGTGGCAAATTTGAAGAAACGTCACCAAATATTTGGCCTTTGTTGATGATTTCTAGAATCGTCACCAAAGGAAAATTAAAAAGACCAATTAGGGGCAATAAAGGTTAGCGACAATTTATTGAAAGCGTAGTGAATTCCAGTATTTATGAATGACGATGACGATTTATTATTTATGAAACCTACTATCTGTCTCTTAGCATCCTCCTCTCTCACACACCTTTGAAGCTTCGTCCACCGTCCTCCTCTATCCCCTTTCTAGCCTCCTCCTCTATAGTCCTCCTCTCTCGCGTTTCTAGCCTCCTCTATCATCTTACTCTCTTGCATTTCCAGCATTCTCCGCCATCCTCCTCTCTCACGTTTCAAGCTTCCTCCTTCCATTTCCAGCTCCTCCTTGTGTTTCCAGTCTCCTCGTCATATTCCAGTCATCCTTGTGTCCCAACCTCTCGCTAATACATCATCTTCGCTGCATTTTCAGGTACCCATTTACTGTATAGTTTAGGTAATTTAACGAACATGATTCATTTTCACTTAGTCCTTTCATTTATTCTCTCTATTAATTTGGTGGGTTCTTTTTCAATTCCTTCCCCAGGTAGTGACAAATAATTAGTTGTTTGAATAGAAAAAAAGATGGTGACTATTACTTCAAAATAGATTTTTTATTGATACCCACTTTTAGTTTTCACTAATTGTTTAGTTATTATCATTTTAGTGCTTAGATGACCTTACTCTTTTCTATTTTGTCTGGGTCGTATGGAACAAGAAATTGAGGTTCTCATTTTTAGGAACTGAGTTGAACAAGAAAGAAGATCTATTTACAACCGCAATTTGGGTTGTCTTTTCATTGTGCAAGAAAATCTACTCAATTAAGGAATTGTGCAAGAAAGAATCTCTACTTAGTGGGTGGATGTGTGAGAGATTTAATTTTGAAAAGAGGGCTAAAAGATTTTGATATTATCACCACTATTAAACTTCAATAGGTTTTTGGTGGATTCTGTGTGTTCTTCACATGTTTTTGTTCACAATTATACTTCTTATACACTAATACTAGTAATTATTGGATGAATGAGACCTTATTTTTCACACAATGTACCACAAATCAAAGAGCAATTTTTTCGTTCTATGATCATTGGACGGAAGTTTCCTATATGCAGGGTGTTTATCAAAGATTTAGCAGTTGAGGTCTGGTAATGTGTTGTGGTTTAACATATTCCTTTTTTTGTCATTTCACCTTTTCTGGGTTGATGCAAACATTATCCTAGTGATTTCTGGCTTGTACTTAAGTGGAACTGATTTCATGCCTACTTGAGTGTCCAGCTTTGAAATGACAACACTTGTTAATGGGAACGAAAAAGTTTGTTTCAAGAACCTTTTCATAGTTCACGAAGCTATTTGTAAAGGATTTTTGTTAAAGTGTTGGCTAAAGTTCTTAGGCTCCCTCACTTATGTGTCAAAATTTTAAAGCTATTAAACATGGATTTTTAGTTTAAATATTGTAATCTAATATGTAATTAAGGGTAAACCTTGTGCTCTAATAACAAAAGCACATATCAATTTTTGTTGTGAATGTTCATATGCAAGCTTGTTTAATACAATGATTGATAGTTTTGGAACAACATTTGGCTTCATCAAGCATTAGTTATGAACAAATTAGATATAACGAAATCGTATAATTGATCTTCCTTTTATATCATATAAATTAGATAATTATGGTTTGACAATTTCTTATGTTTCATGTCCAGAGGAGTCAAAGGCTAAAGGAAGGATTGGACAAACCACGAAAGTAGTTATTGGAGATACAATCACAGATGATTCTACTCACGAGTGGCTCACTTTAGATCAAAAGGTAACTGTTGTTCACTTCATTGATTCTTGCTTCCTGTAAATTTGTCATCTCATTTACCTTTGGTTGTCTCTGGTTGGGGAGCGTGAAATGTTGAGTATGTTCAATTTTCGTCTTCGGGCAATCTTTTACATATAACTATACTTATGATATGGTGCCTTGTTTTGTGATGGCAAATCTCACTAAAATTTTATGTCTTCCTTTATTTTGCACGTAGAGATGGGTTCACTCGTAACATGTTGGATAATATTCATGCTCATTGGAAAAGGAGGAGATTGTGTAAAATTAAATGTAAAGGTGTATGTACTGTTGATATGGATAATGTTTGGCACCTGTTAGAGGTGGGTTTCTATCTATCATACTAAGTTGTGATTCATTTTTCATTTTCATATGTTATGCTAAGCTTGATGATTCCAAGTATTGTTGAGTTTGTAATTTGTATAATTTAACTCCTATAATCTTGTATTCGGCTGCTAGAATAATTATTACATGCAACTTATACTGCTGGAGTAATCTTGTATATTATGGCATGCTTGTAACTGATTGGTTGCAGACTTTAGTATTAGTAAACTTGATAGAAAATAGCTAATATATTTTAGGAGATAGTCAAGTAAATGAACACCTTTAATTAAGAACAATGACATTTAACTTATTGTAGATACTATTTTAAAATTCCAACGGCCAAAAAAACTTTAGATTCACTTGCAACTTGAAATTCATTTTAGTGGTTATAGTCTTGGAGTCTAGAGATGAAGTACTTTTAAATTCTCATGTTTGTCTTTCTTCATCAACCTTTATTCTTATTATTTAAAGTATTCTTAACCTTACTCAAGCTATGGATGCACCCAATACATATATGTTACAACACCTGCTTTTTGTTTTACTCTCAGGTTGGATTGTTGAGTGCTTACATGATAAAGAAGTTGTATTTTGGAAAGTACTTAATGATTTTCAATGAATATTTTGCTATATTACTTTTCCATCTTTTCTTTTCTAATTGAAAACAAATTAGCTTAATTATGCATAATTTTAGGCACTTTACCAATTTTGAAGTTGCTTTCATGATCCTCATGGCTAATGTTTCGTATATGATGGCTAACGTATGAAGTTGCTCTCATTGACATGGACAAACCTGGAGTCATCCTAGTTATGTTATAATTTTTTTAATCTTAATATTTATAATTTGTAAACTAGTCTCTGTATTTATTATTTTGTTTACAATGATTGTTAAAGTTGTAATTAAAATCTTGTATACGAAGAATATTCTTTTTGTTGGTATAATTTAATGATATTTATTTTTTATATATAATACTTCAAATTATCAATTGTTTTTGTATAATAAATTAACACAAAAATGTAAATATTATATACAATAATATGAATTAAAAATGTCACAAATAATTATAATTAATACAATATAATATTTTGTTAAAATGTATACTAAAAATTTGACTATATTCTATAAAACATAGTTAAAAACATTTGGCTACATTTTAAAAAACATAGCTAAAACTTTTTAACTACGGTTTTAGAAACGTAGCTAAAAACAATTAGCTACATTATTGAAAAAGTAACTAATAATTTTTAGCTACGAAACTTAAACGTAGCCAAAATATATTGGCGACGTTTTCTTAAAATAAAGCGTAGGCAAAAACTATTAGTGACGATTAGTGAAAAATGTTGCATATAGTTTTCAGTTACGAAAATTTGGCGATGTTTTTGGTGACGAATATAAATCGTCACTAATGATTATTAGCAACAATTTTGAGACATTTAGTAACAAATCTTTTTGTAACCAAATGTTGTTTTTGTTGTTGTGTATGCCAGATCAATTAATACAAAAGATTTCTTAATTTCAACTTTAGATAATGAAATATGAATTAACATATCAGTAATAATAATTCAAGAACAAATAATCAAATATCATTGAAGAATAAATTAAATTAAAATGAAATCACCGTATAATCAATCTTTGAGAATATCTTATCCAAGTACCATAACGACTTAGTTCCTTATAAAGAATGACATAGCATCAAAATTAAAGGAAGAATGAAAAATCAAAAGAAACATGATGGAATTCCTTTAATCTTCAAGAAATTAATTTTAGATTGATGTAAAGTCACCCTGAAGTCGTCTCCTTGCTTTTTCTTTGTTCTCTCTACCATTTTAGATAATCTAATTGTGCATCTCGAGCTTCCTTCTTCCCTCTGCATCTAAATTTTGCCTTTGGATATATACTTATTGCAAAAAGTATTGTGGTATAACTTTACAGTCCAAGTGATAGAATGTCGAACTAAGTTATACAGACTACCATAATCTAATGACAATGAATATTTTTATTATGTGTATATAACATTTGAGCCATTTATAATCGCTAGGTATGCTTTGGGCCATTGGATCCATTCTCCAACTTGTCCAACCTACCATTAGGATTGTGGCCTACCAAAAAATTGCATTTAACCTAATTGCTGCATCATGCTCTGATGCCAGATATTGGATTGGGCATAAACAAGGAACAACATTAGCATGCTTTAACCAAACATTCAATGCCACAATCAATTAAATGAGATTCCAAAGCTTTGAAACTTGTATATATATGATAAGATTACCAGAATACATCCTAAAGATGATAAAAACTAATTGACATTCATCATTACTTAAGTATAGAGTGGTCCCTCTTGCGTAATACAATTATAAGTTTGGGGTAAATTTCACACTGGTCCCTCTTGCGTGTACTCTTTGCTTCTCTTTTAGAAAAGAGAAGAGAAGACTACATAAAGGCTCAAAACCATCAACTTCATCTAGTAGGTGTTGTGGTGGTGTGTGAGTAGATTGCTGAATTGAGTTTAACGTATTTAGACTCTATATTTTCAATATATTTTTCACAAATATCAATTAAATTGTAAACTTTTTAATATAATTTATAAGTTTAGAACATTTATTGTATAAAGAATAAAATAATATAGAAATAAAAGAGGAGAAGTAATTAATAAAAGGAATTAATCAAAATTATTAGAAATATTAATTAAATATTCCAAAATTTAATTTATTACAAAAATAATTTATTGCTAACTCCTCCATTAATAGGGTTGACATAGACTGAACATTTTACACTAAGTGATATTTAAAATAATTAGGAAATAAAAAATTAGGAGAAAATGAAACCAAAAAAATAATTATTTTTCATGTTTCACTTTTGCTCTTTGAACCACCGCACCAACAATGGTCCTTCACTCATTTTCCTCGTCTTCTTTTTTATGTTCGTCTCTTGTTTCGTTCGGCCCTCTCATCTTAATTTTCTCTCTTTTGTTTCCTCTCCTCATTCACTCACGAACACACTGCTTATTTTACTGCTGTACAACCGAACATTACCGTCGTAATCAATGGTCAATCTTCTCTAAAACCTCATTCTATCTATAGTCCGCAGAGCTAAACGTGTAATTGTTAGTAGAGGAAAAAGTTGCCCAATGAATCGAGTAAGGCAAGTTATTTACTGGTGTTCTTTGAACATCCCAGGGAATGCATGACCTCCTTCCTCATAGAAGTCGCAATGAATCCACAAAAGTTGCAGATATAATTTGCATTAAAAGAGATAGATATAAAAATGCATGTCATATGATAAAAGAAACAATTTATTCGCAGTTACAGAAGATCTCTTATTTTGTCCACTCAAATAAAAGATCTTCTTTTGTGGGTTTCTCTGTAAAGCCATGCACACCATCTACATGAACTCTCCAAATGCTATGTCTAAGGATCCTTTCGTAATCCCTATGGGACTCGAATGCATCAAAAACTACGGATCCTTCTTTTGACTTAAAGCCACAAAAGAACAAGGTCGAACTCCAGAAGTTTTCGCGGAAACTAAACTCATATTTTTGCCCAACAGGAACAACATGGACTCCTAAGTCGTCGTCTTTGGATTTGCAGTGGATAGTGACATCTTCTTTGTCCTCCATGTCATTAAAAATTCGAACAGTGATAAGCGACGTAAGATGGAAGTTTGTACCTGGTTCCATTTCTGCAAAACTACGTTGCATTGCAGAAGCATAAAGGACAAGTACCAAAATTTTACTTAATGGACTCATTATAATGGATTTGACTTTCGCTTGAAGCAGCAGGATTATACGGTGCTTTTATAGGCTGAAATGTGGAAGCACTCTTTTCAAATACCGATGGATAATAACTACAACAGATATGGAATTAATTCAAGATCCTGCCTGCCTTACATTTATTTTTTACCCTTTTCATATCCTTGTTAGTTTTTAGATAAGTATGAAATAAATGTCAACTCATCAATGCTCATATTCCATTTATAATTTATTTTTTAATAAAATTATCACATATTTTAACAAAAAATTAAGAAAAAACATATCAAAACAAAGCGGGGACTTTAAGTCAAATAATTTGAATCCGGTCTAAATGAACTTTAAATCAAAATAATGTCATCTTAGCTATCTCCATAAAATAATGTCATCTTAGCTATCTCCAATTATGTAAAATTAATTAAATACAAATTTTTTAAATATAGATTTGTTTTCCATTGAATATAATATAATATAATTTTAATATAACTCCAAATCAACAGAAAGATTAGACATTCAAAAATTTCATTCATACATAAGAGGGTGAGAACTTATTTCATTAGGAGAAAAGATACTTGAAATCATAGTTAAGACCTAGACCACATAAAGAAAAAATCTAGCTGTTGAGTTTCGTCGTCGTAACCATGCACGCCATCCTCAAAAACCCTCCAAATGCATTCTATATCGCATCTGGAATAATCTCTGTCCACGCTGAAACTATCGAAGCCTACAATTTTTCCTTTCCAAGCGGCATTGCAATAGAACAAGGTTGTCCTGAAGAAGTTTATACGGAACTTCCATTGGTAAGTTTCTCCTGCTTCAATGACATGAATGCCCAGGTCATCATCTGCGGATTTGCAGTGAATAGTGAAACTTGACTTATCCTCTATGTTGTTAGTAATTCGGACATAAATGCTGTGCCATGGCCAGAGGAGGCGGTTTCGAACATCAACTCCTGCTTCAGTTCTTCCAAGAATAGACTTCATTAAACTAGTGCATGCCAAAAGCAACACAAGGTTGTACAGGAAACTCATAATTATCTTGAATTCTCTGTTAGTTACTAGGGAGCTAGTTCATACTCGCCTTTTAAAGAGTATTAATTTATAAACAGAATGTGAAATATGTGTATGGGATTGAGTTCTCAAGTCATTTTCCAGAAACGTTATTCTTTGTTGACTACAAAATGGGAAAAAATAAATAAATAATCGTAATTAATTATGCATTAAATTTTCATATTGAAACTTGTGGTTTTTTAGTTAGGTTAGGTATCCTTTCCATTTTTGTAACGAAGACAAAGATGAAGCTTTAAATTGTACTTCGTTTATTCAAGTAATTAGATTGGTACCATAGGGTGATAGAAAACTAGCATTTAATAAACAGTGACCAATTTGAAAACTCTAAATTGAATGTTGATGACTTGAGATATCTATAACTTAAAAGATTTGTTGTAATAAGCTAATATAAGTTCTTTTCGGATTTTTTTATTTTTATTTTAAAATGTTTTAATTATAATTACTTTAATATTATGTGTGTATCAGAGTATAACCGAATCAACTTACGTGATGTTTCATGTCAATATTATTGATAGAGTTAACAATAGATTATTTTTATAACAACTAGAATTTTGAGCATTTGATTAATCTAACTTTTTGGTTTATCACATCATATGCATCTTACTAAATTACCTAAATTTCTATTCACCACCTCTATTTGGCTATCGATTTGTGGATGCACAGTGCTATTATACTTGCAAGAATAATCGATTAAGTCTCATAATGTCCTCCAAAAGTAACTAAAAAATTAGGCATCATAATCTTAAGTGATAGATTTAGGAATACTATAGAGTTGCACCACTTCTCTAAAGAATAGCTCGGTAACTGTTGTAACATCTGTCGTCTTCTTACAAGAGATAAAATATGTCATTTTAAAAATTTTGTCTATAACTACAAAGATAGAATCCGTAGTACCTCTTTGTGTTCTTGAAAGCCCCTAACATTAAATCTATAGTAAAATCCTCCCAAATAACATTAAGAGCTAGCAATGATATATACAAACTAGCATTTGAAGCATGTTCCTTATAACTTTGAAAAACTTGGAACCTCTTCACAATAATAATATTGTCTCTCCTCATCTTCAACTAATAATATCTCTTTCTCACTTTTCAAGATTCTTGTCTATGTAAAGTTAAAGAAACAAATGGAAAAATGTAATTTGTATTCCATATCTGTCAATGTGAACAGCCTTGATATTTATACCAAGTTTGGTTACAAGATAGAAGAGATAAATCCATGACAGAATTGATAAGTACAAATAACAACTATACAAAAATAACAGATATATACAAATAGAAAATATTTAGCAGAGATTATCGAAATTTCATTCACTAACACCCCCCCTCAAGCTGATGGCAGAAGGGACTGAAGATGAAGCTTGTCTCGAAGGTGAAGAAAAGCTTTAGTACCAAGTGGTTTAGTTAAGATATCAATAAGCTGATCAGCAGAAGAAATAAATCTCACAATTAAAGTCCCTAGTTTAACTTGTTCCCTGACGAAGTGATAGTCCAATTCAACATGTTTAGTATGGCCATGAAAAGTTGGATTCGAAGACAAATAGATAGCACCAATGTTGTCACACCACAAGGTGGCAGGTAGAGCAGTTGGAAAACCAAGTTCACGCAAAAGAGAGCTTAACCACAATACTTCAGATGTTACATTGGCCAATGCTTTATACTCACTTTCTGTAGAAGATCTAGTAACAATTGGTTGATTTTTAGAAGACAAGGAAATCAAATTAGAGCTAAGATAAACAAGATAACCCCCTGTGGAATGACGGTCATCAGGGCAACCTGCCCAGTCGCTATCAAAAAAATTATGAAGAGTCAAATTGGAATTTTTAGATAGTAGAAGAACATGGTTGTTGGTTCCACGAAGATACCGCAAAAGATGCTTCACAGCTTGCCAATGAACATCAGTGGGATAGTGCAAGAACTGTGCTTACTTGCTAACAGGAAAGGCAATATCTGGTCGTGTCATTATCAAATACTGAAGAGCACCAATTACTTGGCGATATTGTTCAGGTTGTGATAAGAGGCTACCCATTGCTTTGCTTAAATTTGGAGTAACAGACATAGGTGTGGGACATGGTTTTGAATTCTGCATGTTTGTCTCAACAAGAAGATTCTCCAAGTAATTTTGTTGAGTAAGTAGAAGACTAGAGGAATGGGGAAGAGCTTGAATTCCCAAAAAATAGTGAAGAAGACCAAGATCTTTGACTGGAAAAACCGTCTTAATACTGTTGAGAAACCAATCTAGTTTGGATGCATCTGAGCAGGTTAATAAGATATCATCGACATAGACCAGAACAAAAAGTTTTAATGTACCTTTGGATAATATAAAGAGAGAATTGTCATCTTTGGATGATGTAAAACCCATCTTGAGTAAGAAATCAAAAAGTCGATGAAACCATTGTCTAGGCGCCTGTTTGAGACCATAAAGTGAGTGGTGTAGGCGATAGACACGATCAGGGTAGACCGAATGAGTATAGCCAATAGGTTGTTCCATATATATCTCATCATCAAGGTACCCATGCAAAAATGCATTAGAGATATCAATTTGTCTGATTGGCCATTGATGAACTGTGGCAATGGAAAGCACAGTGTGCACAGTTGTGAACTTGAAAAAAGGAGAAAAGGTTTCATGATAGTCAATGCTAGATTGTTGATTGTAACCTTTGCAACTAATCGAGCCTTGTATTGATCAATACTACCATCAGGCTTTCTCTTGATTCGAAATATCCACTTGTTCCTGATGATATTTTTGTCTGGCGGACGAGGAACAAAGGTCCATGTATGGTTCTCAAGTAGGGCATTTAGCTCATTGATCATTGCTTCTTGCCTTTCTTGGTATGGTTTAGCTTGGGTAAGAGTTTTTGGTTTAGTTTGAAGATAGTTTGGAGGGGTTTGGACAAGATGAGCTTGACGTTTAGACATAGTGGTAGGACGTAATTGCATTTGATGAAGACGTTGAGGTGAAGTGGTGAATTTAAAATTGGGGTATTGGGTAAGGTAAATAACTAAATTTAGTCCTAAATTTTTAGTAGGAATAGATGGGCTGGTTGAGTTAAAATTGGATGGAGAGGATAAGGACGAAAGTGAGTTTGTGTGAGTGGGAGATGATAAGGATGAGTTGGTATCTTTGGAAATGGGGGATGATGTATCTAAAGATGGACTTTGAAGGGTAAGTGGAGAAGGATGTGGAGATAAAGACAAATTAGCATTATTAGAGGGAGATAAAGATAGACTTTGAGAATGAGAAGAATTAGTGGATAAGGATAAATTAGAATTAGAATTCAAACCTGAGGAAGATACTGATGGAGAGACCACGTGAGGGTGGGACACACTAAAAACATTTAGCCAAGGAGCGGAATCTTTGGCCTTTGATGGAGTGGATTGTGCGATGGAATAAGGAAAATTATTTTCAATAAATCGGACATGGCGTGCCAAATAAATGTGACCACTAAACTTATCGAAACACCGATATACATAGTGTGTGGGGCTTAGTCTTAAATAAATGCAAGGAGTAGTGCAAAAGGAAAACTTGTGTGTATTATGTGGTCTGAGAAGTGGAAAAATTGCACACCCAAAAGTTTTAAAAGAAAGATAATTTGGGCCTTTGCGAAAAAGTAATTGAAATGGCGATTTTGGTGAATAACATGACTGGCCAAAACATTGATTAAAGTGACACTTTGTTCTAATGCAAAATTCCAAAATTTTAAAGGGAGATGGGCATGAGCCAAAAGGGTTAAAGAAGTGTCAACTAAGTGTCTTATTTTTC
>JANZLC010000202.1:42250431-42260506 GCA_026413385.1 Erythroxylum gracilipes
GAAGTTATTACGAGTATTACTATTTAACTAATTTGGTCTTCGTGGGATCGATATTTTTACTACTTGACGATAGAATCGTGCATTTGCGTTTACCACCAACACCGGTCATAGTTAACGCCACATATAGAAACGATCTTCGACTTGCGTTTGTTGGCGATAACCAACTATGCCAGCCTCAACAACTCTCCAAACGCATTCTGTCATGCATCTTTCTTCATCAATTTCAGCATTAAAACCTATGAATTTTCCATTCCAGTAAGTATTGCAATAGAACAAGGTTGTCCCGATCATAAATTTGTCCTGCTTGAATAACATGAATGCCCAAGTCATCATCTCCGGATTTGCAGTGAATAGTGAAACTTGAGTTATCCTCAATGTTGTTAATAATTTGGACACGAGTGTACCGCGCATGCCAGGGCCAGCGGAAGCTGTTTCCAGCATTGCCTTCTGGTTCAGTTCTTCCAAGAACAGTCTTTGTTGAAGCGGTGTATACGAAAAGCAACATAAGTTTGCACAGGAGACTCATATTTAATTTTAATTCTCTTATCAATTTCAAGATAGCTATTCCATACTTACGTACAACGGGTTTTATTTATAAACAGAAATGTGAGAAAGTCAACATACAGGATTGGGTTCATGTCATTTCTGTGTTCACTGTTCGTTGACTAAATTAATTGTCAAGACAATGATTACTTATACAATATAGACAATTAATTATGCATTAATTTTCCATATTGAAACTTTTAATATCATTTCCCACTTCTTTAGTTAGGTGTGCTTTCCATTTTTGCAGTTTAGAGACGAATGAAGCTTTCGAATAATTAGATTGAAAGAGAATAACTAGTCGAGATAGATCTTATTTACCAAGCAAGTTAAAAGACACTTATGTTAGTATTGGGAGCAATGTAGGGAGAGAATGAGTGTTGAAGGAAAGCATTAAGGTATGGGAAGATGATCTCTGGACCATTTGTATTAGTCCGTCTTATATGTAGAATGAGAAGAATGGGGTTAAATCAAAGTTTAGTTCAAAAGTTTTTTAAACATACATTTTAATGTTTAATTTAACCCTCACGAAAATAATAATTATTATTCAAAACAAAAATAAATCATTTATTAAATATAAATGAATAAATGAATAAAATAATATAACTCATAATAAAATTACATGAAAAAATGGATAATAAAAATGGAAAAAACTATTATTATATCACTTAAATTAAATAAGGTTAAAAATTTCAATTAATTCCTACCTATTAGATAAATAAATGTCTAAACCATAGATATTTATATTAATATTACTTATTTTAAAATAATAATCAAATGATAATTATATGTTAAGGTTAATTATAAATTATTTACAACTATTGTGTTTGATTAAATTCTTTAGAATTTTCTATAACTCAAATTTAATTTTTAATTTTTTAAAAAATTAATTTTAAAATTTAAATATGAATCATAAATTGATATATAAAAATTATAATTATAACTTTTAAAATTTAAAAATTTAAACCTAAATTATTAATTAATCTGTAAAATTAATTTTTTTAAATTTAAAATTTCTCTCTTTTTAATCTTTCCTAAGAGATTGCCATTTTGTTTTTCATTTACTTGTGTTTTAGAGAAACTGAATCTCAAGCGAAGTGTGCGATCGTTTAAAGTTTGGCATCCAATCTTGCTAGTTTTTAGTTTTGCCTTTTCTGCACACCGTTTTGACCCTCTTCTTGTTTTGTTCTCTTTTTTCACGCTGTGTTTATGCTCCAGTGCTTGTGAATAAAACGAAAGCATGCAAATTATTGAGTGATTGTCTAAGCAGATGAGGCCCTGATGAGTTATGATCAAACGCTAGAAGACTACACTATACATAGCGAGTGTCAGAAGATTGATATGCTAAATGACCGGACTGTTCAACAGATTTGAATTGTTTTTCTCGTCTTTTTCGATTGATTATCTTTTTCTTGTGAGTTAATTTGATCTTTTCCTTCCTTCCTGAAACTTTTGGTGAATGGAACCCTCATTTCAAACTGCTTTGTACTTGTTGCAGAAGTAACATTTTAAGAAGCACAGCCTTAGACAGGATTCATTACAAGAAGATCATTTGGATATACAGACAGTGGGGAAGAAAGTAATATCGATATAAGTTAACAGCAACACCAACTGCGTACCAATTATCTGCGTGTGAAGAAGCAGGAAAGCTAAATCCAACGCAGACTAAAATGGACAGGTAGAAAAGGAAAGGAGACTTTCTACTTGTCAAACTGTTTATGAAAGTGGAAGACATAACACTGACATCCATATTTATAATTGACCTAGCCTTTTCTTTTTCTTCTTCTTTTTTTTTCCCCCTTGCTTTTATCTTTCCTAATTGGCATGAAAAGACCTGAGTTTCACAAGTTGTCCATGAATATGCTATTCACGACATTTAAGGTATGATGCTGCTGTCCTGTGACTCTGTAGGGAAGAGATTCCATTTACTATCATGCAAACCAGGTAAGGTGCGCGTACCCATAAGAAGTTTCTAGGGTATATTTACGTGATTAGGCGTGTCTTTAAGATTCCAAAATCTGAAGACCGTGAAGCCAACTCAATTAAACCATCAGACAAGCAGCTGAGCTGACAAGGGGATGCGCGTGCTCCAACTAATCTCCCAAGACTAAATCCGTAATTTGCTAAATATGGTTAAGGTCTAAGTGTAATGAGAAAGCGCAATCAATTGGACCAATATTTGCCACAAACAGTTCCTCTTCCTGCCATCCCATGTGCTGGATGTGCATATCAAAGTAGTATGATTCTATAGAGCTTATCTGGAGAAATAATTATAGATTCGAGTTGTTGGTCAGTCATTGCGGATCATAATTACAATAGCACTTTGGACTGTTAGTGCTAATTGTTAAACAATGCTACTTTTACTACCCCATGTGTATGCGTCACACCAAGCATTGCAATGTGCATCCTTTTGTCGTGCCCAAAATTCCATGATTTCCGTCACTAGGCATGAATGATAATAAATTCGTAGCCGTAGTTTCTAGTTTAGACACCTGGTATTTCGATTTATCAATTAGGTTCTCTCGAGTTGAGCCATCGTTGCTGCATCATATAATGTGGTACATAGAGCAAAGTGGCAATTTGAGATTTTAAGTGAAATATTCGAGGTTCAAAGACTGGCAAAAAGGGGTTCTACGCAGCCAGACCTTCAACCTTCTAAACTTATTGTCGTCAACAGTCGAGAGATTCAGTTTTTATGAAATATCCCTTTACAAATCCAATCCTCCTACATACAGCACGAACCAAGAGATAATCACAAAGCCATCTTCAGTAAGAATTAAGAAAATATGAACCGCATAGCAAAGTTAAAATATTTGATTTCTGTAATCTCTACATACATCTCAAGCGTGTATGTAGTAAGAGAAGCTTTCGTATATTCCAGGGGAATGACAATTCAGAAAGAGAAACAAACGAGCCATGACGACTCAGGGACAAAACCAATTCGGAAAAGACAATTGCCTATCTCGGCACTTTGGGAAATTTCACAACGGGACTTGTCGATTACAACAGCCCAATTTCAATTGTGTTACAGCTCATCAATTGGCACTATCCCATTAATCAAATCAAAATCAGGTTAGTTAGGTAACAACCACTGCCAAACGTGACAACCACTAGTAGCCTCTCATCACCCTAATCCGAATTTTAGCACCACCACAAATCTTCCCCCAAAAGAATATTAGGTGAAGCTGCCTTGATTTCTATTCTAAAACCACAACAAAAACAATCAATCACACTCAAAATTTGTCAAAACTTCCCCTGCTCAAATTTCCATGGAAAATAAGAAGACCCATCAATAAATTAACACTAGCCACCTATCTCATTACACCAAATCCCTACTCCTCAGTCCTCTCACTAAAGCCAGTAGAAAAGGTAAAAAAGAAGAAGAAGAAAAGAAAAACAAGTACTAATTGACCATTACAACCTAACCTTTATCCATGGGCTTCACTACCATTAAGCCTGTCATTTGTTTCTGCTTTCTCATCTCCAAAACCTTCCTATGAGAATTGGAGTGCAACTCATTACAGAAGGTCGGACTACTCGCCGGCCGGTATTCTGGTACCAGCCTGCCGGATTTATACCTCACCCCACATGCGTTACAAAGCGTTTTCGGCCCCAACGGACCGGCCCGCCATTGCGGTGTCTTCTCAGCACCGCAATGCTGACACTTCCTTCCCATTGTCGACACTCTCACACCCTGCTTCGTGCTCTTCTGATTCTCTTTACCCCACCAGTTCTGCTGCCCCTGGAGGAGATTGTGGCGGCGCCGGCGGTGGCGCTTGCTCCTTGCTTTGCCGGGCACCCGGAGGCTCCCGCAATAACTTGTTATAATACTACTGCAACCGCCAGCCGTGGTGCTATTTGCACTATTGCTGGTGGTGCTGGTGCTGGTGCTGCTTGTGACGCTGTTGTCGAGTACTGAGAAAGGGCTGTGGTTTTTGGGTAGGCTCCCTGGATGGTCGGAGAGAATGCCTACGAACGTTTCCAACGCCGGAAAAGCGTCCTTGTTTGATATCCACTCAAGCTCTTCCTCAACAAATTCCTGAAAAAGGAAAACAATATTAGATTTCAACTCACCTGGTTGACTCGGTAAGTAAAACAAAAAAGGTGTAATAATGCCGGAACATGTTGGACAAATTGGTCTTTCGACGTGCACAAGTTGCATGACACCTAATGCCAACAACTCAAAAACACTGCGAACAATAGTTGAATCAAACAATGGCATCCAACATTTTAAATGTCGAAACTACCCCTAACATTGTCCAGTGCACGTGACTATGGGGCACCATGTGCTCGAAATTGTCAGTATTGTCCTTTTCCCAGGTTCCAAAAATTAGGAAAATTTAGTGACCGAGACCGACCCACCCTTTTTCGAGAAAAGGAATTAAAAAACCATTTTTCTCAATGCCGCCTATTTAGACTCGGGCGAGTTTCCATAACAAGGACTCGTTTCCTTTTAAAATCGGAATCATCGCCCGAGTCAACACTGAAAAATGGCCGGGTCATAACCGAGTCGACGAGAAACCTACACACGGAAACACCACAGTAGGGTTCTTCTTCTGTATGCACCAAAGACCCCAAGGTGAAGGAAGAAAGAAACATGAACTTACAGGCTTAAGATGATGTGGTTCGAAAACGTTGAAAGAAGCCGGAGCACGGGAGGGAAGAGGCTTTCCTCCGGGTCGGCTGCTGCGAGGGTTTATTTCGTCGTCATCTTCCTCACCTATGTCAGAAGAGAAGTCCAGGAGGTCGTCCATGAAAGGGTTTCCTGCTGCTTCCGCTGTGTGAAGAGTCTCCATTTCCAAGTTTAGAGAGAGAATAAACAGAAGAGGGTATATATGTTTAGAGGGAGAAAAATAGGTTAAAAAGTAAAAGAGAGAGAGAGAGAGGATTTTAATTATTTTAGAGATGGTCCTGAGCCTAAGAGAGGACGTTGATTTTTTTTAAAAAAATTTTATGCCTTTTCTTTTTTCTTTGGGGGATATAAGTATAACGTCTATTAGTGGGCAAGTATCCCATGCATTCATAACTCCCCACGTCCTTTTCTTTGCCCCTTCATCAACGCCCTCCTCCACCATACACGCCTGTTAAAATAAAATTATAATTTCGAATACGAATAATGTATGGAACTAAAAGCCACCCACCTATCCCCTACTTGCATCCACCATGTTTTTGCTATCTTCATTTCTAAGGCGTTAATTATTAGGACACACAAATTTCCACGTACAAATAATAAAATCTTTTTGTTGGCACTAAAACTGGCTTACATATTACAAAAAGTTGTGTAGATGGTCACAAAGTTTAACAATCCGGGAGTTTGGATGGTAGTTCATGTAAATATAAGGGTGAAGGAAGGGTACGGGTAGAATAAAGGATAAGTTTGAGGAAGGAAGGGGCGGCCCGCTTACGCAACGGGCGGGCCGGCAACGACCATAACGATGCATTATTATTCCCAATAAGCAACGTCACTCAACCAATAAGACACCGCCACGTCGGAAAGTACTGTCTTCTGCCCTCCCCGACACCGCAAGTGGCGGCGAGGATTTTCTGAGCCCTAAACTACAAACTCTAGTTTCTTAATTAAAATTGATAAAAAGTAATTAGTTGGGGAAAAGCGGTGTAATAATGGGAATAGAATAGGTCCACACAAAGATGGAGGAGCGTTTTGATTTTTTTGGGGGGTTTTTATTTAAGCGGGACCCACCTGCATGTTCTACATAGGCGTTTGCATGTGCAGGAAGCGGGGTCCACCAGCCCATTTGTGAGGGTTAGGAGGAGTAGGTGTGGTGTGTCAACTCCACGCTACATAATTCCATTTCCATAGGATTGCGGTGGAATGGAAACGAACGTGAGTGTCACGTGCTATGCATGAAAATTATTGCTTATCAATTAAGGCTCATCAATTCTCGTCGTTTTACCACATCACAATAGCGATAGCATACTCACATCACACGAATCGAAATAGCAGA
The DNA here is from genome assembly GCA_026413385.1 of Erythroxylum gracilipes. Lineage (NCBI taxonomy): Eukaryota > Viridiplantae > Streptophyta > Magnoliopsida > Malpighiales > Erythroxylaceae > Erythroxylum > Erythroxylum gracilipes. The sequence continues at coordinate 42,256,941 of JANZLC010000202.1, forward strand.
TGTTAGCGGTCAATTACGCTGAACGTTCATTTAACCAGTCTTGACTAACCTGAATTTCTTAAATCCAAGTCCGGCCAGGCCCAGACTTATTTGTCAATTTACATTTAAACATAAATATGCTCAAATTTCAAGAATACGGATAAAGTATTTAAATTTTATATTGGATTTCAACGAGAGCTGAAAGCTATTAAAACCTTGTTCTGTCACTAGAATCCAAATAGATGCGGACATACTTGTGGCTTCAAACAACCAAGTTGGTGTGAAGTGCCATTTTTGCATTTTGGGCTCTACAAGAAAGTATTGAATTTAGTGTTAGTTTTAATTCTGGTAAGTATTAAATATTATTTTAGACAACTTTTTAATTTATAAAATAATTTCTAAATTTAGTATATATTTAAAAATGGCATTCGTATTACATAATTATTATTCTTAGTGCTATTCAATTAAAAAAAGCAACTAAAATCATATTCATTTATCAATTACGACAACTACAATTGGGTGAAGGCTGAAGTTTAAGTTAAATTTTTAATATTATATTTTCTCCCAAAAATTTATTGATATTTATTAATATTTTCTGTACTATCCAATATTACTTTTTAGTATGATATATTAGTTTTTGATGCTATTTTTTAGTCAATAAAGTATTGGTCCGTACAATTCGAGACTTTTTTCATTACCATGTAACTTCAACTATTTTCTCCCTTTTGATTATTTAATCAAGTGTGAACCAACAATTATCCAAGATCGGAGATTACAAGATTAGAGACTCACCTATGAAACAAGATATTAAAGAAAATATGTTGGAATATTCTTGTGGTTCATATGATTCACAACCATCACAACGTTTCTGGTCTGTTATCGTCCGTTGTCTCTGTAATGGGCAGAGCAATATATAGATAGATATGGATTAGTTTTTAGGTCCCTAACCTTCGGCTTTCAATTTTAAGAAAAATTTATGCCATTAACTTGATAGTTTGAGAGGTTAGAAGATTAAGAAAAACTTCATTTTCATAGTGGGATTTAACCGGTAGATAAAGCTTTTTCGGGTAGCAATGGCTGGAGGTATGGTTGTTTCAGTTATGCTTATGCCTATGTTTGGATATATATGTGAGGATGTTGTATGTGATACATGAATTGCATGTAAATGATTTTTATCTTCAAGCCCAATGTATACCTCTGCCTTGCATATCATCTATTATGCTCTTTTTTTGTTTGTTTTTGGACATGTTTACCGTTTATATGAATGATATGTTTGACGAAGAGGTGAATGTTGATGTGTATGTGGGACGTCATATTGTGTTTTAGCACGTCATGTTGCACGGTGCACCAACCGGAGGCGTGATGCATCCAAGAGAATGGAAGCCATCGGGTTGCATGGCAGTTTTGGATATCACCAGCCATGCAATGTGCATCTTGATTCTTCTTTTGGGTATGCTATGACCATCGTCAACTCACCACCCTCGTTCCACTCTCCAACAACATTTCTTCTGCACGTATGACTAGCCTCTAGTGCGGGTTAAAACTAGGTCACTCCAACTCGGCTAGAGGTTGAAGACGACTACTTTTTTAATTTTAATTATTAATTAATTAAGTTAATGTTTGGTTTCTTGATGGGTTAATTAAGCACTTAACCTAATTTTTGTGATTTGTAATTATAAAAACATTCTTTGGAATTAGTATTTTGTGAATATTAATTATTTTAATTTGTATGTCTAATATATTAAGAATTATACATTTAAAATTGTATGATTAATATTTGTATGAAATTAGATATGCAAGATTAAATAATGTGATTTTATGCACATTAAAGTTGTTTATTTGTTAAATAACTATTTGCACACATTATATATGTTATTATTGAAAATTGTATGTATAAATTTATGAACATTATACATGCAAAATTATATTAAATAATTTGTGCATGATTATTTTATTTATTTGCATTATTAATTATTTGATGCAATATTTAGTTTTCATTACGATTAAAATAATGTGAGGTGATTCATATAATTTTTAATTAATTAGGAAGTAGCCACAACATCTTTAATTGATTAAAATTATATGTTTAAGTTTATGGATTACTGTAAACATTAGTTATAGTTAATTATAACATATAATAAAATTTACCCATAGGAATTTTTGTTATATGTATATGATTAATTAGGATAAAATATCACATTATATTTCTTGATTTACCCACAAGAATTAAGAAAAGAAACATAATTTGATAATTTTATCAAATGGATCTAATTGAGTAGAATTTTAGCCTACAGGCAAATTTTATATCACAAGATTCTTAAATTAATCCATGATTTACTTTGGTAAAACATAGCAATTTTTGGTCTCATAATTCTGTTAGTAGGTATGTATGTTTAATAATTTTGTAGATATTTTACCTACAAATATCTCTAAAGTTAAACGTGACATTCCCGAATTAAATGGTGATAATTAAAAGTATGGAAGGAGAGAGTGCTTCTTCATTTGGGCTAGATAGATATAGATTATGTTATAAAGAAAGACGAACCACCTGCTATCACTGAAACCGGCACTCCAAATGCAGTTAGTCTTTATAACAAATGGGAGCGATCCAATCGTCTCTTTGTGATGTTCATAAATACTAAGATATTTACTGGTATATGTGGTTTCATTGAACAACATACTAAGGTGAAAGATCTTTTAAAAGCTATCGATGAGCAATTCACTACATATGACAAGGCTCTTGCCAGCACCTTAATAATGCAATTATCATCTATAAGGCTCACCGGGATAAAAGGTATGTGTGATCATATCAAACACATGAGGGATATAACGGCTTAGTTAGAAGCTTTAGAAGTGAAAATGTCTAACTCTTTCCTGGTTTATTTTATTCTGAACACTCTGCCCCAACAATATGGCTCTTTTAAAATTTCTTACAACACACATAAGACAAATGGTCAATTAATGAGTAATTGATCATGTGTGCTCAAGAAGAAGGAAGATTAGCTATAGAAGAGAGAGTGTGAACTTGACTACACAAGGAAAGAAAAAGAAGGATCAAAGCAAAAATAAAGGCAAAGGCAAGATTCCGCCTCAGCTCGAGATAAAGAAAGCATCAAAGTGTTCCTTCTGCAAAAAGAGGGGACACATGAAGAAAGAATGCTGAAAATTTAAGAACTAGCTTGAAATGAAAGGTATTCACCTTTCATTTGTTTATTATGAATCTAATATGGTTAGTGTTAATCATAACACATGGTGAATTGATTCTGGTTTAAAAATTCATATTTCAACTACCTTGCAGAATATGCACAATCTAAGGAAACCAGTGGGATGTGAACACTACATCTATTCAGGAGGCAAGATAAGTTCATATGTGGCAGCCATTGGCATTTGCAGTTTGACGTTAAGCAGTGATTTTATTTGACATATGGAAAATACCTTTTATGTACAAAGTTTTTCTCAAAATTTAATTTCTATTTCAAGACTTGTACCGTTAGGTTTTGTTGGATCCCGTTTTCGGAACCCAACTACTTAATCCGAAAATCCAAACTTGAACCCGAATCCACGATGGAAACCTTAGACTGCTCCGA